>JANRMT010062792.1:1548498-1593805 GCA_026402145.1 Polypterus bichir lapradei | reverse complement strand
TATCTATCTATCTATCTATCTATCTATCTATCTATCTATCTATCTATCTATCTATCTATCTATCTATCTATCTATCTAATCATAGTTGCAATCATATGGCAGAGTGTTGGATCTGGTGGACCCAGTGCTACTGGGACAGAGTTCCTACCCAGTTAAACTGAAATGGTTTAAGGGGGATAAAGAATGAATTTACTGAATGTATAATATGAATGGCTTCTGTCATTAGATTAGAGAACACTAGGCAGCACAAAGGAAACAAGGAGCTTGCAAACATGCAGGTGACTGAGTAAAATGTGATAAAATCACTTTGTAAATTTCTCCTTATGTATTTATTTTTTCTAATTTAACTTCAAAGTTCCCAGATGAATAGGTAGAAATAAAATACGTTAGAAAAATGCTGTAACATGAATAGCAAAAGGAAGAGGCACTTCTTTGTCCTCTAAGAACTATGGTGACATAACATTAAACTGAAAGATGGGGATTTAGTTAGCATAACTTCTTTACTTAGTTTCACAATTTGCAAACTCATCCATAGCAGTTCACAAATGATACTGTTGCGGTACAAGTTGATTTTAAAAAGTACAGATCAGTAGTTTCCTCCTCTATTTCTGCTCATCAGCAATTCTGCATTTCATTGGGTATCCTGTTGAAAATGGCACAAAGACCTCTTAAACATTACACTTAAGCTGACTGCCTTCTGCCCTCTAAGCTGAAGCTATATGGCTGCTTTAACTGCTTAAGATTTGTGGATAACAAAAGCTGCAAAGTGCTTTTTTTTTTTTTGCTATTTCTATCTGTATCCATGATCCATGAAGGAGCAATCCTTATTAAAAGACCATGTGCAGTGGGATTATTTCTATTCATCTGAAGCTCAGGGTGTTTGGGTTAGTGCTGATGTGTCATGCTCTCATCTTTCAACTTTTTATGTGGTTGTCATAGAAACTCAGTCTATTTTAGCTCCACCTCATCATGCTGAAAAAAGGAAGAAGATGACACCGATTATTGTTCATTGCTACTCTATAAAATGGTGTCCTTTACAGAAAGCAACCCATGTATTACTCTTAATTATCTGACATACTGTATCTAACATTGATTCTCTGGGACACTTTAAGTGTATTTAATTACAACACATCATTTGCTGTAACTAAGGAAAGCACAATTAGTTTTGTATACCAGCAATAGCTTTTCAGGCTACTTACAGCCTAACATATCAAAGAATTTCTAATACACAGACCACCTTTAGGCAGATAAAAAAGCGCCGCATTCTAAAGACCACATTAATTAACAGATTAATATATTCTTGTATTGTGAGAGCTGGTGGTCAAGTACTTACAGTACCACCCCAATAATACACTTTAAATTACACAAGCTAGCTCCTAACCCTAAAAGCTGACTCCAGTCCCCTATACCCTAAATTGAATTATACTGTATATGCATGGCTCTGTGAGAATTCAAAGCGACTTTTTGCCACTATTTTTGTAAGTGATGCAACCTATATATTCATCGCATCAAGTTAAATTAGCTTTATTTACATGTACATCCAAAAAAAGACCCATACAGAACATATTTACTAGTGACACAGACAAAAACATATTAACTACTTCCGAAGTACACAATGAAGGTACTCTACGGTCCGCAGGCTAAATAGCCACAGTTACGGTGAACAGAACAATCCAGCTGGAATGCACCTTCAGAATTGTGACTTTTTTTTTTGTAAATAATCACGAACCCCAGAGATTAATTTTCTTTTCCTCTGTCATCAGCTAGTGGTATCTAAATTATAATGTTAACTGATTTCATACTGTCATGTTTCATTTATTGTATGCTAATTATTAAGATCCTTTCTGTATTATAATATGTTTTACTTAGTGTATGTGTTTATGAATTTCAGTATTTAAATGACTTTATTATTTACTGTATTTAAATATTTTATGGAATTTACTGAATGTATAACAGTGGTAAATATAGCGTTCAGTAAGGAGCATCTACCCATCCATTATCCAACCCACTATATCCTAACTACAGGGTCACAGGGGTCCGCTGAAGACAATCCCAGCCAACAAAGGGCACAAGGCAGGAAACAAACCCCAGGCAGGGTGCCAGCCCACTGCAAGGCCCGCACACACACACCCACACACTAAGCACACACTAGGGCCAATTTAGAATTGCCAATGCTCCTAACCTGCATGTCTTTGGACTGTGGGAGGAAACTGGAGCACCCGGAGGAAACACACGCAGACACGGGGTGAACATGCAAACTCCACGCACGGAGGACCCGGGAAGCGAACCCAGGTCTCCTTACTGCGAGGCAGCAGCGCTAGCCACCGCGCCACCGTGCCACCTAACGGTATTGTTTTCTTTGTAAACTGAACATCTGTTACAGTAGTCAATGAAGCTTAAGCCATTTTTCTGAACCCACTTCATGCAGTACAAAGTCATGGAAAGCCACAGCTTTTCCATTAAGCAATGGATACAATACATAAACAAGAAAAGAGAGGCAACATCTAGGTGTGAGTCAAAGCTAGGCCCACAAGGAACCCTATGTGATCATGTGAAGAATAGACCACCTTTACACATACAACACCAATGCCAGGATCTAGTTAAGTGTATGGGGTATGCAAGGGTAAGCTACATGCTGCTCCACTATGAAATGTATTATAGAGAATAAAGTGAGATTGATTAGACTAATTGCATTAGCAGGGGAAGAAGATGGATGCAATGATCACTGCAAATAAATAGGCAAAGCTGAGTCAAACAGGCACTAATTATAAAGAGGCATGTTTGAAAAGATTTAATGATCCTGAATGCCAGCCTTTTTATTATATCCATGAGTAGATTATCATAAGAGAAAATGAGCTGTTCTTACACTACTCGACTGAAGTAACACAGCTTGATAGGTTCTCTCATTTAACAAAGAAGAATACAGCAGACTGATAATGGCTTTTTCCAATAAGCTGAATAGTTGCTGGTCCACGGCAATTCAGCAGAAATGGGAAGGGAGGTTTAAATGACTAATTAATAGAAACTCTGGGGCTTAGGGGCGATCACTATTAATGTTTGCCAAAGCAGGGCTGAAACATTTTCATCCAGTCATGGCCAGTAAAAGCCAGTTGCTGTTTTGTTGTGAATATGCTTGGGAAATTTTTCACAAGGCATAAAAACAGAAAAATAGAAAAGAAAACAGTCAAAAAGCTGAACATTCATAGTAGGAATAATCAGAAATTAGGTCTTCATTGGATAAAAAGACATTTGAATTTAAGTAAATACAGATAGATAGAATTTCTGAACCTACTTCATCTAACAAGTAAGTGCATGTTCGATTGTTTGTTCAGATGCTTACAACAGCAGAGGATCAATATTTATAAGATATATCGATCCATTTATCCATTAGAAACCTGCTTAATTGAGTTCAGGGTCACTGGTATTCATAACAATCACTTTTTAAACATCATGAACTCACAATAATTTATGTCAGGGAATTCTACTAAAGTAACAATGGATTACATAATAATGTATGACAATTAAAGGCCAAAACACAGTAAGCTTGAAGAAATAGAAGTCTTTATTAAGTAAAAGTGCTATCTTCAGCTAGAGCTTCACTGAAGAGCTGAGTGAAGACTCCATTTTTTTCTTGCTATGCAATCTGTTTGTTTACTATCTGGGAGCATTTTCAATGAGATTTGCAGTAAAGATCTTAATTTGCATGTCAACAGAAATGTACAGTGGCAGACATGAGCCACGCTGTGCTTATGCATGTGTCTGTACTGCCAAAGACACACACACACACCCAGTCACGGGCTCAAACACATGCAGAATAAAAGGAAAGAAATTTAGCAGACTTGACTGACTCAGCAAAGTCATGGCTCACTTCCATTAACTTGAGAGCCAAGCCAAGCCTGACTCAAGAACACTGAGGCACTACCAGTTATGAACTGAGAACTTTTAATCTTATACTTACACACAATACTGCTGACTATACCTTAATGCTTAACTAGTTTTGCTTAAAGACTGTCCAAACCGCGAAACAGTGGCGCAGTGGTAGCACTGCTGCCTCACAGTAAGGAGACCTGGGTTTGCTTCCTGGGCCCTCCCTGCGTGGAGTTTGCATGTTCTCCCCATATCTGTGAATTTCCCCTTGGGATTAATAAAGTATCTATCTATCACTCTCTCTCTCTCTCACTCACTTTCATGTAGGTTTCCTACCACAGTCCAAAGACATGCTGGTTAGGTGCATTGGTGATCCTAAATTGTCCTGTGGGTGTGCGCGTGTGCCCTGCAGTGGGCTGGCACCCTGCCAGGGATTTCTTCCTGCCTTGCACCCTGTGTTGGCTCCAGCAGACCCCGTGACCCTGTGTTAGGATATAGCGGGTTGGATAATGACCGATTGACTGACTGACTGTCCAAACCTTCCTGTTCTCATACAATGAAAAGTGCAGAGGCAGCTTGCTATGACAGTAAATAATAAATAAGCACAGAGCTCTTAGTTTATATCCATCCATCCATTAATTGTTTTTACTTACATGAAGAAAAGATGCATTTTATGCCACCCAACCCTGGATGGGACACCTTCTCATCCCATCTCACAATCTTGCTTTCAACAATGGAAATACTGTATAATTCTGGCAAGATTCACCTATGTAGCAATTAATATTTACATTTGTTTATATTTAACAAAACAGATGATTCAGAATTGCCACAGCCATTTTGATCTATCTAAATCAGAAGAACCAAAATCATTTGTGGACAACAGGGCAGGACCAGAGAATAGTCAGAGCCAGGCTTTGAGTGTTACATAGATATCAGAAATCCAGCCAATACTTGTCAGAACAAGACAACGTAAAAACCTAAAAAAAGAAAATTTTAAGGAAGCAACTTTCTTGCCCTACAGCTTTTCCTTCATTTGAAAACAAAATGCAGATGTTTTTTGAGCATGCCACTCTCTCTATGAAAAAATGACCATCATGATGACGCTTGCATATATGAATAAAGGTACATCAGTCTATTGCAAAATAGCGACACATGATGTTACCACATACAAACAACTGAAGCATTGCAGAAAAAATACAAGAAACTAGAATAAACATATAAACAAGATGATTTTTTAACTTTTTGTTACTCAAGAGTGATATGAATGACAACAGGGCTTTTTTGCAGGATGCAGAAGGCATAATAGGTCTTTTGTCTTTCATAGTTATAGCCAAGAATGGCACTTAGAATGAAATGTTGAAGGGAACTCAACCACCCTCACCACAAGTGTTTTTGTGACTGCAGTTACAACTAGAGACAGATAACATTTATCCATATAATATTTTAAAAAGTGGTAGTGATTAGAGTTGGGTTAGATTCAGTTCATAAAACTGTAATGTTTTCCAATTTCTAATTTCAGTTGTAATAAAAAATTATGGTACCTCTGTGAAGTCAACCACCAAAACAATCACCTTTTATTTTATATAGCATTGCTTCTTCAGCACAATTGTTTATATTCATTTTACATTTTAACAGCCCTGGCAGTTTTAGTAATTTGCTCATCTCACGGTGACTAAAAGTAAGAGATTCAAACAGGTGTCTGAAATTCATTGCCCATAAAACAGCTTTTCAATTCCAATTAACCAATTTTGAATATGCTACATTTTAAATATGAACTAGGTCAATGCTAGTCCAAAAATAGAAAACACTCCATCTTTCATATTTCTATACATTTCAATTATTTTTAAGCTGCTTGAATATTCTCACCAGGTGATAAATCACAGATCATAAGCCTCCTAAACTAATTGGGCTATTGTGTGAACCTACTGACCTATTTTTAAGGGACTCATAAGAAATAATAACATCCTAAAAAATGAACAATGAAAATGACAACAACATTTTTATATATCATCTTCCTATGCTGAACATTATCCCAAGACACTTTACAATTACAGATGGTGAGTCCAGCTCCATAGCCAATGCAAGACATTGCCTTCAATCACACTCTTGGTCTTTAGGCAGCTTGCTCTACTTAATGCACTGCTCACTGCTGCCACACAAGTTGGAATTCACTTGCAACCATGTCATGCTGTCAGTTTTTATAGGATTCCCTTGTGTTGGCTCTGAAGCTGCTCATTTGTATGATGGAACACCAGCTTACACTGACGGTGACTCGGACTGATGCAATACTCCTTCAGGATTATATTGCCCTCCTTTCGAAGTTGCTGTCCCAAGGAGCTACTTCCCGTTCCTTGCAACAGTGCATCAACTCTTTGAAATGGATTGTGGTCTTCATTTCTGTTGTGGTCATGTGGCTGGTGACAAAAACACATTGCCAGAGTTCTTAAGCACCTTGTTATCCAATGCCACAAGAGGAAGGTTGAGTGCTGCACTGTCTCATGTTTAACCCTGCATTTCTATGTGTGGATTTGTCCATTATATGTGGGTAGGTGAACCTCCTTGTGTGGAGATACAGATGTACAGGTGCCGGTCATAAAATTAGAATATCATGACAAAGTTGATTTATTTCAGTAATTCCATTCAAAAAGTGAAACGTGTATATTAGATTCATTCATTACACACAGACTGATGTATTTCAAATGTTTGTTTCTTTTAATTTTGATGATTATAACTGACAACTAATGAAAGTCCCAAATTCAGTATCTCGGAAAATTAGAATATTAATTAAGACCAATGCAAAAAAAGGATTTTTAGAAATGTTGACCAACTGAAAGGTATGAACATGAAAAGTATGAGCATGTACAACACTCAATATTTAGTTGGGGCTCCTTTGGCCTGGATTACTGCAGCAATGCGGCGTGGCATGGAGTCGATCAGTCTGTGGCACTGCTCAGGTGTTATGAGAGCCCATGTTGCTCTGATAGTGGCCTTCAGCTCTTCTGAATTGTTGGGTCTGGGGTATTGCATCTTCCTCTTCACAATACCCCATAGATTTTCTATGGGGCTAAGGTCAGACGAGTTTGCTGGCCAATCAAGAACAGGGATACCATGGTCCTTAAACCAGGTACTGGTAGTTTTGGCACTTTGTGCAGGTGCCAGGTCCTGTTGGAAAATGAAATCTGCATCTCCATAAAGTTCATCAGCAGCAGGAAGCATGAAGTGCTCTAAAACTTCCTGGTAGACGGCTGCATTGACCTTGGACCTCAGAAAACACAATGGACCAACACCAGCAGATGACATGGCACCCCAAACCATCACTGACTGTGGAAACTTTACATTGGACCTCAAGCAACGTGGATTCTGTGCCTCTCCTCTCTTCCTCCAGACTCTGGGACCTTGATTTCCAAAGGAAATGCAAAATTTACTTTCATCAGAGAAAATACGTCTGTGCGTGGTGGTTCTTGAAGCACTGACTCCAGCTGCAGTCCACTCTTTGTGAATCTCCCCCACAGTTTTGAATGGGTTTTGTTTCACAATTCTCTCCAGGGTGCGGTTATCCCTATTGCTTGTACACTTTTTTCTACCACATCTTGTCCTTCCCATCGCTTCTCTATTAATGTGCTTGGACACAGAGCTCTGTGAACAGCCAGCCTCTTTAGCAATGACCTTTTGTGTCTTTCCCTCCTTGTGCAAGGTGTCAATGGTCGTCTTTTGGACAACTGTCAAGTCAGCAGTCTTCCCCATAATTGTGTAGCCTACAGAACTAGACTGAGAGACCATTTAAAGGCTTTTGCAGGTGTTTTGAGTTAATTAGCTGATTAGAGTGCGGCACCAGGTGTCTTCAATATTGAACCTTTTTTACAATATTCTAATTTTCCGAGATACTGAATTTGGGACTTTCATTAGTTGTCAGTTATAATCATCAAAATTAAAATAAATAAACATTTGAAATACATCAGTCTGTGTGTAATGAATGAATCTAATATACATGTTTCACTTTTTGAATGGAATTACTGAAATAAATCAACTTTGTCATGATATTCTAATTTTATGACCAGCACCTGTATGTATTGGCTATCGCTCTTCACCTAACCAATGCTGTAATTGATGTCCAGATTTGAATCTAAGCTTGGCTGTTTAGTAACACCTCTCTGATCTATCTCATTCTTTGCCTGTACCATCTTGCCACCAGTTCTGCCTCACTCTGCTCACCTGGGTTCAGTAGCAGTTTGATCTGCCACACTTTTCCCCAGCTCCATGAGGCAGACCAGTAACGACATAACCAGGCCAAAGGACCTTAGCAAATAAAGAAGCAGTGGTGGAGCTGTAGCAGTAGCAGTCTCTGTACGGATACTCCAAACGACATTCTGGATGCCAGATCTCAGCCTCAAGAACGCCCGGTAACTCCTCTGAAGATACCAGCAAGTCCATTTTGGGTCTTCACAGTAGTCAGCACTTTGCTAAGTTGGAGTTTAGCCCTTCTCTTCATCCCACTTCTCATATTAATGTATGCTGGTGCGGAGTACCCATGGACTTTTGCTCATTACAGTGCTCTTTTAGGTAGCTTTCAGTCCTTAAAAGGATTGCTTCCTGTTGCCACACTAGATGAAATTCATTGGTGAGTTAGGCAGGCTTGCCAACATGAAACATATTGACACTCTCCAGCACCATGGTAACCTTCATTTTATTGAATACAAAACAATATTTGTGGAAGTGAGCTATAAACAAATGTATTAAATTGTAGTGTCTCTACTTTATATTCTAATGTTTCTAATTAGGATAACTGACAATAGAATAGTATAACTGACAATAGAAGCTGTGCCCACCATGTGGACTAACCAACTAAAGGTGACTGATGAGTGTTGAGTGCAGTGCCAATCGTATAACAAACAAAAAAAAGTGAGATGGATCTAAGTATACTATATCTTGGCAATGGAAACTGTCTCTTAGAAAGTGAAATATAACTTCCTTGGTGGAGAAGGAGCTGGATCTCATGCAGGATTTTGAAAAATATCAGTTAGTTGTACTGAGACTCATCTTTACATATAACACTGGTTCTGGAACAAGACTTCTTGATGAAGGATTGCCTTTCTCCTACTCTGCCGTTGCACTAAAGGAGAGGCACAAGGAGAAAGCGGGGGGTACTCATGAGCAAAGTTTGTGCCACTAGATGAGAGGATAATCTAAATACAACTTTGGGTTTGGGATGGAAAAAATGTACTGCTGCATTTCTATATGCATAAACAATTATCTAGAGTATTGAGTCTTTTCAGAAACATTACATTTGCTGCTTGAAAGGGTTCCGTCTACTGAATCTGTAGAATCATACTGGAAAACTTGAATGCACACATGATAAATTGCCATTAGATTTCTGTATAAGTCACAAGTTGTCCATATTAAACACCATATTTCAATACAATTATGTACATAAGTATAACTTGGACAGTATAAGTACCATGGGCCAATGGTCAGTGATCAACACACTTGTGTTATCTGATCTGAGGCTATATGTTGTGACATTTGGGTACAGGGGGAACTTAGCTATTAACTGGTCACCATCCGATGGTGATCTGGCTCAGATGGATAAAGTAAAAAGTAAAAATTTATACATAAAGTGCAACGTAAAAAAAAAAGAAAAAGAAACATAAAAAAACAAGGACAATGTAAAAGACACCCACAGATGGCAGTGCTTTCCAAATGCCTGTCTGAACAGATGCATCATAATTGACACTTAAACAATTTACTTGATTCTGATAATCTTACCATCAGTGCAAGACTGTTCCATAAGCTTGTAGCAATGGCCTGAAATGCGTGATCCCCACGTGTCTTTAGTCTGATATGAGGAACTTAAAGGGAGCTCTATCTGAGCAGACCTCAGAGCATGGCCCAAGGTGCAGTGCTAAAGGACACTATGTAAATAAGTACCAGAATTTTAAAGTGGATCATAAATTCCACTAGGATCCAATGTAGAAAGTCTAAAATTTAGAAGATGTGGGTCCATTTGAGTGAATGTGTTAAAAGCCTGGCAGCAGCATTTTAACAGTCTGTAGGTGAGACAAACCAAACAGAGAACTGCAATAATCTAGACATGATGAGATGAAAGCATGGATAAGCATTTCCATCTCAGCCCTGGTAACAACAGATCTCAACCTGGATAAGTTTCTTAAATGAAAAAAAAAAACAGCAACGACTGAGAAACCTGACATGTGCATCAAAACTCAGAGACTGATCGAATATGACACCTAAATTACATAGGGATGTATGAGAAGAACTGAAGTTAGTAGAAAGTTTTTAAGTAACTGCCAGGTGCATATCGGGGAGGGGTTGGGGGATGGGAAGCAACGATGAAAACCTCACTTTTCTGAGCATTTAACTTTAAGTAGTTCAGTAGTAGCCAACTTTCGACCAAAGAAGACAACTTATGTAGTTATTTAGCTTAAAAGAACAATAAAGATGAATATCATTGACATAAAACTGGTGGGAGATACCATTAAAAGAACTGATCACTTGAACTAGAGGAAGAATAAACGATGAAAACAAGGCAGGTCTGAGGACTCATCTCTGGGGTCAAAGAAGCAGAACCAGAATTATTTTCACCCAGAGAGATGGACAAACTCCTATTGGATAAATATGAGGTAAACCAAGCCAAGGCTGAACTAGTGATACCCACAGAGTGATTTAACCTTGTTAAGAGGGCCTTATGATCAAATATGTCAAAGGCCGAACTAAGATCAAGCAGTACTAACATGGAACACTTGCCTGCGTCTGCAGCCATTAATAGAGTGCTGTTACTGTGGAGTGATCCTATTGAAAGCCTGACTAGAAGGGATCCAAAAGCTTATATTTCTTAAGGAAAATTTCTCAAGGAAAACCAGCTGTTGCTTAACAATCTTTTCTAGGATTTTTGAGAAAAACAGGAGTTTAGAAATGGGCCTGTAACGTTTAGGAAGGGAAGGATCAAGATTAGGTTTTTTCAATAAAGGATGAACAATAACATGTTTAAAATAGCTAGGGACACTGCCAGACTCCAAAGAGCAATTCATTACCGATGCCAGGCTGGGGTCAATAGAGTCAAGAACTTTTAAAAACAAAGAAGGTGGTAAAACATCTAATGTGCTGGAAGATGGTTTAATGTTCTGAATCAGAGACACACTAGAATAAGAGAGTTAAAAAAAGGAGCATCGAAGACCAGCTCCTAAAGTAGCAGACATTGAAGGAAAAGTAGCTCTATCATCTGTGACTTTACTAACAAGATATTTAAGAAAGTCATCACAATCTCGGTTTGAAGAGACCAAAATAGTAGATGGGGTTGGAGAAAAAATGATGGATATTGTATGAAAGAAAACCTTTGGGTTGTGCTTCGTATTAGATATTAAATTAACAAAACAGAAAGACCTGGTTGCTCTCAGCATGTTGTTATAAACAGATTTTTAAGATGGAGGCAATGCAACTCCAAATTAGTGGCCTTCCATAATCGCTCATTCTGCCAGCAACTACATCCAAAACTATGGATATTATCATCCATCCAAGATGATGTATTAACAGCAACCATGTGTCCCAGTTTTAGAGGGGCAACCTCATTCAGTATATCAGCACAATGAGCATTAAAAAACTGAACTCGTAATTCATAATTATCACTCACAACATTATTGCGAAACATGTCAGAGAATTGTGCAACCATTGTTTTACTAATAATATGTGCTTGACTTGCCAGTTTAGACTGAACACGGTCAGATTTAAATGAAATATTAAACAAAATACACCTATAGTCACTGAAAGTGATGTCTTTAGACACAATGTATTCAATATTTACACCATGGGAAAAAAACAAAGTCAAGCATTTGCTCTCCTCTATGAGTAGAACTTGAAACATGTTGTGTAAAATTAAAATCCTTAGTGATGCTCATAAATTTAGAGGCAAAACACCACAAAGGATCATCAACATGAAGATTAAAATCTCCAACCAAAATTACTTTCTCTAGTTTGATAATGAAAGTTACAAAATTCAGATAAGCAAAACTGGCAGGGCCAGGAGGTCAGTAATCAAAACACAGTATATAACATTATGCTGACCATCCTTCATAACTTGCAGTTCAAATGAGTTATATATACTAACACTAACCTGCTGACAGGTGAACTTGGACCTGTAAACCATTGCAAGACTACCATAGCAGCTGGATAACCGCAGTGTACTGATAAATAGTACGAGCAGACTGATGGATGGAGTTCATTGAGGTGAATAAAGACCATCTCCTGTTGCCAGGTCTCAGTCACAAACATAAAATCCAGATTCTCACTGCAGAACAAATCGTTAAGAATAAAAGCCTTGTTAGAAACTGAGCGTACATCGATCAAGGCCATCACAACTGAATGCTGAGGGAGATCGGCAACAGCTGTGCCTGGAACCAGGGGAACATCCCGCAACAGTGAATTGTGCGTCAGCTCCCCCAGAACCACGAGTAGAAAACTGGTGCAGCAGGGAATGGGTATCAGGCACGGAAATCTCACACAATGCAATGTAAAGTTGGCCTCATCAATGCTAAAATCCATAGGCAGGTGACAGTCCAACACAGCACCACCCTGCCGAAAGCTCCCAATCTTCACCTGCACAACAGGCATCATCGAACACCCTCTTTTGTGTTTTCTAGACCAAAAACTACTTGCCGGGAGCAGCGGGGTAAAATCCAGTCCAGCTAAGTGGTCCAGTGGAAGTGAAAAAAGTTAAAACTGTTACTCTGACGATGGAAAAAGAGAATCACAAAAATACTATCCCAGAAAAAAAAAATATGTCCAAACATTAAAACTGACAAGGCTTTAAAAAAGGTTAGCATGAAGTGACATCAAAGCCAGACACAGGCACCATCTACTTAGTGATTACTGGACAGACTAAGTAGATTGTGAGTGTTTGCTAGGAATTGCAAAACTAGCAGGTTACTGACTTCGGGACAGGTTTCCCACGTCTGAAAGAGTTACTCCTGCATCACAGGAGAGACTTGGGAAACACAGCTTAGATGTTTAATGCTCAAGGGTGGCCTTAGTATTGAGGACAGCTACAAGGAGCTGTGGCCAGAAGGTTGTTGGTGCTTGTTGTGGTGATAACCATAGAACCCTTTGGTGTGTAAGGAAATGCAATCAACTTGAAGAGAAATGCCTTCTGTACAATACTAGCAGAACGGTCTACAGTTTTGAAAGAGAAATATCAGCATACAATAAAGGAAGAGCTTGTGTATGAGTAGAATTTGGTAAGGCCTTGAAGAATGACTTTTGGCTGTACTTGAAGAGTTTCTGAGAAACTAAATGCCAAGTGAGGAAATGCTGTTACACGGGCCTTTCTGATTAACACTCAGGAAATGTTGACCTCAACCACAGATATTACTGAAAAGTTGGAGAAGCACTTTGAGGAACTCCTAAACTCAGTGGATGAGCCATCTAAAGAGAAGGCACCACCAGAAACAATGGCTGGAGTTGGGTGAAACTATGTGGCAGAGACTGCTGCTGTGACCTTGAGGACATACAAATAGGGACTCCAGATTTTGCCGGTATGAGTGAGTATTGGAGTCTAATTGACTGTACTCAGCTTTACAACTGATGGTGCTAGCTGGGATAGACACCTGCCCCCCAAAGCTAAAATCAAAGTGAGTTCAGTAATTTTCAGTTTGAAACTGTCATGATTTAAGATAACGATTGATGTTTTGTAGCCTTTTCCTTTAAGAGAAGCCATATTGTGTACCGTTGTCAGGGTCAGGTCCTGTGTTTCTAGGGACGTGGTCTTTGGGGTCGTGACCTTGACTTAATCAACAACCAGCATAAAAGGTCCGCCTTTCATTATGAACCTTATCCAATCTGCGGATAAAATCCTTATTTTTAAAATTATTTTCATGACTTCTTGTGTGATTACTTTTCTTGTCTTACCTTATTGTGTGTTATTTGAGTTAGAATTTTGCCTCTCACCTGGGTTTTGGTTGCCTTGGCTTGTTTTCATTTGTTTTTCCTTTTACCTGCATCTGTTGGTTTTCTCAAGAAATTTGTTACCTATTTTCCTGCTGAGTCAGGACAGCAACATGTAATTTCTGTGAGCTGCTCTATTGTTTCATAAACTGATCAGTGCAAATTTTGAAAAAAAAAAAAATGTAAATTAGCCACGTGTACATTGGGCTTTCCTGCCACACATCTGGCACACTCTGATGTCTCTAATGATGTATTAATATTCAAAATGACTGTCTTGTCTGTATCTGTAGCTGACATCATTTAAAGAGCAAGATGGTATCTTCAATTTGGTTTCCCCAGTGACAATATCATTTAGGTTAGAAGGGCAAGTAGTTAGATCGAAAATTAAACATCATTTGCTGCACATTTGTAATTACCTTCAATTCATTTGGTCTGGCTTCATGGCTCTAATTGAAAAAGAGGAAGATGTGAATGAATCATCTGATATCTATTTTCTTTCAATGCATCATTATATCATACAAGTGAATGAAATGCTTTTGAAATTATACAAGAGCCAAAGTCATACTGGAAACTCAAAGGGGAGTAGCTGGTTTGATTTATAGTAATGCATCACATTCAGCAAACCCAAAAACAAAAATCAATGATGTCAGGAAGAATTGTTATGATTGTATTAGCAAATGCTTTATTTTTGAATTGTATGTCCTCTTATTGTTTAAATAATCAAAACAAACACATTAATATTTTACTGATATAAATGAAGTCCACCCTACAAAAAAATTAATTCCTTCATTCAGATTTAGCACACACTTATTACACTACAGAAGGCCAAACAGGAATCCCAAAACACATCAGAAACATGAACTAACCAACGCTGGGAAAACCAGTCCACTACAGGTTGGGCTCACATCGGGTCAGTTTAGAATCTTCCATCCATCTAACCTGCATGTCTTTGGGAGATTTTAGAAAATCAAAGTATTGTGAGAACAACTACAAGGATGCAGGGAGAATGTGAAAATTCTATACAGATAGTAACCAAGCTGGGATTTCACCATAAGTCCATGCTGTACTACCACAGACAAAAAACACAGATAAAAGAAATAACTTCCAGATACTGAAGGTGAGCTAGCAGTTCAGGTGGGTTGTGGCATAGGCAATATCCACCTGCTTTTTCAATTCCATCTTTCTTACTACATTAAGAAACTGGCAAGATGGGATCAGGATCATAACTTTGAATGACGGAAAAGACAAAACTAGAAGATCAAGAGAACCTGGAATCAACATAAAAAAACGCTAGGCAAAACTAACAGTCAAAAAAGGCTCCACTAGAATTCTTAAACCGAAGATTGCTAGAAAAGGCAAATGGGCCAGAAACTACTAATAACAATCTCAGATGTCAACGAGCATGCATTGCAAGGTTTTAAATACATTGGTGTGAAAAACTATTTGCCCCCTTCCTGATTTCTTATTCTTTTGCATGTTTGTCACACAAAATGTTTCTGATCATCAAACAGATTTAACCATTAGTCAAATATAACACAAGTAAACACAAAATGCAGTTTTTAAATGAATCTAAATGAATTTTAAATGAAAAAATCCAAACCTACATGGCCCTGTGTGAAAAAGTAATTGCCCCCTGAACCTAATAACTGGTTGGGCCACCCTTAGCAGCAATAACTACAATCAAGCGTTTGCGATAACTTGCAATGAGTCTTTTACAGCGCTCTGGAGGAATTTTGGCCCACTCATCTTTTCAGAATTGTTGTAATTCAGCTTTATTTGAGGGTTTTCTAGCATGAACCGCCTTTTTAAGGTCATGCCATAGCATCTCAATTGGATTCAGGTCAGGACTTTGACTAGGCCACTCCAAAGTCTTCATTTTGTTTTTCTTCAGCCATTCAGAGGTGGATTTGCTGGTGTGTTTTGGGTCATTGTCCTGTTGCAGCACCCAAGATTGCTTCAGCTTGAGTTGACGAACAGATGGCCGGACATTCTCCTTCAGGATTTTTTGGTAGACAGTAGAATTCATGGTTCCATCTATCACAGCAAGCCTTCCAGGTCCTGAAGCAGCAAAACAACCACAGACCATCACACTACCACCACCATATTTTACTGTTGGTATGATGTTCTTTTTCTGAAATGCTGTGTTCCTTTTACGCCAGATGTAACGGGACATTTGCCTTCCAAAAAGTTCACCTTTTGTCTCATCAGTCCACTCATTGAGATGTTTCTTAGCAAAATTGAGACGAGCCCTAATGTTCTTTTTGCTTAACAGTGGTTTGCGTCTTGGAAATCTGCCATGCAGGCCGTTTTTGCCCAGTCTCTTTCTTATGGTGGAGTCGTGAACACTGACCTTAATTGAGGCAAGTGAGGCCTGCAGTTCTTTAGATGTTGTCCTGGGGTCTTTTGTGACCTCTAGGATGAGTCGTCTCTGCGCTCTTGAGGTAATTTTGGTCGGCCAGCCACTCCTGGGAAGGTTCACCACTGTTCCATGTTTTTGCCATTTGTGGATAATGGCTCTCACTGTGGTTCGCTGGAGTCCCAAAGCTTTAGAAATGGCTTTATAACCTTTACCAGACTGATAGATCTCAATTACTTCTGTTCTCATTTGTTCCTGAATTTCTTTGGATCTTGGCATGATGTCTAGCTTTTGAGGTGCTTTTGGTCTACTTTTCCGTGTCAGGCAGCTCCTATTTAAGTGATTTCTTAATTGAAACAGGTGTGGCAGTAATCAGGCCTGGGGGTGGCTGCGGAAATTGAACTCAGGTGTGATACAACACAGTTAGGTTATTTTTTAACAAGGGGGGAATTACTTTTTCACACAGGGCCATGTAGGTTTGGATTTTTTTTTCTCCCTAAATAATAAAAACCATCATTTAAAAACTGCATTTTGTGTTTACTTGTGTTATATTTGACTAATGGTTACATGTGTTTGATGATCAGAAACATTTTGTGTGACAAACATGCAAAAGAATAAGAAATCAGGAAGGGGGCAAATAGTTTTTCACACCACTGTATGTCACACTAATGATATCATGTGCTAGAAGTTCTGGGTGACATTTTGGAAACCGGGACCTGCGTCCGAACAATAACTACTCAAAATGGTGACACCTCTGCCTAAAACAATGCGTTGTGGTAAAATAAACACATAATTGAAATAATTATTGACATACAGTGGTACCTCGGTATACGTCTGCTTTGGAATAAGTCCAATTTGGTATACGTCCTGTTTGGACATGAAAAATTTTGCTTGGTATACGACCTTTGTTTGGAATACGACTCGTGTACTACCCTTGTTTACCTCTCTCTCGAGACAAAGCCATGACTGCCCACGAGCGTCAGTACGGCAGTTGCTAGCATTCAGTGAACAACCCGTGTGCTACCTGTTGTATATGATTGTTCAGTTATGCTTTTGTCCATTGCTTTATGTTCGGGTGTTGATTGCTATGGTCTGCGTCTTTTGAGGCGTATGACTGCCGGAGGGAGGGGTGTGGTTTAGAAGGCACGCTGTATGGAGAGTTGGTTAAACATGGTTCAAAATAAACAGCATTCGAAATGTTATTCTGAGTGTGTCAGAATCTAGAGAACACTACACTACCCTTTTTTACCTCTCTCGAGACAAAGCCACGACTGCCCACGAGTGTCAGTACAGCAGTTGCTAGCATTCAGTGAACAACCTGCGCTATTAACTCTCTGTGAATTTTCACGTGATTTTGTGTTTTTTCGCATAAATTTGAATTGATTGTTGAAAAGTGTAAAGGTGGCATGCATATCTGGGACATGGCTGCTGCATACCGTATGCCGAGAACGACGGCATCTACGATTGTGAAAAACAAAGATGTTATTAAAAAGTAAATTAAGGTTAAATTTTCATTTATTTCATCTAATTGCTTTTGTATTTATGTATTTTAGTATTAAGCAGTGTTTAAATTATTTTATGCAACCCCATCAATGTATAATATGCCAATAACAATAGGATTTTTTTTCATAGGAACGGATTAATCATTTTCCCATTATTTCTTATGGGAAAAATTAGTTTGGTATACGTCCTGTTTGGTATAAGTCAAAGGATCTGGAACGGATTAAGGACGTATACCAAGGTACCACTGTAATTCTAGAGTCAATAACTTATAAAAATAATCATGCAAGGAGATTCTCTGATATCCAAAGCCTTCCATAATGTTAAAATGACTTTAAAATAAAATAAAATAAAAAAAAAAAGATTTTTGTCTGAATCGTAACACTTGCAAGTATGGATCCCCGAGCAGGCCTGTCCGGCCCAAGCTCAGATGCCTATAAGGCCAGGAACACCCCCATGAAAATTAAGCAGACTGACACATGCAGTGGTAAGGATTTCGGGCCCCACTGTAGGGTCATTTTTGGGTAAGACTGAAGCCTCTGTGAGGTAGGGCAACTGATTTATTCATTATTATTATTATTCTTTATTTCTTCTCTAGTTGTGTTTTCTATACTATTTATACCTGCTGATTGGTGATGACTTATTGGTTAACGGAGTCAGGATATTCTACAGAGGTAACATTGTTGGCTGAGATGTCACTGTTAGTAGTTGTAGTTCTGCTGGCTACAGTGCTGGAAGTTTGGGGGTTTAGAGAGCAGCTTGTGAGTGTCAGCCGCTGTATGTTGCCAAAATCTACTGCCACACTTTTTGTTCATTTTTCACAAGTAATAGTCTCAGTTTGAGCAAACTAGTGGCTATGACATTTGTGAAAGGAAGATAACTAAACAATGATGTCATTATTTCCCAATTTATGCTTTTGAAAGCCATGTTATTATGTGGTTTTCCTGTATTTGGGTTTTATTATGAAATGCAAAGCATGTATAGACTGTTGTGTTTATCCCCAATTGCCAGTTCTTCATGTAAAGCATGCTAATCAAATTATTGTTGTGTAAATTATGTGGCATGTGCTTTCTGCTCACCTAGCATAATGAAGTTATTGTGTTTCATGTACTATAAATAAAAATAAGCATCAGAATTTATTTGAATAACACACCTTTATTCAATGTGTCAAAAGGCTGGTTCTAATGGTTGGCAGGGGTTGGGGAAAGGAGGGGATAGGGGCCGACATCAGGTCAGGCCTAGGAACCTGTGGAATTGAGGTCCATGGAGCTGTGTGGAAGCTGTGTTAACCACAATGTACCAACCATAACACACCCTATTTAATTAATTGTTCCATGCCACACTTTGCTTTACAAACCCATTGGATGACATACAGTAAATTGACATATATTTATTCCTGTCTCGTGGTGCACCCATGATTCTGGACGAAACTAAGCAGATTTAAGGATGTTATCCCTTCTGATCTTGGAACAGGACCTTGAATTAGATGTTTAGTTGCCAGAGATGGACACACGCAATTATAATGTTGTGCACCATTGATTTCAAGCCTGACTAACATAATTCAAGCAAGGAACCACACTTTTTACTTTTTCTCTTCATGGTTCACATCTGATACTCTTCCGTACAGAAGTGACTACCACCTAAGGGTTGCATTCTTTGTGACTCTGAAATAAAACTAGTGGGTTCAAAACATGGATGAATACATGCTACACCTGATATGTTTCCTAAGTAGGTGCCATAAATTTTGCCATAAGAACATAAGAAATTTCACAAATGAGAGGAGACTATTCAGTTCATCAAGCCTGCTTGTTTAGCTAACAGCTAAGCTGTCCCAATATCTTATCCAGATTTTTCTTAAAGTTTGTGAAGGTTTCTGCTTCAAAAGCATGTCTTGGTAATTTGTGCTAGAGTCCCACAATTCTTTGCATAAAGAAGTGCATCCTGGGTTTAGTTTTAAACGCACTTCCCCTTGATTTCCACTAATGTCCTCGAGTATGTGATTCACCCTTAAGCTGAAAAAATTCTGCTGGTTCTGCTTTATCAAAGCCGTTGAGGATTTTAAATGCCTGGATTAGTTCCCTACGCAGTTTCCTCTGCTCGAGACTAAACAGGTTTAATTCTCTGAGTTTGTTGGAGTAGGACACATCCTTAAGTCCTGGGATGCTCTTGGTTGATCTCCTCTGTACAGTTTCAAGTGCTTCTATGTCTTCCTTCAACTGTGGTGACCACAACTGCACACAATGCTCCAGATGTGGTCTTACGAGTGCACTGTATAGTTTGACTTAAATTCAACATATTTTATGATACAACCTAACATTTTATTTGCCTTGTAATTGCTTCTGTTTATTATTTATATAATGAAAATGTTGCGTCAACATATACTTCTAAATCCTTTTCATCTTGATTGATGTTCCTTTTGCCCACGTGTAGCACTTTGCATTTTTCTACATGAAATTGTAGTGTTCGCACAGTTCTGATGGTTGTTCAGGTCTTTTTGAATTCTTTTTGCTGCCTTCTAAGTGTTTGCCATCCCTCCAATTTTAGTGTCAATTGCGAATTTCACTAACTATACCAGAATCAATGTCATTAATATAAATCAGAAATTTGTAATGGTCCAAGGACAGACCCCTGTGGGTCTCCACTGCTGACCTCACTCCGTATGGAGCATTCTCCTCTTTTCTGTACACTTTGTCTCCTGCCGGTTAAACAACTAGGGATCTGATTTTGTAGGTTACCTCTGGTGCCTACAGCTTCTAGTTTCAGAATTAAAAATTATGTATATTTTGTATTTAAATATTACATTTCTGACAGACATTTCTTTGTTTGTCCTATGTTGTGTCTGTGTTCAAAAATGTTTTATAAAAGAAAGATTAAATAAATTAGCTGTTTCAACATAATACATATTACAAATACAGCAGGACTGCATAGGATGCAGCTTAGACAGACACTGGCTTCTCATGACCCTGTAAAGGACAAAAAAGTATGGTAGACAGAAGGACTTTAGGGACCTTCAAAACTCAACTTGATGTTTTTTTAGAGGATTTAAGTAGATAGGACTGATGAACTTTGCTGGGCTGAATGGCCTATTCTTATCTAAATCTTTCTGAAATTCTAAAGTCTGAAAAAAAGATAGATAGGGAAAAAACTGGTTCATACAGCTGCACTTCCTTTATATAGCCCCTTTAAAACAAATCATCTTAATATGTGCTTCATAAGTACAGAGCAGTAATTTAATTGTTTACAGATATTTCTACAATTGTTGTGCTGGCAGATTAAGCAACTCACTTGCACTGGCAAGAAAAGGTTTGTGAACCCTTTACAAAAAAAACAACATTTATGAGTAAATTTGTCCTTAAATATAGTCTGATCTTCATCTAAATTACATTAATGAAAAACACAGTCGGATTTTACAAATAATACAAATCATTTAAAAATCGGGTTGGAAAAAAGTATGTGAACCCCTACAGTAGCTTATTGACTTCAACAAAAGCAAACTGGGGTTAGCAGTTAGCAAACCTGGAGTCCAATGAACAAAATGAGATTGGAGGTGTGGTTTAGAGCTAATTTGACCAATGAAAAAGACTCAGACATTTTGAGGTTATTATTTGCAAGAAGCATCTGCTGATGTGAAGCATCTCTTGCTAAAAGGAGATCTCAGAACATCTCAAGAATTGCTGATTTGCATAAAGCTGGGAAGGGTTACAAAGTAATTTGAAAGAGTTCAGATATTTGCCAGTCCACAGTTAGATAAACTGTGTATGAATGGAGATGCTTTAAGACTTTGGCTATTCTCCCTAGAAGTGGGCGCCCATCCAAGATGATTTGAAAGGCACAATGCCGAATGTTCAATGAGGTAAGAAAGAACCCCAGAGTAACAGCTAAATGCTTGAAGGAATCACTGGAACAGGGTAACATTTCTGTTCATAAGTCTACCATATGCATAACATTCAACAGGCATGGCGAATAAGGTAGAACATGAAGTAGGAAGCTTCTGCTCTCAAAAAAACATCGTCAGCTCTTGCAGTTTGCCAAAAATCCCTTTGCCACTCCATAGCACTACTGAGAAAATGTTATGTGGACTGGTAAAACTGGTTGAATTGTTCGGGAAGAATACACAGCAGTACATATGGCTTAAAAAGGGCACTGAATACCAACATGAAAAGATGACCCCAATGATGAAGTACAGAGGAGAGAGCATCATAATTTGGGGCTGCTTTGCTGCTTGCACAGTTTGCCATCATCGTGGGGCAAATTAATTTTCAAGTTTAGCAGCATATCCTACAGGATATTATCCGGGTGACTGTCCAAAAGATGAAGCTCAATGGAAGTTGGGTCATGCAGAAGGGCAATAGCACTACACATCAAAGTAAATCTACTACAGAATGGCTTCCCATAAAAAGGAAAGCCATCTTCTGGAATAGTCCAGTCACAGCATTATTTGTTTAAGCATATTGTGTTTGTCTATATTTGTGACTTTGATGAAAATCAGATCGCATGCAATGATCAATCCATGTAGAATGCCAGGTAATTCCAAAGGGTTCACATACTTTTTCTCTGCCATTGTAGGGTTACACAGCTATAAGAGATGGGGAATAACCAGTAAGCTTTAGAGTTTCACATCTTAGTCACTATGTTACACTGTCTTTATAGCTGCTCATAATAAACAAATGTTTTACGTTTGCTCCATTTGATAGTCAGTTCAGGCATAGCTACATTATCATTAACAAATCATTTGAGTTTAGGGCTCATTCAGACAAAGGGCAGGAACCAGCCTAGGACATGTACAAATCCATCACAGAGTACTCATTTTTCATAAGAACGGTGTCAATAAAACTCATAAGACATGAATTTAGATACAAGCCATACCACAAAATGGCATCAAAGATAAGATGATAGATGATTGTCCAAGGTACACTTCAAAAACCCTCTTCAAGAGGAGCTGTCATAACATCCACAAGGCAGGCCTGCTCTTCTCAGGCAACGCAGACTGCACGTGATTAACCTACGGCAGGCTGATTTCACACTAATGCCGCAATCAGCGATTCAGTCACATTCCTCAAGATGTCGATGTGTTAATTAGAGTGAGTTTATTAATACTGCAGCATGACTGTTTGAAGTGCAATAAAGAACTGCTGTTGCAAGGTTTATTGCAATCGGATCTTTCTGAAACAGAAACCAAAAACATGGGCAGGTTTAGCTGACACTCCAATGCAGAGTCATTCACAAATCACAACTTACACATTTTCATATGTCATTACAAATGACGGACCAGTCTGTCAGACTTCCTCCATCCAAATGAAATTCTCATTGTTTGTGTATGGAATGGCTCTCTTCAGAATGCACCTGACCTGGGATAGTATAAAATGTCCCTGAATGTATGTACAGTACGAGTATTTCTATTTTGCATGTGTTGTATAATGCTGCTCAGTTTGTTTTAACATTATGCTAGGGTGGCAGTTTGGGGAAGTGGCTAAGGCACTAGAATTTAAATCCCAAGGCTGTCAGGTCAGTTTCTGCCTTTTTCATACTGAGTGACCAAGAGGAAGTCAATTAAGATGCCTGTGCACTGATTGTAAAAAAAATAGACATAAACAGCTCTATTATATTCTAAATATGTAAGTGGCCATGGATAAAAGTGTCATAGCACACTGGCCTTACAAGTAGAAGTGGCTTAATAAAAATAAATAGAATTGAACTTAAAGCTAACGCTACAAAATTGAGATGGGGCAGGTAAATGGTCACAGGTGAGAATAAAATAATAATATTATTAATAATAAATTCTTTACATTTATATAGCACTTTTCTCACAACTCAAAGCACTTTTCATAGACAGAGGGAAATCACTTCAGCCACCATCAATGTGTAGCACCCAACTAGATGATGCGACAGCAGCCATTCTTGGGCTCACCACACATTAGCTATTACGTGCTGAAGGGGTAGGAGATAAAGGATGATTAGGGGGCTAGAATGGACAAGACCATGATGGTCAATTTAGGATAAACCCTACTCTTCTCGAAAGATGAAGATCACAGACAGTCAGGACCTGGTTGTTGCGTCTCATCTGAAGGTCAGTGCCATATTTAGAGCACAGTGTCCTCATCAATGAACTGGGGCATTGGGATCCACACACAGACCACAGGGTAGGTGTCCCCTGCTGGCCACACTAACACCTATTCCAGCAGCGCCCACAGCTTTCCCAAGATGATCTTCCATCCAAGTAAGGGCCAGGCCTGAACATGCATAGCTTCAGGTGGGTGACCTGTTCTATAGCGCAGATGGTATGGCTGCAAGCCACTCATTACTACTTGACCACTTCCTGTCACTGTTCACTTTTGTGGAACTCACTGTATCGAGAACTTTCAGGCATGGCTGTAAAGCATGTAATGTGGCCAAACAAACGCATTTAATTTTATATAACACCTTCCCAAGGTGCTTTACAAGTAAAGAGTTTTACTGCAATTGTTAACAAGCATTTTTTTTTACGGCTGGAGCACAGATATTTAAGGTCGCATTGTGAGTCAGTGGTGGGAGATCCATGCATCCATTATCCAACCCGCTATATCCTAACTACAGGGTCACGGGGCTCTGCTGGAGCCAATCCCAGCCAACACAGGGCGCAAGACAGGAACAAACCCCAGGCACGGCACCAGCCTACCGCAGGGCACACACACACCCACACACCAAGCACACTCTAGGGACAATTAAGGATCGCCAATGCACCTAACCTGCATGTCTTTGGACTGTGGGAGGAAACCGGAGTACCCAGAAGAAAACCCGGGTCTCCTAACTGCGAGGCAGCAGCGCTACCACTGTGCCACCGTGCCTCCCGTGGTGGGAGATGAATGAATTATACATTTATAATATATGGCATATATATTATATACTGCAAGTCCCCTTGGGTAAATACATCTGCTAAATAAAGAGGTCAATGCCACTCAGAAATGAAAATGAGGACAGAGTATTCAATATCTGCCCAAGATTATTACCCAATTTAATGCTGCCTCTGTGCTCAAGTACATTGTACAACAACACTCATGTTAACTTTCATTTTGTAATCTTCTTAGTGATTTCTGATGGAGCTCCCTTTCATTGTTCTCCTTGTTGCTTCTTCTCATATATTCTTCTGGACCCTCTCAGTGCTGGAGGAATGCGACTATAGACATGTTACTCCAGAAATTAAATCTGCTCAATTCTGTCTTGCAACTGTAGCTCCAACTTCCCACGATACTACATCAGAATAAATGGATATGTTAAGAAATGCATAGAGATAAGAGTTTATGAGAGTTTTGGTTTGATTTAAATAGGTGCTGGAAGTAAACTATACATGGAAAGAACATCTGAATGTATGAACTCATTCAGCATTTTGCCTATGATCTGGGTGTGATAAATTATCTAAATGTCTGAAAGGAAAAAAATAAATATATAACTTCAGTGGTTTGGTGCCCTGTCCAAAGATTGTTCCTCCCTTATGCTCAGTGCTTGCTGGGATACACTCCCGTTTCCAAGGCAGCTCTGTTCAGGATAAGCAGTTTCAGAGAATAGATGGGAAAAAATGCATCCCTTTGTAGTTGAGGGAACCACCAACACTCCAAAATTAATAGATCAGCCAAACACATTTCTCTTTCTGCTTTTAAAATGAATACTCCTGTGTGATTCCACAATGAAATCCACCATCTCACTGCCTCTGTGTGAATTATTAAAACCATTAAGGATTCTCACTAGGCCGATACTAATTACAATACTACAATCAAAGACACTTCATACTTGAATGAGAACAATGTATCAAAAACAAATAAAGATAAGTGAAAACAAAACCCATCCCGTTCCTCTCTAATTCAATAGTTGGAGCACGAAGAGATTCAGCAGTTGACAGCATGAAGTGCAATCTGACATGTCAGCTTACAAAACCCTGACCATGCTGCAAACAACAGGCATATGTGAAATCACTAAGTGGTCACAAAGGAACAATTTCCGAGTTGGTAACATTAACATGGCTATTGCTATTTCCCACCCACTGGGTAATCCATCCCCACAGAAGGTTTATTTCAGAAATTCAGTTTAAAAGCCTAAACTGTTATAATAATAATTGAGATTTTGCACACAGAGTAAACAACCTAAATAGAGAAGGAAACAGGAAATTAGTAGCAGTCAGCAACCATAAGCTATTAGTTTAAATAGAGATGCTTTATTTTTTTTAAAGAGTGATACACATTTTTAGTAAGAGAATAAACAAACCTAAAAAAGCTTCACATCAAGGTACAGCACAGCTGAAGAAGATACCTCAGAGATCAAAAGAGCAGCACGTCTGTGTGTGCAAAAAAGAAATGGCCAAACAAGAAACTGTTTGCACCACACACTTAATAAATCCTTATTTCATAAAAGCGGGCAGCATGGTGGCACAGTGGGTAGTGCTGCTGCCTCACAGTTAGGAGACATGAGTTCGCTTCCCGGGCCCTCCCTGCGTGGAGTTTGCATGTTCTCCCAGTGTCTGCGTGGGTTTCCTCTGGGTGCTATGGTTTCCTCCCACAGTCCAAAGACATGCAGGTTAGGTGCATTGGTGATCCTAAATTGTCCCTAGTGTGTGCTTGGTGTGTTGGTGTGTGTGCCCTGCGGTGGGCTGGCACCCTGCCCGGGGTTTGTTTCTTGCTTTGCGCCCTGTGTTGGCTGGGATTGGCTCCAGCAGACCCCTGTGACCCTATAAGTTAGGATATAATGGATGGATTGATATTTCAGAAAGTGCTCTGCACAGAGTGCTTTACAAATTCAGGTAACTTCAATTTAGTTTATTCTTATTAATCACATTTCTACTTATGAGCCAGGCATGTAATCCAATAATGGCAAAAATAAAACAAACTACAACGTAAACAAAAAAATATATTGTTGAAATATTAACCTAGTGAAAATATGCCTTATATACAAATGCATATACATGGCATCTGGGCCAATAGATCTAAGTGGCAGAGCCGCATCCCCACAGTGCTTGAAGGCAAGTGCTGTCTTTGTGGCCCCTCTTCCACACTTGCATCGACTTACTTTTATGGGTGGGTTCCCCCGAGGGATCTGCCCTTTGCGATATTCCATAGACATCTAAGCAGCTGTTCTTTTTCAGGTCCAGTCCACAAATTTCACACTGCTCCCATATTAATGTAGAGTTCTCCAAATGGGACTTTTGAGGTAGGTGAGTTAGGGCTTGTGTAGCTGATGCTTTCTGATCCTCCCTTAAAGCTGGCCTCACCTGAAATAATCCATTTAAGAGTGGTACAGGGAAACAGCTACTCTGAACAACCATCATAAATGCACAAACAGTGCTTTGTCTCAGGTTGCTAACTGGTTCTTCTTCCTACCACCTGCCATACCTGTACTGCACTTCCAAACAAGCAATCCACCTGAAGCTAACCATGTTTGGGCCTGGCCAGTATTTGGATGAGAGACCATATAGGAAAAGCTTCGGTTGCTGTTAGAAGAGGTGGTGGTAAGGCCATCAGGGGTTCCTTATGCTGTGGTCTGTTTGTAGATCCCAATGCCTTAGTGCAGTGATGGAGACACTGTGGTGGAAAGTGGTGCCATCCCTCGGATGAGACATACTGTAATTGGGAGGCCCTGATCCCTGGGTATCTTTTTGAATAGAGTAAAGTATTCCTTGATGTCCTGGCTAAATCGCCGATCATGTAGTTGTTCATTCTGGACCCCTAATCATCTCTTAACTCTAATTGACTATCTTTGTTATCCATTCACCACTTAATATCTAATGTTTTGGTGAGCATACTGGTGAATCTGGTGTAGAATGGCTGCCCTCACATCATTAAGGTTACTGCTGCACATTGGTGGCTCCCTGTAGTCAATGTTAAGCACTTTGAGTAGCTAAAAAAGCACTATGTACATGTAATTTTATTATTATTATTATTATTATTATTATTATTATTACTCCTGACACCAGTATAATAATATGGGTTGGGATTGTGGGTGAGGGATTGCTTGGTGTGAGATATGGAGTAACGGACAGAGCTTTCAGAATACACTGACAGTACACTGCACTTAGTTATTCTGAAGCAAGTCCTCCAGTGTTGCAGCCACTGCCCCAGTTTTCCACAACTGCTTATAAATTATGGCTGCTTCAACTGGTGACTCCACCTTGTCTCTCTCTCTCAGGACTGGTCAATGGAAGTTATAAATGCCAAAAGTAAAACAAAAAGTAAAAAATCTTGTAATAGGAACTGTAGTTTATCCAATCACTCCTTCCATATGTTATGGTGATGGCTGAACTGAGCTGTCGGTGCTGTCCCAACTAATGCAGTTTCAATCAATGCTGGAGCTTAGTGGTCATAGGAATACTCATTTCCTGTGGCAGGCTACTAGTCATGCTATTCTCATAGCAATACGCTTAGGTAGTGCTGGGAAATTGAAGCAAGGTTTATATATATATATAATCAAATGGTTAAAAGAAAACTAGCATTAAGTATGCAATAAGGTAAAACATTTTGATAAGTAAACCTGAAAAAGGTAGGCTATTAGATGGGTCACATAATTTGACTTTTTTTTATGGTATTTTGTACTAAAGCAAATTTCCAAAAATAAGCATGACTTTCTGTACTGAATATTATGGAAGCTCTGAACCGCACAGTGAAAAAAATTATGGGATAACCCTTATCTCGTATGTACATGATTGATGTTGTGGGCATTATCTGATGTACGTCATATGTATTGCAGTCAGCAGTTAAACCCATCTCCAACCATCCCGCACTTCTTTAATAAATAAAACCCCAGCTGTCTGCTTTTTCATATCACCACGCTACAAGAGCTGGAAGTGACCTTAAATTGAAGCGCCGTAGCCTTGGTAAAGGCGTAATTAGGTAGCCCCGAAGTGCATTTTTGTAATTTTTTAATCTAACATTATCTTGTACATACGTAAAACTATCTTGTACGTATGTGAAAACATCTCGTACATACGTGAAAATATCTCGTACGTATGAAATATTTTTATGCACGTACAAGATATTTTCACGTACGTACGAGATAAGGGTTATCCCATAATTTTTTTAACTGTGCGGTTCAGAGTTTCCGTAGAATATATTTTCTGATAAGTACAGCAAATTTACTGAACATTGTAGGACACTCTGTTCATGCAGGTGGTGCAGTGGTAGTGCTGCTACTTAGCAGTGAGGAGATTGCGGGTTCACTCCCTGGGTCCTTCCTACGTGGAGAGTGCTTTGTGTAGTGAGAAATGCTCTATATAAATGTAAAGAATTATTATTTGTATTAGTGAAGTGCTAAAGGTACTCTTAAAGCAGGAATCACTATCACACTGTTTCTCAAATGTTGCTCTCCTTGACTATTGGTTCTATGTCTTTGTTTTCCATATTCTCAAGCACATTAGCACTTTTGGTGGTAACAATGCTCCTTATATCTGTCTTAGTACCAGTGACCCAATCATCACCTCTTAACATGTTCAAGTTTATTGTCACATGTACAATGTATAGTAAAATCTTTATTTGCATGTCTGACCAGCATGCCCAGCTAGCAAATGAATAAAATCACATCACTAAAGTAAAGTTAGACAACATCTAAAAAGTATTTGATGGAAGTGCAAGCATATTTAGATTTTAGCCATACTGTATATGTTTACTCAGATAGATAGATAGATAGATAAATAGATAGACAGATAGATAGATAGATAGATAGATGTTTATGTATCAAATATACTTTGCGATAAATCCTATATACAGTCCACTAGAGTGTGGCTTGTCTTAACTTCCAGCAGACTTGTTCAAAGAAGAAGTGGTGCATGAACTGATTTCCCATTTGGGCAGCATCCTTTCATCCCTAATTGAACCCAAATAACTGGCCAGCTTTCTAATTTACATCTCATCTTCTCTATTGCACGGCAGACAAGCACACGTCCGACCGAAGACATTGTGGCACAAGACAATATCTCTCCTGCATGTGTTTAGAGTCTTGACTGCTGCTTCCAAGGCTTATGCAGAGCTTGCCGTCTTGTAAAGACAGAGAGATCTGATTTGAATGACGGCCAGGTCACACAAACATGCCTACTGTACAGATGGTTCTTTCTATTTTAGTAACTTCAACATTTGGTGGCATGTCTTTAGTGCCCTATGATAAAAATGAAAAATTCCAGACATTAATGCATTATTTGCTTCTTGGCATTGAATTAAGTATTACAATGTAAAGCTTCTGAACCAAAAAAAGAAAAAAAAAACAAGAACAATAAACTGATGAACAGTAAAAACACCTTTCATCAAAATGAAACATAAATTCATTAATAATCACTCCATCAATTCATTATAAAAACCTACTTAATCTAATG
Organism: Polypterus bichir lapradei; assembly: GCA_026402145.1. Classification (NCBI taxonomy): domain Eukaryota; kingdom Metazoa; phylum Chordata; class Cladistia; order Polypteriformes; family Polypteridae; genus Polypterus; species Polypterus bichir. The sequence continues at coordinate 1,563,812 of JANRMT010062792.1, read as the reverse complement.
CAGGGCCCCAAAGACTACTAGTGGCATCAGGCAAAAGGTAGATGCTATATCTATATGGGTCGTCAGTCCATCACATGGCACCCATCCTCACTCTTTATGGGACCAGTTTAGAGTTTCTGTGGAAGGAAAAATTACAATTCAGTATCATCATGGATGACATGGGTTGGCTGGGGTTCTGGCCGGGATAGATGGTTCCTTACCCGGCTGGGATGCCTTTATAATGGAGGGACATGGATGGGTGGGCATCCCAGCCTGCTTGAATTCTGGTACCTTTCCAGGCTATTAGGTCATAATAATGGAAGTTCAGAGACAGACTTTCTCCTGGGGCCATGTATTGCCCGATACACCGGGTGGCAGCATCCCTCTGTACCCACAGAGCAACATGGAAGCTGTAGTCCTGATGGGCAGTCCTGCTGGGATACTTGGGTGCTGCTAGATGTAGCTACTGGGAGAGTAAGGAGATTCCATTTGACCCAGAAGTGCTTTGTGGTTGTAATACTGTCACACCAGCAGCACTTCAAGGTCCAACATAAAAGGACCCGCTTCACCTCACCCAGGCAAGTCATAATCGGGAGAGGATAAGGACAACACTCTCCTGGGGAGGAGTGCAGGAGAACAGGAAAAGAAGAGAAAGACAAAAGAACTGTGCTGTGGATTCTGAAGGTATTGTGAAAATAAACTGGTATTTACTTGCACCTGGGACAACTGTCTGTGTAGTTGTGTGTGGGGTCTATGGACTCTGTAGGGCACAGTATGTAATTATTAAATCTCTAAATGCACAGTGAAAGGTTCTTCTTCTAATCTTATACAATTTTTCAGGCCCTTTCATCGTCACTACCAAACATACTTAAGTGAACTTGACAATAGTAGAAAGCCAAAGCAAATCTAAACTCCATTCTTCCCAATAATGGTCTTCAGCCTTCTTCAATGCCCTTTTGTTACATTGCTATAGTAAAGACATCCAGAAACTGTGAAGCATCCTTTCCCCTTTTAATACTCCTAGAACAGAAGTAACATACAGGGCCATCACAGAGTGCTCTACACTGCAGCCAGAAGTAGTTTAGGAGACAACAACTTACTTGACCTGGAAAGATTTCCAGGGATATTCCAGAAATGATCCCTGACTAGATTTTAAAAGTTGCACTCTTTCACAGAGGGAGAGATAAAATGGGATGAATTCAGGAGGACATTTTATTGTAACTAGTTAATTTGTTACCAGGATGGGAGCTTGGAAACCACCAAATAATTGGGCAAAACATTATTAGATACAGTGGAGCATCATGACTAATTTTCGACTTTGGATTTATGCAATATTTTATTTATTTTATTCATTCATGTGCTATTTTCAGAGAGAACGTCTTAATATTTTTTTACACAATAGAAGTTTTTCCATTTATTTGTATCAGACTAATCTCCAGTTGACACATTCTACAACAAAGACCAATAGGTGAAAAAAGCACAAATGCTATGTTAGCATTCATTTTTGACCGGAAACTCTTCACCCTATCCTTCTTGTCATGAAGTAGTCCTCTGGCCAAACTACCATCTCATCTAACATCAGTTAGGCTTGCTTAAGACCCATCAAGGCCTTAGGCAAGGTACTGGAAAAAATTCCAGGACATAGCAGTCATTGGTGGTGACTTTAAAACTATTCCTCTGACCACAGTATAAACACAAGCATGTCCTCCCCTGCTCACTTATTTCAAGTTCATTAAGGATTTCTATTGTGAAATCATGCGGGCTATGCGAATGTAGTGTAAAATAAAAAATGATTCAGAATTTTTTTAAATCATTTTTACTACAAATTTTCTAGGAAAGATATAATATAGATAGATAGATGGATAGATAGATACTTTATTAATCCCAAGGGGAAATTCACATAATCCAGCAGCAGTATACTGATACAAAGAAACAATATTAAATTAAATAGTAATAAAAATGAAAAAAAAAAAAATAATAATAATTCATTATATTAATTGTCTTCTAGACCTGAGACTTGGCTGGATAACTGCCATAGCCGTACTTAAGCAAGTGCTTGAATGTGGCCTGTTTCTACATTTTATGTCTTGTGCATAGATGCCCGGGTCTGGGAGGGGCACTCCTGCAAGTATTAAGAAAATTTAAGGAAAAAAAAACTGCACATTTAAATTTATTAATGATTAAAAAATTGAATTCAATTTTAATAGTTTGTTTTAGGAAGTGTACTTTTTTTTTTACAGGTTGGGCTCGACAAAAGGGAGCCAATTATAAAATCAAGCACAAAACGTAATAGAAGATAAGAGTAAGAAAATGCTCCCCTTGGGTTCTGTTTGAACAGTTCCATGAACAAAAGGCTAAATTAAAACACTTTGTGCTTAAATTAAAGACAGAAGAAGAAATCAATCATTGTATGCTTTATGGCTGTATTACAGTTTTGACAAAGGCAGCCTGATTGTACAGCAGGAGACAAGATGTGTGAAAGTGTCTTGTTCATAAGCTGAATATTGAAATCTGCTAATAGTAGATTCCAGTTAACAAATCAATATGATAGCATAACATAGAAATGCACAGATTCTGTTTTTGGAGTTTTTATGACTTTATATGTTATTTCAATCCCAGTGGCAATGAACATAATTTTCACAATTGCTGCTCATTTGGAAAATCCAGTGCCTCACACTGAATTTAAAGAGATCTATTAAATATTGGGTTGTTTTGCAACATTTCAAGGCATGCCTTTGGTGAAATTAGTACCTAAATGGTCCCACTGGCAAAGCAGTAAGATAAGGACCAAAGAACCAGTTTTAAACATATTGACACTGAGTATGTGAGCAATAAAGTATACATTTGAAAACAGAAAGCTTATTACTCACATCACATTTGGTAAGTATAAGCTAAAGAGTCACTTGTGATCTCTTAGACCAGTGAAAAGCTTGAATGCATTGACTCTGTATTGTTCAGCTTCCTTGTTTAAAGACAGTTGCTTAATAAAAGATTCAGAAAGTTAACTGTCAGCCTTTTCATTCTCCACCTTCAAAGAATATTAAAGGTGACTCAAACCAATGACTGTCATTCTTTCAAACCTCCAAAGTAGCTTGCAGCTGAAAGTTCAAAGGTGAACATGAAGACACAACCATCAAAGTTCAGGACTCTACCAACATCTTTTGGGTTTTTGGACCTGCAAAAGCAAGCCCTCTAGACAAAAACACAAGCTGGACAAATTCATTGTTATAGTCTGAACCAGTGCATCTACTGTAGATATAGCAATAGCTAGTAAATAACCCTGTCTCCTTTTCCAATCACAGCTCTGAGAAGACACCCAATGAGGGCATCTGATTATGCCCCTTCTAGTCCAGGAGCTATAAAAACAAGGGACACTCGGGAGGAAGTATCTCATTTGATTATGAGCAGCCTACAAGATGGTGCTCCAAACTCCAACCCTGACCGCTGTATACTAGCATCCCCGCGTTAGCCACCAATGGCTAGATATATTTCTGTTAATTTCTGTAGTACTAGGGTTTGTACCGTGTTAGCCATTATGAATGTAGTGAAACATCAAGCAAAATGACACCTTTTATTGGCTAACTAAAAAGATTACAATATGCAGGCTTTCGAGGCAATTCAGGCTCCTTCTTCAGGCAAGATGTAATACAGAAACTGGAGTTCCTTGTGTTTATATACAAACTAGGACAAGAAACAACATTGGTAAATCTTTAAGTGAGAAATCTTAAATGTAAAAAATTAATAGACTCCTTCAGGCTAGGGTTCATTTAACAAGAGAGAAGAACAATGTATGGTCAAGACAAGTGCTTGTTCTTTTTGTTAAAAGCCTTTTCGGGTAAACAGGGTGGCACAATTGGCATCTCAACATTTCACCTGAGTTCCTGTCCTTACTACAGGTTGACGACAGTATATATACTATATGGACAAAAGTATTGGGACACAACTCTTAATTATTGACTTCAGGTGTTTCAATCATACCCATTGCCACAGGTATACAATATCAAGCACCAAGCCATGCAGTCTGGATTTACAAACATTTGTGAAACAAAATAGGTCGTTCTGAAGAGCTCAGCAACTTCAAGCATGGTACTATGATAGGATGGCACCTTTGCATTAAGATGGTTTGTGAAATTTCATCCCTGCTGTATATTCCATGGTCAACTGTAAGTGGTATTATTGGAAAGTGGACGCATTTAGGAATGACAGCAATTGAAGCAGAAGACCATGTAGAGTCACAAAGTGGGGTCAACAACTGCTAAGGTGCATGGTGTGTAAATGTTGCCAACACTCTGATGATTCCAGACTTCCTCTGACATTAATGTAAGCATAAAAAGTGTGTAGTGGAGGCTTCATGGAATGGGTTTCCATTGCTGAGCAGCTGCATGCAAGCCTCACATCACCAAGTCCAATGCCAAGCCTTGGATGGAGAGGTGTAAAGCACACTGCCACTTAAGTGTGGAGCAACGGAAACGTGTTCTATGGAGTGACGAATCACACTTTTCCGTTTGGCAGTCAGATGGACGAGTCTGGGTTTGGTGGATGCCGGGAGAATGTTACCTGCCTGACTGCACTGTGAAGTTTGGTGGAGGATTGATAAGTGTGGGGCTGTGTGGGGCTGTTTTGTATCTTTATCTTAGTTTTGTCAGATTGAAATATAGGATAAAAATCAGAAAAATATCAATGGAAAATGTCAAGTGCCCACACATGGAGAAAGTGAAAAATCCAGATAGACAGAAGCCAGACTAATGTAAACAAAGTCTTCTGGGGCTGCAAGGAAGCAGTGCTAACCACCCACCCATGTAGTCCATTTCAAAGTCTTGGGAAACAGCACATATTCCGGCAGCATCAAGCATGGGACAGGAGCCCGGAGAGGGTACCAGTCCATTTTACAAATATATCAAGCCAATTTAATGAGGCCAATTGTGCTTTGAAATTCCATGTACTGTGAACTCATAAATCTCAAAACTTGTATAGAACATTAAGAGGGAAACTCACTAAATACATTCCACATGAGGAAATATGTTGGCTTCTAGCTAAAGTTTAATTGACAAAACCGATCATGGGTAGAGACTTTGCATACCTGTGTCAAGGGTCTAATCCATAACAAAGTGCAGACATGGTCATTAAATAAAGTCATCCAGGTGAAAGAAAGTCGTAATGAAACATGACCTATGGTCTTCCCCTGTACAAATGGGAAATCTGAGCAAAACTTGGAGGAGATACGTTCAACGGTGTGGATTTGGATTCTGGAGAAACACACATCCGGCTTTATCTATTAGACTAGCCGCCCCCTGCGGCTCCGTCCACGTAGTAGTGAAACAGGACAGTGAGGAGGACTCTGCCCGGCTCCCCACCCTTGAAGTCACACTTCTGCCTCCCCTCAGCCCGCAGCCTCTGTCTCGGATTAGCATGCGTATATTGCTCCTGCAAGCGAACTATGATTCTTAGCGCAATGAGAGGAGTCACAAAATCAACCGGAATGTTCAAGCAAATTATAGAAAAAAACCTGATTCAAATCCGTTACGTAGTTCTCTCGTTCACTAGCTAAGCGGAGATAAGGTACACCCCAAGGCTGGTGTGTGAGTAAGGAGGTCCCCTATCCACTGACCCCGACCCCCCAGCCCGCTGCGTGTCTCTCCGATTCGTGCAATTAAATCAGTACAGCAAGTGAACTATGATAAATAGCGCAATGATAGAAATTAAAAAATCAACCGTAATGTTCATGCAAATTATAGAAAAAAACCTGACCTAAATCCGTTAAGTAGTTCTCTCATAAAAAGCGGACAGACATACAGACGTTACAGATGTTGGTGGGTTTCCTCACATTAACTGCTCGCCTCAGGTCCTTCCACAATATTTCGATTGGATTAAGGTCAGGACTTTGACTTGGCCATTCCAAAACATTAACTTTATTCTTCTTTATTCGACTTGTGTGCTTAGGGTCGTTGTCTTGCTACATGACCCACCTTCTCTTGAGATTCAGTTCATGGACAGATGTCCTGACATTTTCCTTTAGAATTCTCCGATATAATTTAGAATTCGCTGTTCTATGCCGTCCTGGCCCAGATGCAGCAAAACAGGCCCAAACCATGATACTACCACCACGATGTTTCACAGATGGGATAAGGTTCTTATGCTGGAATGCAGTGTTTTCCTTTCTCGAAACATAACGCTTTTCATTTAAACCAAAAAGTTCTATTTTGGTCTCATCCATCCACAAAACATTCTTCCAATACCCTTCTGGTTTGTCCACGTGATCTTTAGCAAACTGCAGACGAGCAGCAATTTCTTTTTGGAGTGCAGTGACTTTTTCCTTGCAACCCTACCATGCACACGATTGTTGTTCAGTGTTCTCCTGATGGTGGACTCATGAACATGAACATTAGCCAATGTGAGAGAGGCCTTCAGTTGCTTAGAAGTTAACCTGGGGTCCTTTGTGACCTTGCCAACTATTACACGCCTTGCTCTTGGAGTGATCTTTGTTGGTCGACCACTCCTGGGGAGGGTAACAATGGTCTTGAATTTCCTCCATTTGTACACAATCTGTCTGACTGTGGATTGGTGGAGTCCAAACTCTTTAGAGATGGTTTTGTAACCTTTCCCAGCCTGATGAGCATCAACAACTCTTTTTCTGAGGTCCTCAGAAATCCCCTTTGTTCATGCCGTGATACACTTCCACAAACATGTGTTGTGAAGAGCAGACTTTGATAGATCCCTGTTCTTTAATAACACAGGGTGCCCACTCACACCTGATTGTCATCCCATTGATTGAAAACACCTGACTCGAATTTCACCTTCAAACTAACTGCTAATCCTAGAGGTTCACATACTTTTGCCACTCACAAATATTTAATATTCGATCATTCTCCTCAATAAATAAATGATAACTAGTATAATATTTTTTGTCTCATTTGTTTATCTACTTTTAGGACTTGAGTGAAAATCTGATAATGTTTTAGGTCATATTTATGCAGAAATATAGAAAATTCTAAAGGGTTCACAAACTTTCAAGCACCACTGTATATAGATAGATTATTGCAAACTAATTGTGTACTAGTTGCTTGTAAAAGAATAATTTATTTTATTATGGGCCACCTTTGTACCTTTTCCATAATTATTTCCATAATTAGCTCTTGAATAAGTGCAGGTCTCAGTGGTCACTTGTATCCAGAATAAAGTCCATGACCTTAGATGGCTGAAGAGGCCAGTCTTTGAGCCCCTGTTCTCAGGAAAGTGGGATCAGGTGGTTGCATATGGGAGTGACTTTCACAAATCTGGTTTATCGTCCCTATTCTTCTGTCACTGTTGTTTGTTCGACTCATTGGAGAGTCGGAAAAAAGAAGTGCTGCCTGAACTAAGCACAGCTGGCATTCTGTGGCCAGGGTCCTTCAGCTACTCATATTAATCCAGCCTTTTGTAAGATGGTCTTTATGGGTGCCTTTGAATAACCTATTTTGGCCATCCCAAGTGTGTGACCTTGAACCTGGGAGAAGAGTACTTTGGAAATAAAAGTGAGGAGTACTCATATGGTGGCTTCTACAGTAAACATGAATTTATACCATTTTCAGTAAGAAAGAATATACAGATATAAACTATTTCTTGCATCTTTGTATTTGCACTTTTTTCCTCTTCTTTTTTTCAGTTTTGTTTGAACACACACTTTAAATGCTTCAGATGGTGCCTGCTGTGAGACAAACCTGGTCATGCCATGATCTACACCAGGGGACAAAACAGAGCTGAACTGTGTGTCCAAGCATGAAAGCAAAAAGCACAGACCTCCTGCCTCATAAGCTGTTAGACCTAAGGTGCACTAATGTCATCTCTGCCACCTGTGTAGGCTAAATTGAGCCCATTGTTCAGCATAGAACCGCGTTTAGAGACTCTGAATTTACTATTCATGACAGTCAGTGTCTTGGTCAAATACAAAGGTTTGATTGGTGTCAATTTCTAAGTAAAGAAAAAACTATTACAGGCAATGCTTGCTGGAATAGGCTCCAGCTTCCTTGCAACCCTTCTCTGGATAACTGGGTTTGTAAGATAGATGGATGGATAATAAAAAACTGTATAAAAAGACACTTCAAGTAGGAGTACACTGTACATATCTGATAATTCAAATTTGTATTAGTCATAATCTGCATTAGCTCCATCGATCAGATAATATTTTTAGTTTTCAGTTAATGTTTTATTCTTTTTTACTGTGATGGATACCATTAGTGCTTGAAATCAAATAACAGTCTACTGTTTATTACATCTTGCATCAAATCGCTCCCAGCAGGACCATGCAGATACTGCTTTCATATCCAGCCTGTATTTCTCAATCGCTGGTGCTTCTGAACTCACAGCAAAGATATAAACTGCCTGATGAAACATATGAGCTGATCACAAGGAATTTATTTCCGACACAGTATCAAAGCAGTCATGACAGCTGTCAAAATGTTGAGGAAGCCTGAACAGGAACAAATGAGGAATGGAGGCAGAGCCATGGCATCATCAGATGATGCAGGCAGAAGTCGTCCACAACCAATTGGTAAGCATAGTAACAGGATGAATATTTCTAGAAATGTAATGGGAACAAAAAAAAAATCTGAAATTTTGAAATACGACTACTGCAAACACCCTCTATCTGGTCACAGTATTTTTTTGGGGGATTTAGCATGGAGGTTTATAGTATAAATTAATTAAGTCAGAGAAATACACATTCATTGGAAAAAAATGCTTCATTTCAAATTTATGGGTTTACAGATTTCAGCATAACAAGGTTTAACTTTACATGACAAACAACACAAAAAAACATAAATTAAACAAAAATAAGCCATGCTATTGGCAAAAAAAGCAGGGAGACACTTATTACTTCTAGATTGGTTAAGACGGTTATTACAACCAGGTGCTGCTACTCAAGTACATTCAATTAAATAATGATCAGGAAGTGCTAGCATCTCTCCATAAAAGCAGGACATTTGGTAGTTCAGTCTGGAGGTTTTGGATAACACTTAAATTACCAGATAACACACACTGTAGTAGTGTGAGGCATTTCTCAATAATTCCAAAAATGCTCAATACTTTAGCCATGACTAGGATTACCGGATACCTGCAAACCCAAAGGAGGACACCAAAGCTCATAAAGGAGGACAAAGCTATAATAAAAAAGGACAAAGGAGAATGCGTCCCGTTCTATTCACGAAACACAGTGTGAACCATATGTCACAATGAAAAATTAAAAAACAACTAATTTGACAGGTCACAAAATGAGTCATCAACATTAAAAGTTGATGCACTATGCAGTTCCATATTTTTCAGACGAGGCTACTTTTCATTCTAAATTGTCCCTAGTGTGTGCTTGGTGTGTTGGTGTGTTTGTGTGTGTCCTGCGGTGGGTTGGCACCCTGCCCGGGATTGGTTCCTGCCTTGTGCCCTGTGTTGGCTGGGATTGGCTCCAGCAGACCCCCGTGACCCTGTGTTTGGATTCAGCGGGTTGAAAAATGGATGGATGGCGACTTTTCACAGCAGTTCATCGTTCCCGGCAACATAGAAGTGGAACTCCAGACAAGAAACGTTCTTAAAATTTTACTTTACCATGTTTCTGTGTTTTTCACTGGTAACATGTCGTTCTAAATCAGTGGCACCCTTGTTTGCAACGGACACGTAAGAATCATAAACCAAACACTTTGCTTCGTTTTTGGTGCCTCCTTCACCAAAGTACAGGTACTTTGTTTTCATGTGGTCCAAGAATTTGCATCTCCTCTTGTTAATGTTAATGCTGGATGACATTTTTCGATAAAAGACTACTGCATATTTGTTTAACAAATACGGACAACACAAAATGGCAAAGTGGGCGTAGGTGTGTAGCCATGTTTTGTTTTCAATAAAACATAGATGATTTATGTAAAACACAGAGATGATAGAGTGCAATTTCAGCCAATAACATGGTCAAGACTGTGATTGATGGAAGCTGGGCATTTTCACCTTTTTAGGCACTACCTGCCGAACGGAGGACACAATGCCGAAAAGGAGTCTGTTACTGGACTGCATGCTCTGTGCATATTAAAGATTGGCTCAGCTGTAGACACTTTGAAGGTACTTCACTGAATGATGACATGCAGGATAGATGGGGTAATAATTATCAGTATCTCACCCCTGCTGGCAAACCTTTGGCCTAGAGGTGTGCTGCTAGGCCATTTTTCTATTCCAAAACCTAACCAAAACATATCAACAATTGATGTTGTTTTCCTTGGGCATGTGTGGATAAGGTATCGACTGTTTCAATCTGTTTTTAATAGGATATTTCTTTACTTAAACAATCATTGAAATTAATTAATTGATTGATTAATGAATTAACTTACTAATTAAAAAGCACAGCTCACTTCACTACCACCGCAGCCTGTAGAATATTCTCAAATAAATATTTCTTCCATTTAAACAAATTAATGGGATAAAATGGCACAAACTGCATTTAAATAAACACTGAACTGAACATGGTAGCCTATAAATAACAAAGTAAAGTAAATAAAAGGCTGCAAGTTGTAAATACGTATAAATTAATCATAAATACCAATGTAAAATATGGAAAAGGAGACTGACAACAAAAAAGCATAGGACATGAAATGAACAAAAGCATTGGGGTAATTGTGTTTTAAGTGTCTGCAAATTGCTCACATCTGAAAATTTAGCAGTTCTTTTCAAAAGCAATGTTGGCAAACAGTCTCATTACAGTTATCCGGCTTTCCGTTATCATTTGGTTTGGAAATAGATGAGTTTATGTTTAGTTTCAAAATAATATCCATCTTCAATATTTCTCCATTATTATTCTCACCGAAGATCCCTAATTGGGCAGCATCTGTTTTCTCATCGCAGTTGTTCAAAAAACGCTAAATGTTGGCTAGGTGTGGAAACCGTCTAATCGTTGCTAAGAAAAATGGTATTGAATGTATTGGATCAGTGAGGCTTTGGAAAGCTTTCAGGACACAGTGTTATAGTGTTCTCTACCTATGAACTCTTTATACCCCTGCTCACTCTTAAAATTAACATTTAAATCATTGCTGCTTGATTACATTTTATTAATTTTACCATTACAAAGAAATAGCAGGTAAGGTGTACATCGACATAAAAGATTACTAAAGGTGCTTTGTAGAGAAGGTCTCAGGGTTTTGTAGGTTCCAGAATGCAGGAATATGTAAGGGAAAAACTGACCCTGAAACTGATTTTGAGAATTGCACGGAAAGTACAGATACTCCCTGCTTAGGCTTTTTGGCACAAAACAACTGAGTTTAGAGTAAGCTGGTAAAATGGGAGGCAAGAAAACACAGTGATTAGCATATCTGTGAAAGACAGAGACAGATCAAGCAATCTCCAACAAACAGTCATAGAAACAGACTGTTTAGTAAACCCCATACGATTGCAGGCCTTGTTACAGCACTGAAAACTTGCATCAGCTTGGAGAAGAGTCACCACCACAGGAGCTGGTGTTTCATCATGTAAATGAACAGCTTCAAAACCAGTGCCAGCGAAGCCTATAAAAACGGCAAGTCTGCAAAGTCGCAAAAGAATTCCAACTAGTGCAGCAAGAGCAAACAGTCCTTTTAGGGATAGTGAGCTACTTAAAAGGGTGATATAAAGAGCAAAAACCTACTGGGACACAACACCAGCATTATAGTATCTCTTTGGCTACACTTTATTTACCTCACACCCTATTCTCGGTTTAAAAAAAACAATCCTTTTAATATACGTTTAGACCACTTTCTGTTTTGTTCCAGATACGGTAACACACTTGAGTTCCCAAACATCAGTTTATTATATTAGTGCTACAACAATAGACGCAGCTATCAAGGCATCCGCATCATCTGTGCCATCTGTAGGCTATGTGTTAGCAAACATCACATTTAGTACCCCTTGTGTAGAACTGAGCTAGCAACAACAATTTGGCCCAAACAGTTAGTGTCAACACTACATCTGGATGAGGGGTATGTATGGGGGGTGTTGAAGTAGCACAGTTTCAGCATAACACAATGGACACTGTAATAATGCTGTTTTCAGTTGGAAAGGTTCATTTTCTGATACAAGAACAACAACACAATTTGAAACACTGCACAGAAAGTTACGCTGCAGTACAAGAATTCTGTTTTTTTTAATGTACGGTATTTCAATTTGGTAAACTTCATAGGGGCTATTACTGTCTCTAAGTGCTTACTTTGCCAGATGTGGGCTTAAGGAATTCTAATTCTAATTTTGAGATTTGATTTTGTTCTTTTGCTATGAAATATTTCCATGGTGGTGAACATCTTTTGCAATTTACTATCCATCTAGTCAAACATTGCCGACTTGGTGATATTCAAAAAAAAAAGAAGAATGCATAATTTTAATCACAAAAGTTGCCTTCAAAATGTAAGTCATTGCAATAATACTTGCAAAACAACTATTACTTTCTGTTTCTCTCCCTCTCCAATCCCAGTGTTTTGTGAAGCCATATAATCTGCAGATATGCATACTTTCTGCTGCCATTAGTTAAAATATCCTTTCAATGAAAAATCCCTGCTCTGTAACTTTATATTTTAATAAAAGCACCATACTGATAACAGTGTAAAAAAAATCTTTTTTTTTCTAAATAATTTTTTGCATTTTATTCTTGCATATACTGTAATTATTGCCATCCCCTCCTCAATTAGAATGTAAGAACACAAGTAATAAAAGAAGAAATAAATGTTTTATTGTCACTGTGGCCAGACTTGCGACTGTAAATCACAAAGCTTCAGGCTCAGCCTGGCGGCATGGTGGCAAACTTGTAGCACTACTGCCTCACTATAAGCAGACCAGAGTTTGCTTCCCGGGTCCTCCCTTAATGGAGTTTGCATGTTCTCCCCGTGTCTTTATGGGTTCAAAGACCTGCAGTTTAGCTGATATTAAATTGGCCCCAGTGTGTATTTGGTGTGTGGAGTGTTTGTGAGTGCTGGACTGATGCCATGCCCCAAGTTTGTTTATGCCTTGTGGCCCGTGCTTGCTGGGATAGCCTCCAACTCCCCCCACCCCGTCACTCTGATCTGTATTACGCAGGCTAGAAAATGACATGACAGGCTCAGCCCCCTCCTGCCGACTGTGGGCATACAAAAGTATGATGTACTTGCAATTACACATTGCTTTAAGTAAACATGTCATCTAAAAATATAAATAAAATAATAAATCATAATTCCAATGGATCATTAAGGGCATGCAATATGAAAAGCGTTAACCATGACAAGAAGGAAAGATGACAAAAGCCTTTATTAAAGAAAAATATAATTTAACTGTAGGCAACATCACGTACTTTGACGTTTTGTGTAAAGTAAATACACAAGCTGTAATTACAGCCTTACAGTGTGAAGCTGCAGAGTTAAACATTAATCTTCTTAATTAATAGGGATGACAACACACAGATTATATTTCGATTACGGAGAAAACATACCAAAGCAGCCGTAAGATAAATATTTCTCTCTGTTAATTACAACAACATGAATAATATGCCAGATCAGCATTAGTGTCAGTATGATATTCACTTCAAAAATTAAAGCTATACCTTATGTCTTCCTGATCTGTAATTCATGCATTAAAATGAAGTCTTGAATACAATCAAATATTCTAACTAAAAAAAGAAAGCTGAGTGTGAACACATATATGGCATGCTGATTGAGCATATAACACACTTAGCAGATGTGCCATCTCATATTTTACTGCATAAAACAGTATATTTAAAAAATGTACAAATACAATTTTGACCTGAATTTCAAATGTAGAAATTAACATCCTTAAAATATAATGGTTAAAGCCCTAATTCTCCTAAGATCAGAGGCCTTACACTAGTCCGAGTGTGATGTCAGTAAACATAATTGCCTCACAGAAATTTAGCCTGTATATAAGCTTAATGGTAATTGATTCTTACAGAACAGTATATCTTGCTGCTTTACTGTCTCATTAAAACTTCGTATATGTTCTGTTATCCAGCCGTTAGTTAAGCAATGTTTTAACATTTAACAGCCTTAGGTTATTTGAAAGAATCTAATACAGTCCCAGAGAACCAAGGCTTGATAAAAAAAGGGCTGGACTTAAGAAACGTATAATATCTCACGTGTCTTGATTTGCAATCACAGTTTATTTAGACATTGGCAGATATAAGCCTTGGCCCTGCTCTTTAGTTACTTTTTGCCTGTAACCCTAACCTCATCTATTTCAGTAGCCTTGCAACGCCATATATGCAAACACTCTTATCAGCATACTATTCATGGGACAGTTTGGAAAAAAATGATAAAATCATCAAAAATATCAGTACACACATTTGTGTAAGTGAGCTATTGATCATCCACCAACAGTAGCCTGTAAATGTTATTTTAATACTGTATTTTATTTAGACCAAAAACAGATTTATGACTTTACATTTCATATTTGTCATCTCAATACACACTCTTTGCGGTCTCTAAAGTTTCCTGTAATAGGTCAGAAAACAGATTGATGGATGAATCGTTTTGCATTCAATTCTGGTCTCAATCTATACAGAGTTTGCATGTTCTTCTCATGCTTTCATGAGTTTTTCCTCCAACACCTCAAACATGTACAGGTTAGACTAATGGATGACTGCAAATTGGCCCCTTATGTCCATCCAGATCTGTACCAAACATTGTCGGGGTAGGCTCTCTTATTTTCCAACCCTGTAATGAATTAAGCAGGTTCTAGACTGGACGGGAACTAAACCATGTAGGCAAAGCTCCACACAATTTTTTGGAGCTTTTCTGTACTTACTATGACAGAATTGGCCCAATGGACATGAGTGGGAGCTGAAATGGACTGACAAGCAAACCATTGTTTCCTACCTTGCATCCAATGCTCTTGTATAGATTTTGGCTGCCCACAACTCTTAGGTGGATTAAGTGGGTTTGTGCATGTTGTGTTATTTTAGAATTAAAACACCAAGAGTACTTGGTGCATTACATTTGTGCAATGTTACTCCTATAAGAGCAAAATCTGGAGCCATATAAGACTGCAGGAAACAAGAGCGTTGTTCAATGTACATACATATACTGGCAGTGTTTTTGGGCAACAAACACGGAAAGGAAATTTCAGAGGCAGATTTATTTATTGCAGTCCACTGTGTAAGTCAATCAAGCTTAATGTCTCCAGTGAATCCATTCTACAGACCAAAGCAATGAAGCACAAGAAAAATAACACTCAAACATTTAAAATAGATCAAGAGTAAATTATTAAACATAACCCATTCATGACAGCAGTTTTACTGGTTTTTGCTAAAGCTCAGATTTACAGTATATTAGTTAGATAGATAGATAGATAGATAGATAGATAGATAGATAGATAGATAG
>JANRMT010062792.1:1497438-1529884 GCA_026402145.1 Polypterus bichir lapradei | reverse complement strand
ATAATATAATATAATATAATATAATATAATATAATATAATATAATATAATATAATAAAAAAATTTTGGGGTGAGACGTGACTTTTTGAGAGACTTTTTGGAATGAAGTCCCGCGAGACGGTGACTTTTGCCATTAGATTCTTTCAAGTCACGCCCTACTTACAACCATTTTCAAAGATCACGGTCATCTAACCTCTCAGTTGTGTGAATGCTTTTGTCAAACACACTTCCTGCACTCTCAACTCTTATAAATTTTTTTTAGAACAATAATACAATATATAATATGTAATATACTATTCATTAACAGGTGCGATAACAATTTATGCTGCTGTACTTTGAGCAATAATAATTTGATCTGGTTACTTGATCACTTAACACTGTATGCGACATATTTGGAATTATTTGACTTTTCTTTAAATGCACCTTGGGGCTGTCACAAAAGGTAATTTTGTTGTGTTAGACAATGACAATAAAGTGCTTGAACTTGAACTTTATACATTATAGACATGTCAACGACTAAGCGAAGAAGAAAGAGCAGGGACAAACATTCGAAAAAGTCGGGTAATTTATTACAGATAAAGAAACTAAATTCACTCATGGGCAGTTACATCGTGACAACGCAACATATAAGTCTAAACACGGAATCAAAATTCAATGCGATCTTGAAGAAAAGTTAATTCCAAATATTATTTTTACTGAAGTTTAAAGTAAAAGTGAAAATAATGCATATGTAACAATTTCCATGAAAATAACAATCTCTTTAAATTGTAATTCCGCTTAACCAAACCCGGGGGTAAGCGAGCGAAGTGAGCAGGGGGCGGAACCCCCTAATATAATATAATATAATATCAGGGGTCACTGTGTCACTTGCAAATATGTCACCAACAATACCCTTGTCTCTGGTCCTTCTGGTAAATTCAATACTAAACTAATATCTTATCTGCTGCATTTCTTAAAGGAAGTGTCCAGCTAAACAGTGAAACAGGGATGCAGCTAGCAGACCATTTTAGGGACAGCATTCAAGCTGTTAACATCAAAGACCTCACACAACCCTACTGTAACAGTCGTGCTGATCTCATTGTTTGTGTTATTTCACGTGGCTTCAAAGACACTTTTGAAAGAAAAAACAAACAAGCTAAGGTCATCCTCAGCATGGGGCTGCACATTTCTCCAGGTCTTAATGACGGATTAACTTTTAATTACATTTTATCTTCTCTCACCTTTTCTCCTTGCAGAAGCCCTGGCATTGTTCTCCCTGCTGTATATGTTACATACTTGTTGCTTTCAGTGGGATATCTGACGAAAGACATACAGCCAAAACACTGTGTCTTTAATTGTCTTTAATTTTCAGTATAACTTTTAACTTATATATATATATACCTCAGTATTAACATCTGCATTGTACCATGTATTAGAAGATATACTGTAACGCATGTAGTAATAAAATGCATTGCTACAAATGTTTGTGATCTGCCATCTATTGGAATGACAAATTTAATGCATTTTATTACAAAAACGTTTGTCATGCACCACCTTTTGGAATGACAGGGACATAGAAACTGAACAGACACATAGACACCTCTGATTTTATTAAGGTCGATACAGTATACATGCATACTAGCATTTGTAGTGTGCCTTGTTGTTAACTTTAGAAAGGCATAATACAAAATATGTTGTGCTTATTTTCTTTTAATATAATTAAAATCTTGCACTAAATAAAAACCTGCAAGCCACTGAGTAGCACCCCATTATAATGTAGTTGTTGGACTATAAATTACAAGGCTGCTCGTTTTGATATCTCCTGGATCACTGAATCACCCACAGCATATTATCACCCAGGATCACCACAGTATATTAATGAACCTGCCTGTGCTTGACAAAAAAAAAAACCAATTGAAGGGTCCTAAAAAAGTGTTCCCTACAGAAATGTCCCATATAAACCAAATCCAGCATATTCTAAAAAAATTTTTCTTTCACCATATTCTTTATAGCATTCAGGCTGCTATAACTCCTACAACACATATTGTCATGACATAGGTAGCAAACAGTTCACTGCTCAGTTGACAATTTTGTCATTTCCACTGTCCATTTTGCTCTTTCCAGGAGTGTCAAACTTACCAATATTTTTTATTTATGTCAGCTTTACTAGTATGCTATTACTGGCATGTTTTTATCATTGACTATAGACTACAGGACAGTTAATCAACATCAGAAAAAACAAAATCCTCTGTTAAAATACTTCTCATTATATAACTATACCTCAAGCAATCACCATCTTAGAAGAAGCACTCAGAGTTGACTACTAACTTGCTGACTATATTCTATATCTTGGCTATGATTGGTCCCAAGAGGTAACCATCAAAGAGACCTTTGAAAATCATAACCTTCAGAGGAACAATAAGGAATGATCTGAGAGGCTGTTTGCATCACTATCTCCTTAAGAGTAGTGAGGTTTGAGTTACCTACCAGCTTCCAACAATGACTTATAAAATCTGAACTAAACCTGGGTATGGTTCGTTGTGTGGTGGGTGCATCTTTGTTCTATCAGCGCATGCTCCCAAACTAGCATATTCTTATGCTAAAATGTCAAAATGAACACTTGAAAGATCAAAACAGAATGAATGATTTGATTAGCAATCCATTTTCATAACCTGCTTAATCCAGTTCAGGCCTAAGTAAGTTAATTGAATTTTACACCTTTGATAGCTATATATTTATAAATGTATTTATTTGACCACAAGTTCACTGTTCCAGATATTCATGCAAGTTTTATCCAGGGGTAGATTCTACATCATGATCATAATTGTCCAAATAGGGTCTAACTTCCTGAACTCTTGAACTGCTGTAAGCAGATTCAGAAAACAGAAGAATCCACAGAATTACTTAGGGAAAGGTGAATAGCAGTAGGATTTGAACCTATGGCTGTGCAGTCGTAACTTCAGTTTCATGTTCATTATACTATGCAGTTTTCATAAATCACAAATAACAACACACGTGTGCAATGATTTGAAATGCTTTCAAGCTGATACAGAACGTCACATGGAAATGCACACACTTTTGCATATATTTATTTCACTATTTTCGATTCTTAGCAGCACTGCACAGGCTATGCATATTATTCCCCAGTCCCAATTCCCAGCCTCAGAGCCCCCACAGCTCCCAGCTTCCACTTTCATTTTGAGTGTAACCTTCAATTTATTTCAAGGCTAAAGTTTTAGTACTTGACATGGTCATTGCCAGAAAGTGCATTTAAAAGCTGCTAACCTTCAATTGTAGATATTGTTTAAAAGGCCCTGGTTTTCATAATGGAAATAATAATTGCTCTATTGAGTGTATGCTGGGCAAAAACAAACCATGCGCACTTATTTAACAGATGATTTTCTGAACGTTTTATTTAATTTTTTTTACAGGTGCGTACATTTTTCACTTTGAATATTCAGACCATGCTTTTATGTAAGTACTGTGCCTGTGGCATGTGACTGCATTTTAAATCAACCTTGTGTTTTAAATGTATGTCCTTAGTGAACACTGAGTAGTACAATATTCACATATTTAATCATCCATCCTGGTTTGAACTATATTTTTCAGTGACAAATTAAACCCTATGCAGGCTGCTTTGGGCGAAATGCAGGTAGGCTTATAAGGTATATACTACTTCATAATAGACGCTTAATGCAATGACCCTATACCATCTTAAGGAACAAACCTACTTAAGTGCCGGTGATGAAAACAGAGGAACACTTTAATTTCCATAGTCCACCACTACATCCTTTCTAGAAGATCTGATCAAATTCATACCCATGACCTTTTACCAGCAGTAATTCAGAGCTGTACTGTACCATACAATTACTTTACATATAACACTTAATATAGATTAGCATGACAGACTACTGGTGAAACACCAATTACACATTTCCCCTACTCCCAGAGCTCAGTCTTTACATATTAATAGGGTGTATATTGGCCCTTGGCTCAGATGCAGATTATTTCAATTAAATGGTGAGAATAATAGAAAACACACCATCCACTTATCCCCATGCAAGTGGAACCTCTGCTAGTGAAGTTCTTCAGCGGATGCCATTTTATGTGGCATCACTGTCTTTATTGTTGCTACACTCCTCCTATAGCAAAGGCAAACTGATGGCATTCAACACCACATAATGCTCCTTATCACTATTTCTCATTTCAAATAACTTAATTGAATTTTATATAGGAATATCATGGAAAACCATAAATAAGATAAAACATATACATGTGAACTTTCTTGAAATTTGAGCAAATATATTAATTTAGCTTTGGACATAAGCCCCATCCAGAGGTCATTTCTATCTTCCTAACCATGTAGGCTATTACAGAGAGCTTAGGATGCTCTGTCGTAACTGTGAGTGACCTTATACACACCAGGACCCTGCAGCTATACCCAATTACCAATGTGTTAAAATTAACTGAAAAATAAATAATTAGTGGTAACAATAACAATTAGGAATGAAACAACTTTAAGGATACCCATTATTCAGACACAACAACTTGAAAGCATATTTTGAGGAGAAAAGGCAGAGCAGATCAACACTGCTTGTCAGCTTCCATTTACTAACATTTGTAATGTCTACAGTAATGAGGTCCCCTACAGCCAAGAAATAGATTAGGCTGTAAAGTTATCAAAGTCAATGTATCTACAGGTCTAGGAAATTCCTACATCTGTGGGAGGAAACCCCACAAACACGACGATCCTATGCAGAATCCCCATAAACAGTGACTAGATCATGACTAAAGCCTGAGTCCCCAAAGTAGCCATGAGGTATGGAATTTTTAGTTAGCATATAATCTTTACAAATTATTACAAATGAAGTTGTGATAAAGAATTAATTAAAACATACAGAAAAGGACTGAAGGTAACTAAAAGGTTAATTAAAAGTGGGTTAAAGCTTGTGCATGTGAGGCTTATGTCTCATTTTAGTGGAGCCACCAAAGTAGTTACTAAGGTTTAAATGAAGTAAATGAGTAATGAACACACCCTTAAAAAGCAAGGATGAACTAGGGAGAAAGTCAAAACAGCCAGTTTCTACCATACTGGACGGATGGGCATCCCGGCTAAGAGAAGGGAAGAATCTTTACCCGGGCAGGAGGCCCCAAGTGGATGGACAGGCATCCTGACTGAGAGAGAGAAAAAGTTCCTTACCCGAACGGGAGGCCCCATGTGGATTGATGGATGCCCCAACCAGGAGAGAAGAAGTTCCTTTGCCCAGATGGAAAGGCCCTGGAAAATGGACATGCGTCCCAACTGGTGATACCTACAGTACCTTTCCTGGCCAGGATAGAAGGTAAGAACAGGAAAGGACTGTCTCTGGGGACCGTTTTATCTTCCAGGACTCTAGATGGCAGCAGCCCTGGATATCAGTGCCCATTTGGACACCAGCAGGGAATGCCGGGAATTGTAGTCCGGTAACGCAGCCCTGAAGGGGTCCGGGGGTGCCACAAGAGGATGCTGCAGGGAGATGCACTCCATAGTATTTGGAGCTTCCATATGACCTTTAAGTGCTTCCAACAGAAGTACTCCCGGGTCCCCAAAAAATGGGACTGCACTGCCTTGACCAGACGAGTTGGAGCTGGGAGAAAGGAAGGCAACGCTCGACTGGAGGAGAGCAGTCTGGTGGTGAGAGAGAGAGGAAGGAGAAACAACTTGTGTTTTTTTTTTTTGCTTTGTGCTTAGATAAGGTAATGGTCATAGAAAAGTATAAAAGGGAATGAATTGTATTAATGATAGCTCACTCCATGGACTGAGACATTTATGCATATCTATGTGTATAACAAATTCTTCTGCATTCTCATGTGGTATCAGTGAATGACTTCTTTGAAAATGGAGGAAATTTTTTTCCACAGCAAAGGAAATGGTGCTAACTCTCATGCTACCCTCTCACATTTTATATTTATTATATTACCACTGTGATTCATCAAACTAGAGACAGCACCAGAGTACTGAAGACTTCCAGAATAAAGTCCTGCAAAGGATATCCATAAAGGGAATAATGCAAGAAAAAAAAAGCATTGAGAAAGTGCTTTTAGGGCTTGGAAAAGTGCATTTAGGACTTTGGGATAGGACATTTTGGATTTAAGCCAGGAAGCTTCAGGGAAAGAATTGTGGAAATCTGGAACAAACTACCAAGACATGTACTGTAGTTGAAGCAGAAACCCTGACAACCTTAAGGAATGTTCAGGATGAGATATTGGGACAGCTTAGCTATTAGCTAAATAAACAAACTCAACGGACTTAATGGACTCTTCTTGTTTGTTACACTTCTTATTTCTGCATTTCTTATTATTCTTATTTTTACATTTTCTTGCTCCAATCGTGCTTATTTACACGTCAAAGACCTAACTGAAAGGTCGCTACGATTTCATAAAAATTAAGATATTGACTGAATTATATTCCTCATTGCCTACCAATCACTTTTAGTAGTTTCCTACCTTATCCTTCTCCCCTTTGCCTACACCTCCCATATTTTGCCATCCTGTCAGTTATCTGGTATAAGAAAAATAAAATGTTATACTGCTTCACCTCATAAGCTGTTAAAATGGGGAAAAACCTATCAATAAATTGTAGTAGATGGAGTCTATGAAGCGGATCTTTACCCTTTTCCCTTCTACTATAGAATGCCTCAGAGAATATTTGCAAAGGAGATAATTCTAAGGTTTTGTAATAACCTGTGTATGTATATAGAATAAAAATATCAAAAATATGTTTTCCACATTCAGAAGAAAGTTGTATAGAAACCAAAAAGCTGCTTTATAGATTAGCTGAATACTTCATAGAGTTGTCAGGCTCGGAAATAAGGTTGAGGCAGGACATTTGGTTCAGCTTCACAGAGTCTATTAAAATTTTTGCTTTGATTTGTAAAGTTAGCCATCTGTATCTGTCTATAGTCAACCATAAATCTTCTATTCCATTTACTTCACCAATCTCCTAATCATTTACCAAGCGGAAAATTTGTCACACGAATGAGAGCTTAATGACGTATTTCACTTGGAAAGTAGCTGGCTCATTTGTACTGATGGGGCTTTCTACACTCCCCTTGACTTTATTTTCACAATGTAATGATCACATTGTAGACTGCTAAGTGCTGGGCTTTATAGATAAAAATAAGTGAGAGGAATCTGTAAAATGGCAATTATAGAGTTAATCAAAATGAAGAATAAATAGTTGAGAATACAATACAGGTGAAACATTTGGTCTCTATCCTTCTTTTCTATTCTTTCTTTCAGATTGGGAATAAACCCATTTTTTCCATTTCCAGATGTATGCTCAAACAGATCATTAATCTACTGTATATATATATATATATATATTGTGGAATATGACCCAGACACAGACAGACAGACACGTTGTAATCACCCTACACACGTTTATTGAGGTACTTCATATTTACAAAATTACTCTCACAGACCCCAATACCCCACAGTCCAGGCCAACACAACAATGCCTTCTCTCTCTCTCTCTTCAGACCGCCTCCTTCTCTCCTCCAGAGACCTTGTCTGTCTTCCACCCGACTCAAGTCATCCTCTGAAGGGAGGCGGCCCCTTTAAATGAACACCTGGATGTGCTCCAGGTGTGTTCCCGGCAATTTCCCACCGTCACGCCCCAGTGTGGCAGAAGTGCCGGCTGTATCCCCGGAAGCACTCCGGGTGTCCCTGCTTCTCTTCCCCCCAGCACTTCCGGGTGTGGCAGAAGTGCTGAGGTCCAGGGTCCTCCAGGTATTGGGGTGCCCCCTGGCAGTAACCACGGGCCCCTACAAGTTCGAGCTTCCCAGCTCTGTACCCGTGGCCCCCAGGGCGGTCGCCCCCTCGAGGTCTGGAGGAGGCACAAGCCCTCCTCTGGTCATCTTAGGCGTCCCGGCTGGGTACCACAATATATATATGTATGTGTACTGCATATGCCTGCATAATCAGTGAAACCATAAATTGCAGCAACAAACTGGATACTGTTCAGCATTACATTAGAACCCAGCAACTGGAAAAAGATTCAGAAGAATGATGAGGCAATGCTTTTCATTTCTTTATCAATATATTAGCAATCAGTTGTTATTTTTTTATCTTCATCATTTTTTTTTATTTAAGTTGTATTGGTCAAATGTTGCAAATAATATTTGAATAAAGGCTTAAAATCAGGTGGACACAACAGATTTTTGCTGCTATTACCTTGTCTTCACAATCTAGTATTTGAATTTTGACTTTTTGGAAGTCAAGCCATTCTGCTTCAGGAGTTTTCTGAATCAAGCTACCTGGGCACACTTGAGAAAATGGGAATAGTAATAAGCAAAAAAACTCACTTTGCATCCAATTTCACAGTTTTGAAATGTATAACTCACTTTTTGGGTGGAAAACAAGTAACATTTCTCCAAATGTACTGTCCCACAGACAAAAATGTTGTCTCCTTCTTTGCTCATCCTGACTTTCCTTAGCATTTTCCATGTGTCTTCATGCACTCAGTTTGCCTGCTGCTTGTACATTCACGTAGCCAGGCCTGCCACACACTGCTCATTTGGGATCAGAGGTAACACCCTCTTTGCTCACTTTCTACAGCTCTATTAGCTGATACATGCCTGCATCCTTCTTGAGGTGTATCATTTACTGCATTCATAGACCAATGGATTTTTAGCAAAAACTTTTTTGAAGTGCTTGGAAGTAAGTATTTTCTAGCTGTGCCCCCTTTCCATGTTCTGCACCAGAATACATTTTGTCATGTATTTGCACCTGGAGAAAAAGGTGGCAGATGACATTAAAATGTGTGTTAATGGCATACTTTACGCTTGTGGCAAAATACCATTTGTTTCATGAACTCTAAAGTAGTGGTGCAAATTTAATTTTGTGCAGATCTTTTTTGTTCATCCCTAGCCAAGAAGAAAACTCAGTGACAGGCAACAAACCCTGTTGATGTTCGTGACTATGATGATAATGATATGCTACCTACTGCATCTCGACAGCTGTTTATATGATCCACGTTGAACCAGCATTAAAAGTTAGGCAAACTACAGGTTTTATTCTCTAATTTACAAATGGTTTGCCCTTTCCCACCTGCTTTTAGGTGTTCTGGTACTTTTATAAACCTTGAGATAGAAGATAGTACTTTAGGCAGTGTGTGCTGTCTGGTGATCATTAATGCTGCATATAAATGATCTGTAGTAATTGTCAGGGATGCCAGGGGCCATGACCTGGCCGGGACGCCTTGAGGGACCGGATGTGGGTCTGGGCCCACACTGGATCACGTGGGGGTTGCCTTCCGGGTTGCTTTGGGGGCCACGGGTACAGGGCATGGAAGCTCCACCCTGTAGGGGCCCGTGGTCACCGCCAGGAGGCGCCCCGATGCCTTGGGGACCTGTTACCCCAGCACTTCCGCCACACCAGGAAGTGCTGGGGGGAAGACTTATGACGGCGCCCGGAGAGCAGCCGGGAGGACAGCCGGCACTTCCGCCACGCTGGGGCGTGGCCAGAGGAGGATTGCCGGGAACACCTGGTGCTCATCCGGGAACCCTATAAAAGGGGCCGTCTCCATTCATTCAGGGCTGGAGTCGGGTGGAAGAAGGACGAGGCACGAGAGGAGTGTGGAGGCGGCCCGAAGACGAGGCATTGAGTGGCCAGGACTGAGAGTGTTGGGGTATTGTGTGCACGTGACTGGGTCTGTGTGACCATTGCTGGGGTCTGGGTGACCCATATATAACTGTAAATATTGTAAATAAACGTGTGGTGGTGTTCAACCAACATGTCCGCCTGTCTGTGTCCGGGTCAACTTCCACATAATGTATAGTAAACATATAGTAACACAACTATAGATAGCAATAAGGTACTTTTTATTCCACTTTACTAATTTTCAGTAAATTGTGCCAAAATATGCCATATATGGATTGTAATTTGGAGTTTCAGAAATGGAGAAAGGGTTTGTGGCCTCCACAAATCATCACTAAAGCAGGCCAGGATTTTAAACGGCCAGACCAAAAGAGGTTCACCCCTGTTTGTTCTCCAGCCACTGCCTGTAGGCTTCAGTCTGACCAGGCCCAAAACTGGGAAACTGGTTTTTGAATTTCAAAATACTCAAAATATCAAAGCTGCCTTGTAGAGAAAAGCCAAGCAAAATGACATTGTCATTTTGCTTGGCTTTTCTCTACATTCATAATGGCTAACACGGTACAACACCCTAGTACTAAAGCTGCCTTGCAAAAGGAAAAAAAAGAGATAAACAAAATAGATTAATCTTTGTAAATGAGGATTTTTATTCATAAATTAAGAAAATAACAAAATAAGCTCAAATGAGAGAAAAAGCGGTTGCCTAAAGGGCGGTCGGCAAAGAAAAAGTCTCAAAACACAAATCGGTAATCAGAAACCAGAAACCACACCAGAAAATAATCAGAAAACCAGAAAATCCACAAGAAAACACTACACCCACAATTAACTTCAGACAACTTCAATAAACTGCTGCTGGATCCTTTCCTCTTGGCTACTTATAATGTCAGTGAGAGGACTCAGCAGCATAATAATAAACCAAAAATAATAACATGAAAACTGTCTCATTCAAAATTAAACAACAATAAAACTGATAATACAAATTCACCCTGGCTGTGGCACAATGATATAATACATAGTTAAAAACAAATCCTTAATTGCTTGTTTTTTTTCCCCAAAAGAAACTCATTCATAACTTGATGCACAATTACTGTAATTGCATTATAATATGTACAAACTGCAGCAATCAATGATCCTGACCTGACTGTTGATCTACATGAGAATTGTTAACACTCATATAGCTGAAGATAAATTAACTGAACAGTAAGGAAAGTGAGGATATTACTGGGATACATTTTGTATTTTATATATACAATATTTCCTTTTAGTACTTGCAGGTCTCATTGTTTGACAGATATAAGAAACCATAACAAGGTTAATGCGCACTATCATTTTAAATATGTAAAAAGCAATACAAAAATTAATGAACTCTTTAATTGTTAATGCTTGGTACACTGAGCCCCTTGTAATCACCTTGTTGAAGACAATGAAATATCCTTGAAGCCAAGAGATGAAACCAGGATTTTTACAGGCAGGCATGTCTGTTAGAAGACATCAAAGCTTGCAAACTGTAGAATACAAGTATGCAAATGCTAAGAGTAGCAGCCATGAAAATCACCACAAAAACGTTCCCAGCTTTTCAGGTGATCATATAAAAATGTGAGAGGGCTGAAGGAAGAGCAGGCAGCAAGCTTTGATAACAGTTACAGGAAACTTACCTTTACTTACTTGGCTGATGCTTTTATTTAAGGCAACCTACAACATTTATGATACAATTGGTTATATTTCGTTTAGTTTTCCAATTGGAGCACAAGGAGGTCATGTGACTTGCTTATGGTCACATAGTGTCATTGGCGGGATTTGAACCTACAACCTAAGGGTTTGAAGTCCAAAGCCTTAACCACTACAACACACTGCCTGACACTTGCAAGAAAGGATGCACACACAACACACACAATCCACTAGCTGCTAATTTTAGCTTTATTACTAACCAATATCCACAAAGAAATTTAAAAGAAACC
Source organism: Polypterus bichir lapradei (assembly GCA_026402145.1). Lineage (NCBI taxonomy): Eukaryota > Metazoa > Chordata > Cladistia > Polypteriformes > Polypteridae > Polypterus > Polypterus bichir. The sequence continues at coordinate 1,518,312 of JANRMT010062792.1, read as the reverse complement.
TAAATAAGTATATACTCTTTTAATATAACAAAGACTTTTAGAGTATCTGCCAACCAACAATGGTTTCCATTTAATAATAATCACACACTTAACATGCCTTTAAAGCCACTTCTTGTATGCTCTGATATTTATAGGAAATGAGAATGAACAATTGGTGTAAGTGATTAAATAACAGACTCTCTCTCTTAAAATTAATTACGATATTGCCAGAAACATGCAGATTGCGGTCTACTGCAGTTTTAGACAGACTTAAGCATTTTGCTGGACCTTCCATAGAGTGCAGGAGATCAGACAATAATGCTTAGTATTTTTGTTAAAGAGACATGAAAATTGTCAAAACTGAAATATAACACAAAAATATGGAATAAAAGCAATTTTGGATTGAATAAAATGTGCTTTTATTTATAATAGAAAGATTTATACACAGATATCCATCCATCCATTATCCAACCCGCTGTATCCAAACACAGAGTCATGGGTGTCTGCTGGAGCCAATCCCAGGGTGCAAGGCAGAAACAAACCCCGGACAGGGCGCGCACACAAACCCACACACCAAGCACACACTAGGGACAATCTAGAATTGCCAATGCACCTAACCTGCATGTCTTTGGACTGTGGGAGGAAACCCACACAGACACGAGGAGAATATGCAAACTCCACGCAGGGAAGACCCGGGAAGCGAACCCGGGTCTCCTTACTGAGAGGCAGCACTACCACCGCACCACCCCATACACAAATATGTTATAATAATTATATAAGATAATAATTATAGCAAAATAAACTAAATAATACAAGCACCTATAATCGGATAAGAAATGTAATTTAGTATTATTCTAATAATATTGACTGAGAAAAATAATTTAACTCAAAAACCACTAAACTACATTACCTCTAGGTGGAGTCTCCAAAGATTATTAGACTGTTTTAGGCTCACAAAAGAAAAAAACAAAACAAACAACTGAGCCTCTAGGACCATATATTATATACAAAATATGATCGTTTACACCTTCAAAGGCAATCGGTTTGTAAGCCGTGAAACATCTGTAATATCAAAAACTGTTCATAGACAAAACTAATTGAACACAGTCAGTTTTAAAGTTTTGGCTTAGTAACATATAATAATAAAAATAAAAAATACTATTTGTATCAAACACACCTTTAAACTAGCAATGTTAATGATTAACAGTAAACTTACATTAAGTGTTTAAACCTACTAACCTTACCAATTAATTTAAATTTGGTCTGGCAAATATGATTACCTTCTTACACTGCTGTGCTTAATAAATAATTGCTAACTGTGAAGTACTCTCATGCTTCATTTAAACAGCTACAGAGTGCAGTATTTAAGCACTCATGAAATCATTTTACATCCAGAAGTAGAACAGAAGCCTTCAAAAAACTCAATTGTGGTAAACTTAGCTCAGTTTGAGAGCAGTTTCAGTGAAAGGGGTTTACTGCAAATTGTGACATTCCTGACGCATAACAATATACTAAACAAGAATGCTGCTGGCAAGGGCAGACAGCAGTCTCTACTATACATAACTGCAGCATTAGTAAGGAAAAGCTGATGAGTGGTGTTCAAAGGAAATCATACTGAGGGTGTGTGGAATGATATGTTAATAATCAGCGTGGTTGATGACAAGTTTATTATTAGATTATCATCCTAATAATGTTAAGCCAGTATAAAACATTTCATTCAGAGGCGCTATCACCATCAATACAGAAAAACTATTTACTGAGAAAGAGGCAACACCTTAAAATCCAGCTAGCCACAGCCCATCAGCATGCAGTCACAACTGACTTTTGAATTGCACTAACAATAAAGAATTATATCACAGTAATATGCAACTAAAGAAATAAAGATTTACATATAGTCACATAGATTTACTACAAGCACAACATTTTCCTATTAGACATACAGCTTACAGCTTTGTAGAGAAGCTTACTGATGCCAGGTAGACATGGGAGTCATAGGCAAAATAAATGGAAGTGCTCATGAGAATGTATAAAATGCTAATTCCTTCCTCAGTGTGAACTGAGACTGAATGGCATGTTTCCCTCATACAATTCACAATCAAAGACAGATTTAACATGTTGCACAATCATGATGAGAGACTACTTTAGTATTCTTGGAATATGGATTCAAATTCAGTAGCTATTCTTGGATTCCAGCTTCACAGTTAATCCCCAGAATGTCAATATGAACCTATTCCTAAAGAAATGTACAAAATACGGTAGAGACAGCTTGTGTCATGTTTTCAATTAACTTTAACTATTACACATATAGTGCATAAATAAAACCTTTTCGAAAAATATATTCTTGCATTATTATCTGTGTTACTAAGCAAGGTGTCTGATTGTCAATTATTATAAACCTGAGCCATTCAGAGAAGACCAAGAAGGTCAAATAAGGAAAGAAAAGTCATGAAAACACTGGCCCAAAGTAACAAAGCCTTAAAAAGATGTTTTTTGTTTTTTTTTGTAATTTAATTCATGAAATTAAATCAAATAGGTCCACACTACAAAAAATATCAGAAAAGAATTAAGAAGAAAATTCAAAATAAACCAAAGGAGAACAAAACTACCCAGAACCAAAAAGTCAAATCAAAATGCATCATCCAAAACGGTAATCAGTCTGAGAGCCAAAAGGCAAAAGCCACAACACATAGCAAAGGAAAAAGGCAAAGCCAGCTAATTCAAACACAAAAAGAACAAAAACCCAAACCAGCAGAGTGAGGTCACAGATGGAGCCAAACAAGTTTTTGCGACATATTCAACTTCTGGGTCATATTGTGGCCTGTCTTTACCCTAAGGAAGAACAAGACTTAAGTGTTTAAAATTATGAAAGGAATTTGTTACGTAATGGAAAAAATGTATTAATACTATATTTTCATGGGTGTTCATTTGTGAAGATTATGTTTCATATTTTTTATGTATTTGCCTTTATTATGTACCAGCCCTTCAAACATACCTCCATTCAATGTGTTTTGTGGTTGGAGCCCCAGGAGGCGGGGCCACCCTGATGTCACAGCTGCTGTGTTGTTCTTCTGGCTTTATATTCCAGCCAGAAGCAAGATCCAGCAGTTGAGTATTCATTTTGTGAAGGAATGTTTTCTCTGAGTCTTGCTCTTGTTAAATTTACAGGTTTCTTTCACTTATTTTTCTCATGTCTGTTGCTTCCTTTCACAGAATGAGGGTTTGGACTCCGTTCCTGCTCTTTTTGGTAATTTTTCTGTATTTTACAATTTTGCTAATAAATATTCTATGTATAGATTCTCTGTTCCCCTTTTGTCTACAAGCTAGGAGTTTACTATAATCCCCTCTGTTGTAGGGCATTTTGTGTATTTCAAGACTGTTAACTTTCAAAGCCAGCTCCAGTCTCAGGGCCTGCTCAGTCAGAAGCTAGCATGTTGTAGTTCTGAATAAGTTGGACTGGGTGAGCCTCTCCTGGGCTGGCTTGTGAAGTTCTTACCCTGTTTTGTGGCTGTGTTTTGTATGCCTCTCACCAATCTGCCATACTTGAAATTCCATATCATGATAATAATTACTGGGGTGGTACCCTGTTGTTACTTTAAAACAAGTTCACCAAAAAGAACACAGCGACACAGATGGAAGCTGGTTAAGGATGAGTGTTGCAAAAACGATAACAATTTTTCTTCACACAAAGAATCACAGATAAATTAATAAGTTGGCAGGTATGCAGTAGGGACTGAGAGTAGTCGGAACTTCAAAACTCAACCTGATATTTTTTTTGTATGAGATAAGGGAATATATATTAAAAGGTTTTGTTTGGGTCAATGATCTGTTTTCATTGTAATTGTTCTTATTTTTGTTTTTTCAATATGCTTACTCTTCTGACACGACTATCTTGCCCAAAAAAGAAAGTCTAGCATGTACAGTTTTTCGGAATACACCAGACAATGAAAAATTGTATATACCATTTGGTCATAATGCACATAACATATCGGAAAACGAAAAAAATACATCACTATATTGAGAGATGCTGGAGGAATCGTGTAAACCATGGTACACCATTTAACACTATGGTCACTCTCCTAGATATTTTCATTCACAAACTGTACATTTGTAAAAAATTCCTTCCCGTGTTCTGGTAGTACAGGCTTTATGTACTGATTAAGGCATTGTATAAAGGACATTTAGAAATGTAATGTGGAGGCAAAGACAGGTGTATTATTACCTTATCTTCAAGGAATAAAAATCATCTTTTATTAGCAAAGCATATATCTGAAATGATTATTATTTTTTATGTTTGACAGAACAGACAACAAAACACAAGCAATCACTTTGTTTTCATTTAAAAGAACAAATTGCCATTTAGAAGCAACCAAAATTTCCCATCTGACAGGTCTCGGCTGATCTAACAAATATATCACAAGTGAGTCTCTGGCACCAGGGGACAATAAATTCTGCAGGGAAAAAAGAAAGCCAGGTCTATTGCAGAGCATGCCCGCATTGACAGAGCATCAGGGTGCAAAAGCGTATCTTTGAAATGTCGCTTCCAATCAAAGCAGAAAGCGCAGTGATCGAGATTCATGTGGACAACTTATTATTGCTCATTTCTTTTCCCATCCAAAACTATTTCACTTTATCTTATTCTAAGAGTCATCGAGTCATCCTCCATTCCCTCAAATGTGCATCTATAACTTGCATTGCAAAGTTGATCGAGTGGGCTAAAAAGATCAGCTTCTTGCCACGGGAGGCCGCACAAACTTGAAAACGAAACGATGAAACCATTTAAATCCTCATTTTTTTTAATGCTTCATTTCTTAAATCATGATGTAAAATCTAGGCCCATGGCGCCTATTCCAGTTCTCCAAATTCCAAAGCTGTCAGCTTTTTTTTTTTTTTCTTGTGATAACAAAAACCGTTGATAAGCACACTTTAATGTAAGAGAGCAAATCTCCCTCTCTCCCTCAGCCTTACTGATTTGCTCCACTAATGCCATGCTGTGTGTTTCTTTTTCTCTTTTTCCCAGGTGACTCCAGCAAAAACCAAAAGCACAGGATTAATTGAAAATGCAAAGTCATTAGAGAAGGATTGGAAGAGGACTTAATTAAAACTGCTCTCCCAAAAGGACTGCCTGCTAGCACCAGTGAGGTTTAAGCAGAAAGTGATATTAATCTTTTATTTCAACTTTTCTTGCTTTTAAGGAAGCTTTTCCTCGTGCTAGGTTACCTTGACTTCATTCGGCTTCCGCCCAGTTTGCTCTCCTGTCCCTTTATGCATACTAAACTGACACTTCCTCAGGTTGTGCCAAGTGAAGCAGTCAGTTCTTTCTTATCCTGCTCTAGACAGCAGCTAATGGGCTGATAGATGACTTCTTGTACTGTATGCTTAAACAGTACTGTTAATAGCTTATGCTTGAACAAGACCTAATAAATCATTTCAGATTCAGCACCATTTTATTCTCTAAAAGATAGAAAAAGTGAACTTTGAACCAACCAATTAACCTGAAATGTATTACATCCATGATTGCCAATACCTCAATGAGTAAAAAATGGAAGATCTTTGCTTTGGAAGCCTCGTTAAAAGGACTGAGGGCTAATGCCGTTTTAATGTCAAATGAACCGATGCAGTTTGGGTGAAACTGTACTAACTACTATTCCCTAACAGTAGTTACAGCAGATCTGTTTATTATTAGTGATCAAATTGTTAACACTTCTTATCATTCTCCAAAAAATGGGGTAGTAGAAAGTAACTGAACCATTGAGTACGTTCAGAATGTTCATTATCAGTAATTTTAAGAATTGAACATTGCTTAATTATATTAAAATTACAAACATTCATTATCACTATAAACACCAGCACTGTAATATTCATTTTTATTTTGAATGTAATAAGTAGTGAAATGTTCAAGTTCATGGGATGACCCTCACCCAGCCCTAACCTTAAACATTCACTCATATACTTCTGTAACAGTGCAGGCCTATCAGAAGCCTGGCAGCACTGGGGGCAATGGAAACACCTACAATGGACAGAGTGCCAGTCCACTGTAGAGTACATTCACACAAAAGCAGATGATTATTAATAGGTGGCAGATATAATGCATTTTTGTAGTCTGTGTCATTATTATTTCCATGAAATGGTCAATGAGACCCTACCCAGGTAAATGTCATAAGAAACTGTAAATATGAGAGGAAAACATTGACTCTGTTAAGTTCATTTAATCATCTATTAGCCAAGTTGTCCCACTATGTCACCAAGAATCCTCTTAAAAACTGACAAAGTTTCTACATCACTGATTTTGTTGTTTTGTTTTAGATGTCAGTGACCCTTAGGGTGAAGAAGTGGATTCCACCTCAATTCTTTCCCTTCTTTGCACAGCTTCAAGAGATGTTTTTGCGGCATGTGGTGGGAACTGTTGAATTGTCCTTTTTAACTGCTTCTAGTCAAACTGCTTAGGGGTGTGCGGAACATGTGCCAGCACACATCCCTAAACTAATTTTTGAAGTCTTAGTGAGAGATAGACTGGACAAAGCCCTGGACTGGTTGCTATTGATGTTTGGCCAGTTTAGTGTAGCCAGTCCAGCTATTTCTCAACTCCATGATGAGAATGAAAAGAATGTGGAAAAGTGTTACATACTGCATTAAAAGACATCTTTAAAAAAACTATTATGATATAACCACCAAAACTGATATCAACGTTACTAAATCTTCTTACAGTATATAATGCTACCATGGCTGTTGATTTGTCTGTCCAGGATTTTATATCACCTGTAGCTCGCAAACCGTTTCACCTATTGACTTGAAATTTGGTACACTTATACTAAGTGATGTCTACTATCCGCTTTCGGGGTGATGATTTTTATTACTCTTTTTATTTTTATTTTATTTTATCGTAGAATCAAGTCTCGGCAGCATGCAGCAGGGCGGCCGTGCGGCACATGCATATGGGTGCCGTTCTCATTGCCTACCACCTTCGCTAATCATTCTTGAGGCAGATTGAAGACATAAGTGCCAGCTTAAAATTAAAGAAAATGTACTTGCAAAAGAAAAACTAACTGAATCAGTTTTAACGAGAAAAGATGTCGATGAAAGAAGAGAAGCAGCGGGCCACTAGGGTGGAGAAAAGAAGAGCTGCTCAGGAAGCAGCAAGTGCATCAACCTCTGAGCAAACGAATGCTAAACAGAGACAGAGGAAGAGTATGAAAACTAGGAATGCTCAAGTCAAATGTATTCACTGCACGTTATCGTGCAGTACGCCGTTACTGGTTTCGTTATACAGGTTGTAAAATGATATTTTCTCATGCGTTTTCACAATAAAGGTTTATACAATGCTGACTTCAAACACTGTCACGTTAGTTTCATATGTCCCATGTGCAGGGACCAAAGTTAATTTTCATCAAGCATATTACATACTTAGCATTTCTCTCTTTTTTGGAATATAAATGGTCTATTCAGGCACCATGTACAGAGTGGTCTAGAAAACCAGACAAGTAATGAGCTTCCCATTTCACAAGGCAGCATGTTCTTATTTATTAGGCCAGGAAAGGTGTAACACATGACCCGCCTGGTTAGGTGAACATTTGAGTAGTTGACAGCAATGATTATAGATGAGGATCTGCCAAAATGTATTACTTGAATGACTAATGCTGCATGCCAGTTCTGTCTTAGGAATAAGCTCTATAAAGGTGCATACTAATATGTCATTAAAAATTAAAATATGAAGTCTTCAAGATGACATTAGTGGCATAATTAAAAACACACCCTGTGTGGCCTCTTGTATCTCACACAATGCCTTAGAAAAGAGTTCCACAATATCTTGATCAAATACAGTAGTTCACAAGGACACTGATCCATCTTTAGTGCACACATTTTTCTTGTGTTTTAGGAAGTTGGAGCCAATTCTCCATTATATGTTTAGCAACATTTGCTCATATTAAGGAGGCCTGGGCTAGGTCACTATCAGTGTTGATTTGGCTTGTTTTCCTTGTAATTACACAAGCTTTCTTCAAGTACACTTGTTTAATCACTCATTTAAAAAATATGTGCAGATTAGGTTAACTACAGCTCTAAATTACACAATACAATAAAATTTATTTGCGCATAACCCAAAATCACACAAGGAGTGCCTCAATGGGTTTTAATAGGCCCTGTGTTTTGATAGCCCCCTAATCTTCCAAGAAGACAAGAAAAAACTCCCAGAAAAACCCTTGTAAGGAAAAAAATGGAAGAAATCTTGGGAAAAGCAATTCAGAGAGAGACCCCTTTCCAGGAAGGTTGGGCATGCAATAGGTGTTAAAAAATGTGGTAAATACAATCCATAGAAGAGAAGACAAGTAATCCTCAATGCAATGCAATAGTACAATAGTAATAGCATAAGTGTATAGCAAAGCAAATCATCTATTATCATCAATCTAAATCATGCTCACACCCAAACTAACTCACAGTTAGCTAGTCTAGAGTCTTTGAGATGTAATAAGAATATTGTCAAAATTCATGTAAGCATTGGCAGGGTCTGAACCAAAATTTTCATAGCTATGCTAACGACTGTGTCATTTTTAACATGTATTAACAATATCTCATTTTTGGTGGGTTAAACAGCTGAGCACGCTACTGTGGCCAATCTATATAAATAAAGTCGTAAGCCATTTGGATGTCTGTTTGTTCACTAACCACGCAGAAATGACTGAACCGATTTCCTCTAAATTTAGCATGTGCTTTGTCATTGGTCCAACTTAAAATATAGACTATTTAATATACCAAGGAGAGGGGTAACAATGAGGTTGCAGGGGGTAACTCAAAGCCAGTGCTGAAACAGGGACTACAATTCCTATCAGGCAGCAGGAGTATGCTATGGCTAATGGAGAACATCATCATCAGCACACACAAAGTTTTCTATGAGCCAAAGCACAATCTTAAAGACCACAGCTATGTATGGCATTTCCTTCTCAACTAACTTGAATAATAGTTTCATTTTCTCACTGCATTACATCTTTTGTCTAAAAGTGTCTCATAGTGGGTTGTGTTTAGAAATACTGAATTTGTAAAAGAAACGTTTTCCCTTGCTTATTTATTGAGGCAATGCCGAGTACTTTAGCTCATACCAAATAAAATTATTTTCAGAGTCTTAAGGGCAAAACAATGGCACAATGGATGGTGCTGCTGCTTCAAGAGATCCAGTTTCCTGGGATCAAATCTAACATCAAATCTGTGTGGACTATGTTTATGTGGAAACTGCACATCCTTCCTGATTCTGAATGTAAGAGTACCACTACATTAATTAATCTACTGTATTACCTTATCTCTTTCTGTCCTATAAGAAGCAGAACATGTGTCTCAACTTCATAAACAAGCCGTCTCCTGCATATGCTACTTTCTAATCAACAAATGAAAACAAATACATGAAAGAAATCTACCCTGCTACTATCCAGCTTAGGATGAATAAAAAAAAATTAAAAACACAGAGCACAATCAAATGCTATTCTGTGCAACTCCATGGACACATTCTATCAACTTCCTACACAATATAACACAGGCACTGTGCTAAAATCACATTTAGGCCTTCATTTTCTTCAGATCCTCTTGTTATAATTAATTCTGCTTTCAGCCTAATTAAATGCTCTTGATCCAGCTCCTCCATTATTATTATACATTTCTCAAGACCAATTTAATTGAATAGGTTTAATTTGGCTCACTGCAAATTATGGACTTACCATCAGCTTTGCAACCTTTGTTCTCATTTAATTATTGTTTAAAAGTTCACAACAGTGTATTTCAAAAATAACGTCTAATTTTTATATAAATTATAACATAATTATACTAGAAATTTTGTTAGGCTTGTAATTACATGAATTAGATATATGATTTGCTAATATTATAATTACCTGGAGAATGTTGCAGTTGTATAAGGAAGACAGCAATTAGGAGATAAATACAAGTAATTACAAATGTCACGTGAGACTCTGTGGTTACCTTTTGGCAGCTCTCTGCTTTAGTGATTGAATACGGTTTTGCTGGTTTGCAAACGATCATATAGGTAATTAGAAGCAAGTGGTCTGATCAGCAGGCCCTCTTTAAACAGAGGGGTGCAGTAGAACATGGACAACTAATTTAAGAATGGTATGGCCAGAATGGAGAGCACACAGAACCAAGAAACTGTTGGTAGTGGTCCTGTAGCTTAGGCACCCTAGGAAGGACAAGGTACCTTCAGGGTAGTGGTTACAGAGATGGTGAAAGTGACCTAAGAATGATTTTTTATTTTTTATGTATAGAGAAACATAAATAAAACAGTACACTACTAATGTGCTTGAGACTGGATAGCTGTCTACTTCATTAATGAACATATAATCTGAAGCATAATGGTGCTGTAATATTCACTAACACAGAGTTTGGACTAAAAACAAATCTTATTTGGGATGTTTCAATTGGCAAAAAACAAAGAGTCTTCTTTACTCTTAAGAGGATGCATTAGTCGTTTTCTCAATGTTGGTTCTTGCCTTAATTTTCACCTAAAGTTATGTGCCTTTATCACTTCTGTTACATATAGACTTTAGCTTGCTAAAACTATAATTACTCCTCCGTTAGTCTGATTTATTGTGACCAGAATTTTATTTTAGGCAAAGTTCTTTTTAACGCATGAGTGTACTCATCGGAGGCATATTCACAGCGCATCACTTTTTTCACATTTTGTTATGTTACAGCCTTATTCCAAAATGGATTAAATTCATTTTTTTTCCTCAGAATTCTACACACAACACCCCATAATGACAACGTGAAAAAAGTTTACTTGAGGTTTTTGCAAATTTATTAAAAATAAAAAAAACTGAGAAATCCCATGTACATAAGTATTCACAGCCTTTGCTCAATACTTTGTTGATGCACCTTTGGCAACAATTACAGCCTCAAGTCTTTTTGAATATGATGCCACAAGCTTGGCACACTATCCTTGGCCAGTTTTACCCATTCCTCTTTGCAGCTCCTCTCAAGCTCCATCAGGTTGGATGGGAAGCATCGGTGCACAGCCATTTTAAGATCTCTCCAGAGATGTTCAATCGGATTCAAGTCTGGGCTCTGGCTGGGCCACTCAAGGACATTCACAGAGTTGTCCTGAAGCCACTCCTTTGATATCTTGGCTGTGTGCTTAGGGATGTTGTCCTGCTGAAAGATGAATCGTCGCCCCAGTCTGAGGTCAAGAGCGCTCTGGAGCAGGTTTTCATCCAGGATGTCTCTGTACATTGCTGCAGTCATCTTTCCCTTTATCATGACTAGTCTCCCAGTTCCTGCCGCTGAAAAACATCAGCACAGCATGATGCTGCCACCACCATGCTTCACTGTAGGGATTGTATTGGCCTGGTGATGAGCGGTGCCTGGTTTCCTCCAAACGTGACGCCTGGCATTCACACCAAAGAGTTCAAACTTTGTCTAATTAGACCAGAGAATTTTGTTTCTCATGGTCTGAGAGTCCTTCAGGTGCCTTTTGGCAAACTCTAGGCGGGCTGCCATGTGCCTTTTACTAAGGAGTGGCTTCCGTCTGGCCACTCTACCATACAGGCCTGATTGGTGGATTGCTGCAGAGATAGTTGTCCTTCTGGAAGGTTCTCTTCTCTCCACAGAGGACCTCTGGAGCTCTGACAGAGTGACCATCGGGTTCTTGGTCACCTCCCTGACTAAGGCCCTTCTCCCTCGATCACTCAGTTTAGATGGCCGGCTAGCTCTAGGAAGAGTCCTGGTGATTTCGAACTTCTTCCACTTATGGATGATGGAGGCCACTGTGCTCATTGGGACCTTCAAAGCAGCAGAAATTTTTCTGTAACCTTTCCCAGATTTGTGCCTCAAAACAATCCTGTCTCTGAGGTCTACAGACAATTCCTTTGACTTCATGCTTGGTTTGTGCTCTGACATGAACTGTCAACTGTGGGACCTTATATAGACAGGTGTGTGCCTTTCCAAATCATGTCCAATCAACTGAATTTACCACAGGTGGACTCCAATTAAGCTGCAGAAACATCTCAAGGATGATCAGGGGAAACAGGATGCACCTGAGCTCAATTTTGAGCTTCATGGCAAAGGCTGTGAATACTTATGTACATGTGCTTTCTCAGTTTTTTTATTTTTAATAAATTTGCAAAAATCTCAAGTAAACTTTTTTTACGTTGTCATTTTGGGGTGTTGTGTGTAGAATTCTGAGGAAAAAAATGAATTTAATCCATTTTGGAATAACGCTGTAACATGACAAAATGTGGAAAGAGTGATGCGCTGTGAATACTTTCCGGATGCATTGTAATTGTGATAATTTATTGAGGGACTTATACAGAATCAGATTTTTAACATGCATGATAAGGTTATAATTTTTAGCATTTGTATCATTTCAACCAAAAATAGTTGGTATATGGTTGTGAGACATGGACACCATCCAGTGACCTGAGAGGAAGACAAGACTCCATTGGTACTGTGTCTCTTCGGAAAATTCTTAGGTACTGCTGGTTTGACTTTGTAATGATGAGTAGTTGCTCATGGAGTCCCGAACAAGGCATATTACCTGCATTGTGAGGAAGCGTCAGTTACAGCACTATGGCCATGTGGCGTGATTTAATGAGGGTGATCTGGCTCACAGGACCCTCATTGTTGAGGACCAGGCCAAGGGGATGCCCATGTAACACCTGGCTGCGGCAGATAGAGGGTCATTTCCGGAGGCTGGGACTGGACCTCGTGTCTGCCTGGGGGGGTTGCCAACCAGGATCCCAAGGTGTTTCATCATGGGGTTGGTTGCGGCAACGTGCTGTACCAGTGCATGTTCCCCAACCTGACCTGATCATCTCAGTCTTAAGCAAAATTGCGTTGTCTTAGGAGAACAATTTATTTCTTTTTACACTTTTAAGTGTGTAGCCTACCATGAAACACTAGTGTATTTTTCTTTGTTTATAGACAGATAGTGCTTTTCTTGTCCTAAGTAAAGAAATGTAATAATTTCAAGAAGCTGAAGAACTATTATAGCAGACAATAACAACACCCCTCAAATGCATTCATTTATAAAGATAAGAAACTAAAGCGAAAGATAGCTAAAGATAAAATAGCAGCCACCGTGAGACATTATAATGGTGTACTGCCATAGGTATTAAGGAGCCTCAGTAGTGTTTCTTGACACACTTCAGCTGAATAATTTATTGGCTGTAAGCATTCAATGCTATGTTGTAAAGCATTTATCATAATGGCACTCAGTTTTATCTCCATTCTCTCCTCTGTTACTACCTCCAGCAATCTGAGAGTACATTCCATAATGGAGCCTGCTTTTCAATCGGCTTGTTGATTCAGTAGGCCTTGAAGTGATGTTACCAGCCCACCACACCACAGTGAAAAACACATTGGCCATCACAGAGTTATAGAAGGTGTGAAGGATGTCACACACATTAAAGTAATGCATACTCCTAAGAAAAAAATGTGATCTGTCTTTTCTGATATAGTTCCTCAGTTATGAGACCAGTCCAACCCATCATTGATGTGCACCTCCCCAGTACTTGTAGCAGTGCACCACCTCTACATCCACTCCTTGAATTAGTGACCAGACATAGTGGTTCTTTGGTGTGGCTTAAGTCAGTAACCAGTTCTTGTTATTGCTGATGTTGACATGCAGAAAATTCTCTTTGCACCAAGAAACAAAGTCCTCTGCTTGACTTCAATACTCTGTCTCATCATCTTTGTTAATGCAATCCATTTTTACAGAATCACCTAAGGATTTCTGTAAGTGACATAACACTTGTTAAATTTACAGTCTGAGGTGTACAGGGTAAAGAGAATTGGAAAGTGTACTGATCCGTGTGGTGCTCCATTGTTGCTCACAGTCAGAGACACTGACCTTGAGCCTCACAAACTGCGGTCAGCCAGACAGACAGCCCATTATCAGAACACATTTTCATAATTCCATTATAATTTCACACTGAAACATCCCTTAAAAATGTAACTGGACAGTGTTGTTTATTTAATTTTTAAAGGTTGACAAGGTTATGCAATGTTTTAAATTGCTAACCTATTGCTCAAAAGTCATGAGTGTGACTTTCTAGCCTGGTCATAGACTTTATTGAGTTGATGAATTTGCTTTTTAGGAAGGTAGGTTGACATTTTTTATCCAAGAGAGAAATTTGTTTGCAGCAGGACATTGTTAGATGGATACAAGAAAATAAGCACAGAGCCAACATATGACCATCACTGTGACAATCAGTACACCCATCCATAAGAATTTTATCAACAAGAATAATGATCTCTAAACAGACACAGTAATACATCAGAATTCAGCAGGATCCCTGCATCTACTAGAATTCAGAATGCTTAGTTCCTGTTGTGCCTGTGTGAGCTTTTCTCTGGAAAATCTACCTCATCTCACACTCACATATGATTGGTTAAATAGCAAGTTTAAATTGTGTGGCCGTAGATTTAGCAAGAGCACAACAGAGAAGAATATAACATTTTTTTAGTAAAAATACCAATATTGAAATTTCTTGCAAAAAAATGAGTGCCTGCTTTTTTTTTCTTTTTTTTTTGTGAGGGCACAGAACCTTGATTTTCTACATACTGTATGTGTATCACATTATAAAATCACCTCTTTAAAAAGATTGTGAAAAGGTAAAGACTCTCCAAGGGGCTATTGGGCACAAAGCTTAAATCAAGCACTGGTTCAACACATGACATTCTCACCCTCATACCAACATTGACATGATTTAGAGTTTCCAGGCACCATAATGCAGCAGAAAATCATCCTGGAAAGAAAGAAAACCCTTCCAGCCATTCATAGAACATTCAGTTATGGGATTCATTGTGCCACATTTCAGTTATTTACTTCTAAACATTGCAGAGAGCACACACCAATTCTGGTAAGCATGCCCAAGCACTCCTGCTTGGAGACCTAAAACAGAAATCTAAGATCTGTCATTTTAATTGCCTGAAACATCCACTCAACATTTCATTTGCAAAACTGTACAAACAGGTGTTTGGTCTTAATCTGCTGTCAAAGCACTTCACCTAAGGAGAATATAAGCAGCATTAAGGCAAATTTCTCCCTATTCAGTCACGCAGACAACAGTTAGAATCCCAGGGGTTCGACAAAGCAAGGTATGGGGATGGAAAGCCTGAGGAAGATTGCCAAGTCAGCATCCTCTGACTGCAGCTTCTCTGCTTGAACAGATTCCTCCGGGCAAGCAGCATACTGTGAAGTGGAGAGAAGTTTTGTGCAGCCACACACTATCGAATGTCAAGCTTTCCCTCCTTTCATGATAATGTACAACATTAAAATTGTGTCCCTTTTAATTTTCTTAACACTGCTTCTGCATTTAGCCTATAGATGCTTAATCTATTAAACAGCTTGGGGGTGTTATGCCTATAATTAGAAAATACTTATATGCTAATGAAACTGCTGAATCCAAGAGCACAGAATTCTTCAAAGATTCTACATATAATTGCTGTTGCAAATTTTCAGGCTGAAAAAAAAAGTTATATTAAACAGTTGAAATTTAACAATGAGGTATGTTTAACTTGTTGTTAGCACTGATGCATCCCAAGCTTGAATCTCACACTCAGTGGTTGTGTGTGAGCAATGCAGAGAGAATGTGAAATCTGTACATTCTGTCTACATTGGCATTGGATTTGCAGCTCCAAAGTCATGTGTTGCCGGTAGATTGACAAGTTGGCCCAAGAAAGAAAGTAAGTGTCCAGTGATGGACTGACGACCCGAACAGGATTCTCTGCAGATTTGCACTGTATTCCACTGAATAGCCTCCAGGTTTCAATAACCCTGAAATGGATTAACTGAGCTTAAGAATTTAAACATGTATGAACTGTTGTTGAAATTTGTCATATTTAAAATGGCTAACAGTATAATCACAATTGCGTGAAAACAAATGTATTAACCAAACGCATGGAACATTGAGAGCTATCACAGGGTAAAACCGAAAAAGGGATGGCCAGTGCACAAAATCAGTAGAAATAAGAAATTACATCTGGTACTCTGAAATGTTGAATTCCAAGTGTGATTTATGCTGTCTGACTTTACGAATTCCATCATTCATTATCTGCAACTTTTTAATCCTATTTTAGAGACAACAGTTGGGTGCTATCCAAGCAACACTTAAAGAAAAGCAGGAACCTATCTCAGAAAAAGTAACAGTTCATACAATAAAAGTCACATACACCCAGAAAATTTAGAGTAGCCAACCTGCATATCTTTGAGAGGAAAATAGTGCTTCTCCTGTTTTAGAGACTCACTTTATAGAAGTGCATTTCTGCAATGATTTCCATTGCCATATATGTACCAGAAATAAGAGCATTGCTGTAGCATAAAGTTGTAACTAGCATGTGAAGCATTTATTTCCTTATATGTCTGAAATAAGTGGCTGCTTTATTTGCATAAATGTGCAAAAGTGTATTAGTTTGTGTCCACTTAAAGAAAAATATGTATGATGATGGCTTCAGACCAATCAGAATTAAATGTCTGCAAAAAAGTAGGAGTCTTTTCAGGAAAGAAATCTTTAATTTCAGCTTATACTCTGATTATGTGGTTAAAAGATCTGTATTCTCAATGTTTTTGGACCAGATCATTATTCATCACAAGGACAAGTGTTTGTTTAGTGTTACTGCATTGTACAGCATTTGATATTGTATACTTGTATAAGTGTAAATAGGGTGTTTCCTTTAGGGGCAATAGCTCCCTAATTGGAATAGGTTATTTGAAATTGCAGCATTTTAAGTAACCAGAAACTATATAGATATAATGTAAAAGGCGATATCCCTCCCATAGTGATACGACGGTAAAAATTACATAAGAGAAAAATAACTTAGCTTTCTTAAATGATGATTTACACGGCACTACAGACAGGAAGCCATAGCAAGACAATATCAAGGTGGGATCTTGATCTATAGGGTCTGCCATTTTTCGTCACTGCGCTGAAAGGATTTTCCAGATGGATGATGATATCATCCGTCCGTCGGCTTTGAAGTGTTTGACTGCTTGTCCACGTATTTATACTGTCTTCTCCATGTGCAGGCCCCTCTCTGGTCTCCAAACAAGGAAAGGAAAGGACTCAACCCCATCTCCAAAATACAGGAATACCACAATGCCTACCCTCGCAGTTGTCCCCATCATTCTCCAAATGATAGCAATTTCCAAATGCTGACTAGCCCCTGTATGCCAAACTTGGCCTGCACACGTGAATTAATCTATAAAACAATTTCTTGCACAGAGCACAGCGATATTAAACTTACATTCATGTTACATAGGGACACACTGCTACACAGGGTGTTTATAATTTTGAAAATTCTGGATTTTTTCCCATTCCTTAAAATTCTTATTGATTCACTTATTTCAGTGTGTGACTTGTTCTGTATTAGATTGGGGCTGTTGGGGAGGAAGTGGTTGTTGTTCATTCATATTTCACTTTTCGGCTGTTGGTCTGGTTTGACACTGGCTTACAATTGCATTATTCAGAGATCAGTACAAAGTCAGCTGACCAATAAAATATATCCTAAAGGAGTCATGCATTACAAGTCTTTTGATAATCATGCATTTTAAATCAACTTAAAACGTTTTTTTGAATACTAGGGTTAAAATTTTTGTTTAACAACCATATTTCTCCTAGAATTAGGATGGTTTTCAATGGCACATCCCTGTACAGTCAAATTGTTTGAGATTGGGACAATGTTGTCTGTTTGCTAGTTTGATTTAGTGTTTACAGGATTACACTTTAAATCCCAAGTCTACAGGTTCAGTAATTGACTGTTAATCTTGAACCTATCACTCAATTTGCTTGTGCACCTACCTGAAAATAAAAAACTAAACAATTGAACCATCAATCTGTAATTGTAAAGCTTCTTGGAATGCAGTTTGCTATAGAAATGTGCATTAGTTAGCGCTGCAGCCACCCAGATGCAGATTCATAGGAAACTGGTACATTTTCACTCACTGTGCCTATGTAGGCTTTCCTCCGGAAGCTCCAGTTTTCTTCCGAAATCCTCAAAGTCATACACATTTGGTTTATTTGGCCACAAAATTTTGGTCTTGTATGGTTGTGAGTGCACAGTGTGCATGAGAAAGCCTCTAACAGACTGGAGTCTTGTCCAGGGTTGGTTTCTGTCCACTGTTGTCAATGTAAGATCTAGTAACCTTGAATTGAATTAAGCAGGATTAAGTTATGTTAGGTTCCATATAAACCAAATGAAAAATAAAAATTGACTTTTGAGAATGTTACAGATGTCTGGGGTTCCACCATCAGCATCACCTATAGATTTAGTCCCCAAACATTTTTGACACACTATTCTTAAAAAGTTTAAGCCAACAAATTATTCTGGAGAAGTTTGTAAAGAACGGTATTTGTGCTCCTTCATATCAAAGGCACTAGGTAGTCATTCAAACCCACAGGTACTGGCAAAAAAACTGAGGTTCTCTCCAAATTCTTGCTTAAATCTGCCTATCTTTAACCTAATACATTTTTAATTTTGGAAACTTGGATATGCTAATCATAAAGTATGCCATGATACATTGTCTTTAAAATAACAGCAAAGTTAATGTTGACCATCAGACATCAAAATGTAACTTTTTTTTCTTCTCTGCCATTTTTGTCTCAACAGCAGACTCCATTAATCTCCATTTCTATAAAGATGAGTTGTTTATGCATTTAGAATGGACTATCTGTAGAGGAGATAGCAGTTTGTGAGGCTCAAGGACCGTGTCTCTGATATGAATGTGAGCAACACTGGAGCACAAGGAACAGTCCTGTCTACTTTTCTCTTCACTCTTTACAACTCAGACTATAAAAATAACTGCAGGTCATGTCACTTGCAGAACTTTTCAGATTATTCTTAACTAATGTGGCATATTGATATATTTTCATGGTTAATATCATAACCACATCTAGACTTTTGGAAGAAAAAATATAGAAGCTTTTAGTAGTGGTGAGTTCATTACATAACCTGGTGCTGAGAAATGATTCTATAGTAATATCACTGAAGAATCTTTATGTGCCAAAACATTCAGTGGTCCAAGCCTGTGTCATTAAACTGAAATGCTATAGAAACAACAATCTTAACAGGCTGTACCAAAGATGTATTCTTACAGGTAATACATTTTATAAATTTGACTACAATTTCAAATGCATCTTGACTTTGCAATGTTCACTAACAAATGTGAAGGACAGCCTCTTAGGTTTGCTGGCTTTAACCTGGAGACTCCTTGCTGTTCTCACAGTGAACTTTATGAAGCATGTTCAACAGTTGTTAGTGGAAACAATTTGTTCCAAATCTAAAGACTAAAAACCTGAACTATTAATCTGCCTTACAATGCAGAGTATTTTTATAAACATTCTACCTGGAGGGAAAAACCTGGGGGTTGAAGGCAGAATTGGCACTCCAGCAACCATATAAAACGTCACACTGTTCTACTCCATCTTAACTCGTGTGGTGCTGAGGTCTCACCAGTTGCATGGCTGCACTCGGGTCCTAATCTGGATCCTGAGTTGGTTTGTCATGTGGTGGGTGCGGCAATGTGCTGTATCAGCGTGTGCTCCTAACCTCTCATCTGAACATCTCTACTATGTCAAGAATGCAATAGAAAATTTTCTGAGCAACAGCAAGTATCCCTGTTAGTCAGCTACAGCAAGACAAATTGCATGATTCATACAAACCTGGAACGTAATGCCAGTCTGTCAAAGATTTTTTGAATCACTACATGAGTAAACTGTAATCAAAAAAAATTTGTTAAATGAAATTGCATATCTAAAAGGCAGCATCAAAGTCAATTACATCTTCCTGGTTCATGTTTCAGTAATTTCTAGATATAGTAGCGCATGTATCATCTGTGATCTGCAATCAGACTGTATTTGAATTGCAATGAACAGAGATCCATCCATCCATCCATTATCCAACCCACTATATCCCAACTACAGGGTCACGGGGGTCTGCTGGAGCCAATCCCAGCCAACACAGGGCACAAGGCAGAAAACAAACCCTGGGCAGGGCACCAGCCACACCCACACACCAAGCACATACTAGGGACAATTTAGGATCGCCAATCCAACTAACCTGCATGTCTTGGGACTGTGGGAGGAAACCAGAGCACCCAGAGGGAACCCACGCAGACATGGGGAGAACATGCAAACTCCATGCAGGGAGGCGAACCCAGGTCTCCTAACTGCGAGGCAGCAGCACTACCCACTGTGCCACCATGCCACCCTGAACAGAGGTCCATTATGAAATTTGGAAACACTTTAAAAGAAGTGCCTTGGTTAAATTCAGAGAATTAACACACAATGCCTTCAATTTAATTGTTTCTTCTGAGAGAAATATCTCAAGCAGATTAATCCAGTAAATAGTGGGGAAATGGGGTGCAGTGATGGGATGCTTTGGAAGAAATTCTATAAATCAAGGCACTAAGAAAACAGAGTCATTATCCTAATATAAGTGGCAAACCTGGACAAAATCACCTTCTGTTCAAAGTTACTTTAATTCACACTGAAGATCAACAGGTGACTTGCATATTAAAATGAAATTACTATGACCTGATGAGTTAAAAAAATACTGCCAAATGTGTTATAAAATTCAGCAGCTTTCTACTGTTATTCATTTTAAATATAGATTAAGTCCCCAAACAGTTTCAGCGCAGTATCCTCTAGCACTTTAAGCGAACAAACTATTCTGCAGAAGCATGTGAAAAATGGCACTACACTCCTTGATACTAAAGGCACTACACCTTTATAAGGCCTCACTGTAACTGTGACTGCTCTTTTATCTTTAGCCAAGTCAGAGGTTTTGTTCTTTTTATTAATTGTCATGTGTATCTAAAGTTGGTTTGTTCTTGTTTATTGTTATATGTCTTGAGATTCTGCAAAAAGATAAATAACCCCCTAGAACAAATAATCTATCTATCTATCTATC
>JANRMT010062792.1:1481075-1497428 GCA_026402145.1 Polypterus bichir lapradei | reverse complement strand
TATCTATCTATCTATCTATCTTATACATAACTAAATGCTTTCCACAGGTAAATTGTATTTTTGCATTAAGCTTATTAAATTTAAATGATAACACCTTGGCCAGGTTAATGCTCTGTGTCACAGTGTCTGAGAAAAAAAAAACGCAAATGACACTTAGATCTTAGAAACGGCTCACTATTTGATACATAAATCTACCTGAACATTATAAAACGATACCAGGTGCTGATGAGTTATTAAAACCTACACAGAGAGTAAGAAGTTCTTATACAATCATATATTTATTACAAAGAAAATATTATTATATATAATCAAAATGACAAATAAAAAATTATAGTAGACTTTTGAAATAAATCAAAAGTACGCTTCTCTAGTAATTGCTAAACTAGGTTCAATAATTCTGTACTGTATTACATGTATTTTTAATTTAATATTAATTATACTGAACACATTTAATTTAATTCCTTACTTTACTAAATATTAAAAATTAAATTAACACTTTATTTTACTATCAGTTTTTTCTCTCCTCCTTTTATACTTAAGATTAATTTATTCAGTAAATTAAGTTACATATTCAATTTTAAAAGCTGGTAAGAATTTTCAAAGATGCCACAGACAATAATAGCTTGGCAAAGAATAGTACTTTTTGTTAAAATCTATAAATGACGAGCTACTGCAGAGCTATGTTTTTGAATTTTACTTAAAAGGTTATTTTAATTTTTTTTTTTCTCTCCAGTTTAATTCTTTAAAATTACATGCATATTTATGAAGGGCATGCAGACGAATGTAAAAAGGCCAGAGAGGTAAGCTCACAAAGTGGCCACAGTCAAAGACAAAACAGGAGATATCCATCAGTTTATTCCTTTATCCACTGGCTGAATTTTCCTAACCTAGTTTTACAGTTGTGTGGAGGTGAACCCAGTAAAAGCAGCACCAGCTGCAGGATAGGAAACAACCAGGGTGCCAGTTCATCTCAGAAGAAACACACTCACTCAAATCATTTATTAACCTAAAACATGTCCTTAAGAAATGTAAGAAAGAGTAACGTACCTGCAGAAAAACCCATAAACATTCAAGAAGAACATGCAAATTCTGCATCAACAGTAACCAGTGACTAGGCCAGAAGCTGAACCCGGTCTCCTGGAGCTGTAAGGCAGAAACAGTCTCCACTGTGCCGTCATGCTCTGCTAAAATGTATTTATAGTAGAAGGTTAAACACTGTCAAGTTTAGCATTTAAACTTCTAAAATTATGTGTGCCACTTTTTCATTTGTACACCTTTTTAAATTAGTGTAATCTGGTTATCCGCACAAATTCCAGAGATACAGACTAAGTTTAAGTGGTACTTCTCAATAGACTGAGATATGACCGAGTAGGCCTGCTCTTCTACTTTGGGTTGGTTCCTAGACTTGCACAAAGTTATTCCTTGGATTGGCAAAAGTTCTCTACATTGGAAACGTGGGACAGAAAACAGATGGACAAATGAAAAAACTATGTGTGTATTCCTTTACTCGGTTGAATGATGTTTCAACATGTAACTAAATATTTATGCAACTACTTTAGTGACATTTATCTAACAAGGTCAAAGTATATTACACATATTATTAGTTTTTTAAAGGACAGATTGAAAATCAACCTATTTTTGGTGGAGAGGTTGACAAGACATGGCAAGAACATGCAAATTCTGCATCAACAGTGACCAGTGACTAGGCCAGAAGCTGAACCCGGTCTGCTGGAGCTGTAAGGCAGAAACAGTCTCCACTGTGCTGTCATGCTTTGCTAAAATGAGCTTTTTGAGCTTAGTGCCAGATACATAAAAGAATATAAATACATGGAGCACGACAATACAAGCATGAAGTACAAATCCAATCACCTTAAATACAAATCATTAAGTAAAGTGATGTCAAACATTATAACAAAAATACTAACACTAAATAAAGAAATTGAAAAAGAATAAAAAATAATGCAAAAAACTACAGTATGTTCTAGTAAAGAGTGAGGATGATCTATCTGATGTCTAATATTTTATATACCATAACAGAATGGAAAATGAAAGGGCAGAGATCCCTGCTGACTTCACTGCAGCTGTTATTCCTTCATAAAGTGTTGATCCCTCAGGAAACACACTATTGGCTGTCAGAAAAAGGAGCAAGAACCACTGCACTGGAAGGTCAGTGCTCAGCCAGTAAATGTGACATGGACTGCAATATCCAGTGGTGTAATTTGACATGGGGCGATGACAAGATCAGCGACTGTGATTGGCAAATGTGACATGCCACATGACAAAAAGTCATGTAATGTGACATCAGCTTATAGTGCTCTCCATCCACATCCCCCTTCTGCTGAGTCCAAAACACTATGTACTTGGCAATTTTTGTTAATCAAAGCAAAGCTTGTGAATTGAATTTCACACAAATCATTTCACTCATGTCTACTGAAAATTGAAAATAATTAAAAATATTAAAATTTACTTAAACTAGCTCTGCTACCCATCTAAATCGACCCCTTTTAGATGTAAGTGGGTAATCAAAGTAGACCTCAGAGCTAATGTTTGCAGTGCACCATCTCTTGGAATGTACAGTATTTTGTAATGCATGTAGTAACAAAATACATTGCATTTGTCATTCCAACAGATAGAGCATCAATCTGTTGGAATGACAAATGCAACACGCATGTCTCAGTTATATGCCATTTGGTATGGGATTTGTAAAAGCAGTGGTGATATTTGTGATGCCTTATCTGTTGGAATGACAAATGCATTGCATTTTATTACTCCAAATGTTTGTGATGCAGCATCTGTTGGAATGACAGAGACGTTATAAACCTCTCATGTGCCAGTAAAAAACAAAAACTGCGCCCAATCATATTACTTTGCCTTAGATCTTTCTCTGTCTGTCACTCTCCCTAGACTGCTGAACCCTTGAAGTTTTACCTCATCTAACTCAGGGAGTATCTGCCTGCAATTATTTTGCATTTGGAGATATGGTATTATGTTAATGAAATTAAGGAGGTTTTACACAAAACCAAAATCTTTAGTAACACAAACTTTTAATATCAAGTAATTCAAGTTGAGTGATCTCTTAAAAATACTAGCACAATTATATTAAGGTAGAATATTTCACATCTGCTGCAATGAACTGTTACAGTTGCATGGAGGTGAACCTTGTGTTGGGGTGATTCTTACCTTGCAAAAGATGTTGTCAAGAAAAGCTTTGGCCCTACCATGGCCCTGAATTGGGTAAAGCTTGGTATGTTATGGTATTTCTGACCTAAACATGTCAAAATGTCATTCTTATATTCATCAGGTAGTCCACACTATAAGAAATACTGTAAATACCCATCCACCACAGAATATATTTAATCCCATCCCTGCAGCATGGAGCACATGGCACCAACCAACCTTGGACAGGTGATCAGTCCACAGCAGGGCATCCTCCTGCAAACTAGACACATTTAGAGTTGCTAAAAGGCTTTAAACCTGCATACTTTTTAAGATGTGGGAGAAAAATATACAATGACACCACGTAATTGTGTGAAGTCCACCCATGCAGTTACTGGGCTTAGATTCAAATTTAGGATTCTGAAGCTGTGAGGCAGCCTCACTAGCTTCTTTGCCAGCATGTTGTCCTTAAAGAAAAAATAAAATCACAAATATCCAAACTAACTGGATGATGGCCATTATGAAAAAAGATTCCAGAATTTATTACAGTACAGTATTATGATTGTAACAACATTTTAGTCATGATTTTATAGATTTTTGAAAAAAAAAAAGGGCAGCACACTGGCACAGTGGTACCTCTGCTGACTTGCAGTTAGTAGATAACGTGTGGAGTTTCCATGTTCTCCCTGGGTCAACCTGGGTTTTCTCCAGGTTCCTCCCACAATCCAAAACCATACAAGTTAGGTCAGCATTTCTCAACCTTTAAGTATTTGCGACCCAAGTTTTCATAACAGTTTAAATCGCACCCCCCTAACATTTTTTGGAAATGTAGATGCATATTTTATTATACCTACTTAACTTTTATTGACATTTATCTAACTCTATATTTATTGTTCTAGTATCAGAATGTAGTTTAAGTTAATTTGTTTTGGTTTCAATAGATGTCTTTTCATAGTTTTGATTCTTGTTTTCTTTTTTTCACATCTTCACACCCCCCTTTTTGTTACTTCGTGCCCCCCTAGGGGGGCCCGCCCCACAGGTTGAGAACCACTGGGTTAGGCGACTTAAATTGGCCCAAGTGTGTGTGTATGTGTGTGTTCACCCTGTGAATGTTTGGCACTCTGTTCTGGTGTTGATCCCACTTTGCACCTGATGATTGCTGGGATAGGCTCCAACTGACCCTATCTTGAAGAATAAGGATTTGAAGATGGATGGATGGATAAAATAAACACACAAAAAAGAAAATTTAGATAATTCTCTCATTAATTGACAAAAGAAATGACGGTCATCATTTTTCTTTTCAAGGGAGCACACCTTTTCCTGTAGCAATGGGCACAAGGTAGAAACTCTGTTTGAATTGGAAGCTAACCCATTTTAGTATACTATGCTACATTGATTGCTTTTGCTGTTCTTCTTCTTCATCTTTCGGACGTTGCTATATTCACTACTTAAATCCACTTTCTCTAGAAAGAAAAGGTGACTCTAAATGCATTTAAAGACTACACAATAAAACAAACTGATCTTTTCAACCAGCAAACAATCCTTAATTAACACCCATAACTAATTATATAACTTTATCCAAGGAATTACTGCTGCCATGGAAACCAACACGTTACCACAGCAAAATTCTCACTGCATTGCTCTGAAAATGATCAAACTCTACAGATAAACAGTGCAGTCAGCTAAATATGTGCTTTATTAATTGCCGCTTTGCCTCAGTAAATGAAAAAAGAAGAGCTTGCCTGGCTATAACAAGATTTATTTTTAATGCTGTTTTTATTCTGGTTACACTGATATTATGACTTGCTGATAATGTGTAATGCATAGTAAATCACTTTAGGTTACATATACAGTGTATTGACTTGGAAAGCCTGCACTATAGATGACTTAGAGAGATGCAAGAGGTCAAAACCATTAATATTTCATTAACTTAATTCAAACCTTCTCTTTATGAAATAGAAACAGGAGAGTAACTATTATAATCGGAGTGGGAAACCTCAGTCCTCAATGTTTTATTAAACTACGTCTTTAAAAACCTAGATGGTATAATGCTAATTTCTAATTCATATGCTTTGTATCCTGAATTCCCTTATTCAAAATAATTAAAAAAACATGGATTTAGATTTTCTAGGAAATTTTGTGTCAATCATATTTAAGAATTTGACCTGACTTGTCTATGTGACTCTTCTACAAACATCAATATCTCAAAGCTAGAATAACTAGCATTAAGGATAATGGAGATAATAATGTGTTGAACATATGAACTGTACATAGTTTGAGCTCTTACATCAAAGACATCAATAACATTATTATATTGACACAATAGCTTATACTAAGAAAGACTCAGCAACTCGAATTACATTTGATAGATAGATAGATAGATAGATACTTTATTAATCCCAAGGGGAAATTCACATAATCCAGCAGCAGTATACTGATACAAAGAAACAATATTAAATTAAATAGTAATAAAAATGAAAAAAGTTAGCATTTACTCCCCCGGGTGGAATTGAAGAGTCGCATAGTGTGGGGGAGGAACGATCTCCTCAGTCTGTCAGTGGAGCAGGATAGTGACAAAAGTCTGTCACTGAAGCTACTCCTCTGCCTGGAGATGACACTGTTCAGTGGATGCAGTGGATTATTCATGATTGACAGGAGTTTGCTTAGTGCCCGTTGCTCTGCCACAGATGTTAAACTGTCCAACTTTACTCCTACAATAAAGCCTGCCTTCCTCACCAGTTTGTCCAGGCGTGAGGCGTCTTTCATCTTTATGCTGCCACCCCAGCACACCACCGCGTAGAAGAGGGCACTCGCCACAACCGTCTGGTAGAACATCTGCAGCATCTTACTGCAGATGTTGAAGGATGCCAACCTTCTAAGAAAGTATAGTCGGCTCTGACCTTTCTTACATAGAGCATCAGTATTGGCAGTCCAGTCCAATTTGTCATCCAGCTGCACTCCCAGGTATTTATAGGTCTGCACCCTCTGCACACAGTCTCCTCTGATGATCACGGGGTCCATGAGGGGCCTGGGCCTCCTAAAATCCACCACCAGTTCCTTGGTTTTGCTGGTGTTAAGATGTAAGTGGTTTGATTCACACCATTTAACAAAGTCTTTGATTAGCTTCCTGTACTCCTCCTCCTGCCCACTCCTGATGCAGCCCACAATAGCAGTGTCATCAGCGAACTTTTGCACGTGACAGGACTCTGAGTCGTATTGGAAGTCTGATGTATATAGATTGAACAGGACCGGAGAAAGTACAGTCCCCTGCGGTGCCCCTGTATTGCTGAACACAATGTCAGACCTGCAGTTCCCAAGACGCACATATTGAGGTCTGTCTGTAAGATAGATTTGTCAACCTATTATATCATTAAGGATTACTGGGAAGAAAGCCAGATATCACACTACTGGAAATCAGTCACTCTCAATGCTGAGCGTAAGAATTAAAACTAAGAAGGAGGTCCTCCTTTGAGAACACAGCTCAAGTACACAACTACACCTTCAACCTGCAACTGGTTTAATCTTGCTCCATTTTCTACTGTATTTCTACATGTATAGTACCTCACAAAACATTCTCAACCATGATGTATAAATAATGAAATTCATTAGTTTAGCTAACCCCAAAAAAGTAAAACCAAAGTCAACTATTATTTTATACTAGGGGGCTTTGCCTCCGTTCGCTTCGCTCGCCAACCCCCTGGCCTTCACGTCTCTGCCGTTCGCGTATGAGGATTTCACTTTCACCAAACAACAAAACTTTTAATTCTTGCAGATAGGCCTCTTCATTGGGAAGAAAACCTACTTTTCCCTGATGGAAACATGAATTAGACGATCTACAAGCCTTAAAGTTTAAATCCGAACAATATATTCAATCTCTTTTTGCTGTTCCATTATTTCACCGAGTAATAATTTCCGTTTGTTTGCGCTAATGTGATTTTTACTATCATTTTTTTCAGACTTTTGAATTTTCGTACTTCCATTATCTCTAACCTGCTCTGCATGTGTATCACACCAACGTTTTTGAATTCTTTATGACGTTCTACTTTGTCATCTACTCTTTGGCTTTTATTTCCGGCCCTAGGTGTGATTAAATCTCTTGCACAAAGACTCGTCTCATCCCAGGCTAAAAAGTCTCGTCTCGTCCCAGGGTTTTTTTATTATAATAGAGAGATAAGTGTGTTATTCACAGCCAAGAGTGAAACAGCAAGAACAACAAAAAAAAGCCAAATCATAACAAAACAGGAAGAAAGCTGTTTTAGTTGACACACTCGCTGAAAGGCACAGTCACTCTCATGGATTGTGTTCTCATACTGCCTCTAAAAGAGTGGTCATTATAAAACGGGGCCATTTGAGTTGACCCTCATGAGGACCAGGGGTCAGATTTCTAAAAGTTTTATATGCATACAAAGAGACTTGAAATGTATGTACACAGCTTTCCATGCATTTATAAAAGAAAACTTGATGGGATGACTTGTATATATTTACGACAGTTCTGACCCATCTGCACGCAACATTTTGGAGGAAATGGGAAATGGTGACACACTTGATCAAATAGGGAAATACAGGCAAACAAGCAAAATGACGATTCACACATTTAATAATTTATATCACCGAGCCATTTTTACTTGTATAATGTGTGTTGACGTGAAGAACATATTAAAATTCAAAACTGATGAATATGAGGTATTGTCTATTTAAGTTTTGTTTTAAGAGGGTCAATGCTGTGTATTTGCACTGAAGAACGTTTTAATTTTTTCTGCCAGTTAATATAGCCTATCTGTTGTCACTTCTCAGGATTAAAAACCAAAGTGCAGTAAAACCACAACTGTGATTCACTCTCTGTGTACAGAAAGCAATACATCTCATGCACTACAGTCTAATGGTTTTAAACAACATGGCTTATTTGGCGCTGCTTGAAGATTATGCAAATGGCCATAAAATAAAAGAACAAGCTTTTAGTGACCAGTCAGAGTTATTTTTTTGGGGTCATGATCATGGCTGCCATATGATCTGATTTAGGCTCCTAAGAACCTTTTGGTTTTCCTAATATAATCGAGGTATTTGACAGCACTCACACTACAATAAGGTCAACTAGCGAGGATGACACTGCTTTTGTTAACCGTAAGGAGTGACTTTCCATTAACACACAAATCAGCTACAATGCCAAGATGAGACTGGCAAGTGTCAAGACTCTGGGAGCTTGGGTCAACCCATGATACATTTTGAGACAAAATAGCATGAGCCTACTGTAAGTGATGGCTGGCTTTTTGGTAAGGTAGCTGGCTGAATCCACAGTTTATTATATGGCTTTTACTATTCATTGTAACAGCAATCATGTCATTCCATTGGTTACCCAATCACATGCCTGCAACTTACGCCTTTCCCCGACCCTGCACTTCAATACCGTGGTGTGTGCACCATAGATGCATGTGGTGGCATCTCAATGTATCATGCAGAAGGCTGCTCTACCAGCCAATGAAGGTTTGCAGAATCATGATCATGCATATATGAGGTTGATTAGCATAATCGATATATGATTGTTTCAGAGTGCCAACCTAGTGGGGTTCGAGGTGCATTCATGTATGCACTTTTACATTATGAATGTGATTTATAAAAGTTTTAGGATTTTTTGGTGTTTGCATATTCTTGTTTTTCACACTCATATCCATACCAAGTTTTATAAATGAGACCCCAGGACTGTATACAAAATGGAGCCTTCATGTGGGCAGTAATATTTAAGGGTGAAATTACAGGTAAGAATCAACTTACTTTCTAAAAAATTGTCGATCATGGCAAAAGGATGTTTGTTAGACTGAAGCATATCTAATGTGCTGTGATGAACTGCCACTCCTTCAAAAGCTACTTGTGCTCAGTGTCTCATAATTAGGCATTGGACCCCATGGCCCCAATTTTGACATGTGGGTGCAGGAATCTGAATCCTGGATACATTTCTACTATGTTTGTTTTCCCATTCCTGTCCCAGCCACATGCATAATCAGAAGTAACAAGTTTATACATATTGTAGTAACTGGTAACTGTTTGCTGCATTTTGCACTAAAATTCATCGTTTTCAATCCCAGAAATGAGAAGCATCATTCATAATTATGTCCATGATGTGCACTGATGTGCATGGTACCTAAATAATAATCACAGTTCACACACTCATGCAAGAAATTCCAAATACAATTAAACATGCTATGCTGCAATCTTCTAGCAGTAGACAGTTCTGATTATCTCAACATGCCATCAGTCAATGTGCCATCCCAGTGCTAAAGTGACTGCATGCTACTGAAATTATTACAATAAAATATAGACTATTTTAGAACAAGCAATACCAGCCGGATACCACACTGCCTGAAATGAAATCCATGATTAACTGCCATCTCACAGGCAATTATAAGAGCATCTGAAATACAGCTAAACTCTGTGTCGTGCACTCAAACACATATTTCTTCCTGATTCTTAGCATTCACTCTAAAGCTCCAAAACCTAAGATCCTGCCCCAGAAAACTATCTGAACTGTCAGATTTATAATCAGGAATCTGTACATATCAATCTTAGAGTTGAGGAATGAAGTTATCCAATTTACACACCCATTGCCAGCCTCACTTTATTCAGCTTTGCAGGCTGCGTAATCAAGCACCAAACTTTCATTGTTTAACATTAAAGATGTACTTATTAAATATTAATCATCTCGAGCTAAACGGGTCACAGCCCATTATTAATTGCATACTCATCCAATGGGATTTAGATTAAGTGTGAGCCTAATGTTTTGTTTTTCAAATTTCTTAAAGAAGTAAATAAACTCTTTACTGCAATATTTGGTTGATTAATAAGTTTAAAATCATATCCGCATATCCCATATGAGTGGCAGTGGGCATATGTGTGATTGTGTCCTGGCTTCCTGTCTAAATTTTTATCTGATGGGATTCTGAGGCAGAATGGTGGCTCTGGGGCTAAGGCTCTATGCTGGCATGTGGAAGGCAGGCAGTTCAAATCCCATTGCTGCCAAAAAGATCATACTCCGTTGGGCCATTGAGAAAGGCACTTAACCTTAAAATTGTTCCAGGGCATTGTACAATGGCTCTGACCTCCAAAATTCACGCAAAAGGACAATTTCCCCTTGGGGATAAATAAAGTATACCAAAGAAAAAAAAATCTCCATCTCCTTGCAACAAAGAACCCGCTTAGGGTTTAAGAGGTTAAGTGGGTGTCCTGTAGGGCAATATCATCAGTTTTTGAAACTGCAGGCTGATTATATTCAATTTTTAATTTTGCTCAAACAAACTATGGGGAACTATAAGGACCTGACTATTTTACAGGACCCTTAAGCAACCCACTTAACAAAGGAATCTTTTCTAATACATCTTCAGTCTTTCTTTTGATCAACAGTTGTGCATTCTATCCTCTTGTGACCAATAATTTATAACTTTATTGCATGTGTCCCATTATCCAAGCAATTAATGGTATTTTACATATCAATGGTAAAAGAAAACGGAGCCAACAAAAGATTGCACAATATATATATATATGAGGATCAAAGCTTTTAGGTAGAGCCATCCATCAGCAGGATAGCTAGCTAATTATACCTGTTTAATGTGACATGTTCTGATTTTATGATTTTACATAAATAATGTGTCTTCCGAGGGACCAAGAGAGCGACGACAGAGGAAGTGACAGGAAAGACTGAGACGTGTCAGAAAGCAAGGGAGACCATTTCATCTAGTCATTGAAGAATTCAGAAGAATTGCTGAATCAAAATGCTACCCAGGAAAACACCCACTTTTGTCAATGCTTATTTTCAGTACGCTTTCTAAAACTATATAAATTCAGACTTTGCTATCTATTAACGTTTTCTATTATATTTTCCTCTACTGGTATTATTATAGTTTAATAAATACCACAATGCTTTTAAACTTCTAGAATTTGTCTTTATATCTAAAATGATTGAAGTGATAAAGTACAGTAAATATTTGCACATCTGGTGTAGTGGAGATTGCCATTTGCTCTTCCCTGCAGTGTTATCAAGGCTGAGAGGGGTATCTCAATAGAAGAATAAGTGCGGTAAGATATCGCTGGTTGGTAAGTGGCATATAATCAAAAGGTGTAGGAGCCTCCATGTGTCTCAAGGATACCCATATGTTGTTAGTGCCAAAAATAGTAAGTCCCTTTAAAGAGTACTAGGAAGTGATTGGAAGTGCAGGAATAACTCATACAACACATGATGTGAACAGGTTCTGTGGGTGTGTTTGTTAATCTTATAGTGCAGGAGTAGGCCAATCTAGTAACAAGCATGATGTGTCTAACTCATCCGTCAATTATATAGTGGGCCAGAGATAGATGGATATTTCCTTTTCTGACACCAAAACCCTGTGCAAAAACAAAAAATAGGTCTGTAAAACTAGAAATGAATGATTACTACGACTAGTTACTCAGGTAATACAATTTCTACTGTAAATCCTGTAATCAGCTATGCAAACACTGAAATCTAAACAGCACCTCACAATCTTATTGCTTGGGTTTCACACTATGCTTTAATAAGATTTGCGTATTTTCTAGCTCTTACATATGTCACTAGTACTAATGAACTCCATGTGCTGTTGGATCAACACTGTATTTAGTATTATTAATGTGAAACAATTGGATATCAAGATGAATGGCACTGCCTCTTCCTTCACCCATGTCTTGAGGTGGCTTATAAACATTGTGAATGGACATTGACATAACCTTGACCTTTCTCTCCAACGCCTAATCTTCTGTGAATCTATCATGTTCACATTGGACCTAGAAAATAAATGTACAAAGTTGTATTGAATATTTGTAATATTATATGTTGTCACACACGTGCGAGTAGGAGGAATCTAAAGGGCCTGAGTAATGATAATTCTACGCCAGACCAGGGGCCGGCAGGGTGCACTGACTGTCTCTCTCAGTTCCTTGCAGACCTTTTTTTGGGAAATCCCGCACGTTTCTGGCGCCTCTGATGATGTCACTTCTGTTTTTCTGACGCCTCTGATGACATCACTTCCCGTTTCGGACGCCTCCGATAGCGTCACATCTGGTTTCGGCTCCGATGACGTCACTTCCTGTACTGCCCAATAAAGACGCATCTTTGTTACCATACCCTCTCTGTTCTAATTTAAACCTATTTTGCAGCCTTGGAACAATATACGGGTGGATGCCCCAAACCTTTCTTTTGACAATGTCCTTTTTGTTTCTTCAGAGCGTGGAAGCAGCCCTACTAGGTAAGGTGTTAACTTATAAACCAAAAGTCTAATGTGAAATCTCCCATAAGCATCACATTTTAAAAATACTTCAGAAACTGTTATTCCCTTGCAGCAGTGTTCACTATACAAAAATAAAATAAAATAAATAACATTTACATCCAGCTACATCCATCACATCTATTCCCAAGCCTACTTAATCCAATGTTGGGCCATTGAGAGTTAAGCCTACCTGGAAATATTCAACACTACAGTAGGAAGGGAAGAGCCCTGGACAATGTGTTAGTCCATTGCTGGGCTCACTCATATGCAAACCTACGAATATGAAATCTTCAAGTAACCTCACCTGCACTACTTTGTGATGTGAGAGTGAAATACCAACATATCTCAAAGAAAAATTACACAGACACAGGCAGAAGGTACAAACTCTTCAAGCACAACATCGAAGTGCCAGATTTGAATTTACGACGATATACATGTGAAGAAGCTGCACCACTGAGCTTACATCCAGATACAGTGCATCTGGAAAGTATTCACAGCGCATCACTTTTTGCACATTTTGTTATGTTACAGCCTTATTCCAAAATGGATTAAATTCATTTTTTTCCTCAGAATTCTACACACAACACCCCATAATGACAACGTGAAAAAAGTTTACTTGAGGTTTTTGCAAATTTATTCAAAATAAAAAAACTGAGAAATCACATGTACATAAGTATTCACAGCCTTTGCCATGAAGCTCAAAATTGAGCTCAGGTGCATCCTGTTTCCCCTGATCATCCTTGGGATGTTTCTGCAGCTTAAGTGGAGTCCACCTGTGGTAAATTCAGTTGATTGGACATGATTTGGAAAGGCACACACCTGTCTATATAAGGTCCCACAGTTGACAGTTCATGTCAGAGCACAAACCAAGCATGAAGTCAAAGGAATTGTCTGTAGACCCTCCGAGACAGGATTGTCTTGAGGCACAAATCTGGGGAAGGTTACAGAAAAATTTCTGCTGCTTTGAAGGTCTCAATGAGCACAGTGGCCTCCATCATCTGTAAGTGGAAGAAGTTCGAAACCACCAGGACTCTTCCTAGTGCTGGCCAGCCATCTAAACTGAGCGATCGGGGGAGAAGGGCCTTAGTCAGGTAGGTGACCAAGAACCCGATAGTCACTCTGTCAGAGCTCCAGAGGTCCTCTGTGGAGAGAGGAGAACCTTCCAGAAGGACAACCATCTCTGCAGCAATCCACCAATCAGGCCTGTATGGTAGAGTTGCCAGACGGAAGCCACTCCTTAGTAAAAGGCACATGGCAGCCCGCCTGGAGTTTGCCAAAAGGCACCTGAAGGACTCTCAGACCATGAGAAACAAAATTCTCTGGTCTGATGTGACAAAGATTGAACTCTTTGGTGTGAATGCCAGGCGTCACGTTTGGAGGAAACCAGGCACCGCTCATCACCTGGCCAATACCATCCCTACAGTGAAGCATGGTGGTGGCAGCATCATGCTGTGCTGATGTTTTTCAGTGGCAGGAACCTGGAGACTAGTCAAGATAAAGGGAAAGATGACTGCAGCAATGTACAGAGACATCCTGGATGAAAACCTGCTCCAGAGTGCTCTTGACCTCAGACTGGGGTGACGGTTCATCTTTCAGCAGGACAACGACCCTAAGCACACAGCCAAGATATCAAATGAGTGGCTTCAGGACAACTCTGTGAATGTCCTTGAGTGGCCCAGCCAGAGCCCAGACTTGAATCCGATTGAACATCTCTGGAGAGATCTTAAAATGGCTGTGCACCAACGCTTCCCATCCAAGGAGCTTGAGAGGTGCTGCAAAAAGGAATGGGCGAAACTAGCCAAGGATAGGTGTGCCAAGCTTGTGGCATCATATTCAAAAAGACTTGAGGCTGTAATTGCTTCCAAAGGTGCATCGACAAAGTATTGAGCAAAGGCTGTGAATACTTATGTACATGTGATTTCTCAGTTTTTTTATTTTTAATAAATTTGCAAAAACCTCAAATAAACTTTTTTCACGTTGTCATTATGGGGTGTTGTGTGTAGAATTCTGAGGAAAAAATGAATTTAATCCATTTTGGAATAAGGCTGTAACATAACAAAATGTGGAAAAAGGGATGCGCTGTGAATACTACAACATATTCTCAAGTGAACACTAAAGGGATGTGCATTCAGGAAGCACTTTTGAAACAATGTAGTGAATTGTGTAGTTAAATCCCACACTTTGATGGCTTTTAAAATGCAGATGGATGAAATATCAGGGAAACTTAGATATAATTAATAAAAGGATCTTGATGGATTGAATAGCATCCTGCCATTTGTGTCAAAAAAGATACTGTATTAGCAGTTACAAAAGTATACATACTTTAAAATTAGAAACTCCACAAAGGAAAAAGTGCATTGGAATAACCAACATCTAAAGCATTTTCTTCAGCAGTGAGGAAGAGTTTTAAAGCACGGAAAAAGTCTTTATGTTGGCTTCAACATTGGAAAATGTAATCACTTCTTAAAAGGAATACTACACATGCCACATAATTATCAAGCCCCAATGTGTGGTGCCACTCACTCACTCACTCTTTAGAACTGCTCACAACAGGGCATCCTGAACCACATGCCTCAGCAGACCGGTGTGGCTGTCCTTGAACAGGAACCTTGGAGTATTTTCTGTTTATTGCACTACTCAGCCATACTATATATACTGCCTTGATGTCGGTAAGGTGGAACTCCTTCCATGGCTGAACATATCTAGCCTAAGTATAATGGGAAGGAAGGTAGGGCCTACATAACAATGGACTTGAGGTTTAACTAACTCTAAATAAAATACCCTGTGCAAATAAGCAAGGAGAGAGCTAAGTGTCTGTGGGCATGTATGCCACAGTTGTCACACTCAGAATACACACAGCTTCCCAGCAAACCTTAACCAACATCTTTACTGTGGAGAGAGAACTGTGTTATCACTCACAGAAGGAAACAAGCATGTTTAGCTGCTATATTAAGTGGCATCCTTTTCTTCTGCACAATACATCCTCTATTATTTTAAGAGCTCAGAAATCTTTTGCACCTGCCGTCATACATAAAATATGTTTTTAGATGGATAAACAAGCTTGACACACATTAGGCAGCTGAGATTGGTTTGTGAGGGAAAGCATAGCTGCTCCTAGAATTCCTAAGTCAAAGTAACAGCCATAAGAGGTTCTTATGTTTCACTTTAAAATTCACTTCAGGTAGGTGCAGTGATAGGAAATATGGAAAAAGTGGTTTCATAAAGCACTAGCACTATACAGAAAGTATACTTTCTCTGAGATGTCCTGAAAATCAGATCAGCCTTTCAAAAGATGCACCAGCATGCATCACTGAGCTGGCTACACTTCATCAAAAATAACACTGATATGCTAAGTCCAGTTGACCACATATGCAAAACAATGCCAGTTTTAGACCCAGAAAGATGCTTTGACTGGCCTGCCAGTTAGTAGTGAATGTGTTCACTTATTTTTCTTAATCTGTCATGTGCCTTCATTTCCTCAGCTTTTTCTCAACTGTCCTATACATATTAGAGTGATTTCCTACAGAGGAAAATTACAAATAAAATGTGGTAATGAGCAGCACATTTTAATTAAATTTTTATTATACATGTCATTGAAACTTAATGCTGTTGCCTACACAGTGCTGGGTTCAAAGTTTGGCAACGTTACTATTTGTGTGGGGTTTATACATTATCCTTCTGGATATTCCTATTACATTCCCATAAAATGCATGCTAATTTAACTGGCAGCTGTAAATATGACCTGACTGAAGGTGTGCATGTTAGTGATGATGCCCTGAGATGGACTGGCTCCCCAGCAATTTAGTTTATGTTTATGTATTTATTAATTTATTTAAAGAGCTTCTATAAAAAGCCAAATTTCCCCTAAGGACAAATAAAGATCGATCTATCTATCTATCTATCTATCTATCTATCTATCTATCTATCTATC
>JANRMT010062792.1:1413164-1474737 GCA_026402145.1 Polypterus bichir lapradei | reverse complement strand
TATCTATCTATCTATCTATCTATCTATCTATCTATCTATCTATCTATAATTAAACGTTTTTCATGGGTAAATTGTATTATTGTATTGTAACCTATCACATTAATTATACCTTTCATTTCGTTGCCATTTTTTAATTGTAACGATGCTACTACTACTTCTCCTACAATTACATATCACCTTCTCAAACAGTTTCACAAGCTAGTGAAAGAAGCAACACAAAATTTGGAGCATTACAGCATAGATGCATGTGTAGACAGGAAAATCAACAACACATCCAATAGAAAAGGAAGGATAATTATAAAGAAAGGAAAAAGGTTTCTCTGTTTACAAAATATCACTTTCAGAATGGTCTTTAGGTGGATTTGGGGTTTCACTGTTAAGAGACCATAATACATTTCTGTAGTGAATGAGGCCATTAAGCCCATCAAGCTTACTCGATTATCCAACAGCTAACTTATCTCCCTAAATGTATCCAGGCAGTTCTAAAATGCTCCCATTATATCCTGCTTGAACTCCATGAAAGAGTTGTACAGAGTAAAAGTCATAATGCTGAATTTGCTTTTGTAGAGCAAAGCATTTACAGAGGTTTGGGGAAAAAAAAAGAAAATCAGCTTCAAAAAATATAGCCTGTGTGTCAAGTTTGCGTAAAGCAAGCAAAATTATCAGGGGCATTGACCATGTCAAATTTCAGAACTTTTATTGATCTGGAATGATATTCTGAAATACTCTTATTTATGATTAATAGTTATTTGAGATACTAAAAGCCTGCCTCTGCCATTAAAGCAGATATTAACATAGCTTATAAATTAACTATTATGTACTCAATTAGTCAGCAACTAGAATTTACTAACCCTTGTGAACAGTAGGGGGCATTTCAGCACCCCAAGCCATCGATATAGCCACAACAACACAAGTTCTGAGTGCAAACAAATGATTTATTGTAAGAATACCTTTCTAATATAGGCTTTCACCAAGAAATACAAATAAATCCTACTCTCTTTCTATCTTTCTTTCTTTTTTCCACCTCCACTCCTCACAGGCGAGCTTTGTCCTTCTTCCACTTGAGTCCAACTTTGCTGGATGAGGACAAGTGGCTTCTTTTATTTTAGACTCAGGAGTACTTCTAGTGCTAGGGCATAGCCCATTGGAAGCACTTCTGATTTAAATCATTCTAAAGTAAGTCTTAAAATGAGGCTTAGAAAAAAATTAATCCACAGCCACAAATATTACCCATTCAAACAAAGATGTTTGTCACATCTGGCTGGCATCCTGGTGCAGTGGTTTCTGCAGTTTCCACACAGCTACAGTGTCTGAAGCCCTCCATCCAGTCACTGACCGTGCGGACTTTGCACTTTCACCTCATGGCTGTGTGGATTTTCCTCCAGGTACAGGTGCTTGTTCTTCCACATTCTAAGACAAGTAGCTTAGGTTAACTAGCAGATCCAAACTGCTCTTGTGTAAGCATGAGTGTGTCTGTGCATGGAAGTGGCTCTGGCACACTGCCCAGGGCTTCCAGGACAGGCTTCACACTCCTGTACTCTGATTAAATGGGTTTCAAAATGTTATTATTTTTGCTATAATTATCTTTACAAAGACAGATTATGAAAACACACTTAAGAATATCATATCCCAAGATTAAAGCATTTCAACCAAGCAGGCAAACAGCTTTGCACATGACAAGCTTTATACACGATAGTAAGTTAGATATATATCTGACAGTGTCATAAATTATCATTAAATTGTTCTAGATATGTTTGGTTAAAAATCATTTTGTTATTGTTATACTAATGATGCTATATTCATGACTTCATCCTAACACTCTTTTAGTATGGATTTTCCTCATAAACACTGCTATTTTATGTTCAGTTTGCACAAGAACAATCATGTTATGTATAGCTACGGAGCTGTTTGCTACCACATGATCATCAAAATTCAGACTTGTCACATCTCAGCTCAATGATTATTTAAGATGGCAGTGCAGGTTTAAGGATGTCTTACTTTGGAGATATTATCTAAAATTATGAGTTTGTGGATAGTACTTTATTTTGTTGTACTTTTGGTTTCTGAACTTACTGCTCTGTTTTGGTGTTTTCCCTGGGTTTTGATAGTTGCTTTTCTAACTCCCTCTTCTATACTGACATCTTGCCTTGACTGCTTAGAACATCTTTTGCAAGTTCCTTTGGTTTAAACCATTTTCTGATCTGGTGATCTCCATCCTTGTCCCTTTGTTTTTTTTATAGGGTGATCCAGATCTAATTATACAATTTTCATTACGCTATAACTTATTAAGTTTATTACATAGAAAATCATTCAAAAAATCTTGGACCATCGAGAAGTGTGAGAACTGACAACATGAAGAATCGTCTTTGCGCCGATCTAGAATCGTCCCCGCATAAATCTAAGTCATCCAGACAATCTGGATCTGCATAATTAGATTTGGACCACCCTGTAGTTTCTCAATTCAAAAACTGCTGTGGTGGGCTGGCACCCTGTCCAGGGTTTGTTTCCTGCCTTTCGCCCTGTGTTGGCTGGGATTGGCTCAAACAGACCCCCGTGACCCTGTAGTTAGGATATATCGGGTTGGATAATGGATGGATGGATGAATGGAGTTCAAAAACTGTAACAGTGGCTAGAAACACTGACTTTAACCACTACTTCCAGACAACAGACAGCCACCAAATAGACTAAGATACCTCCAAATATTTTAGTTATATCTTCATTTCTTAAATAACATTAAAAACACTTGCTTTAAAATGTAGTGATGCAAATAGAAGATTGCTACTGTTTCTTTTCTCTTAAATAACGAATCCTGATGCATAAATAAAGGCATTAGCCGATTGGTTAAGACACTTAAAATGTATTATATGAAGAAACTATTGTTTTGAAATATTCTGAGTGGGTGACATAAAGTGTTCTGTTGGGCTGCTCTGTAAAGGTAAACTTGGTAGGTTGTTTTGTAAGGTAAGCCAATAAAGAAGAACAACCTTCTTTGCATCCCCTATTTCTGGTTGTGTTATTATAAAATATAAAATAAAAAAAGAATATTTTTCTTCACAAATGTTAATGGCACCCTGGGCATAACAGTATTGAAAAGAAAGCCAGAAAGTTTTAGACTCAGTCCTCCTCAAAGATTTATGGTGTTATCTCTAAACAGGCCTATTTACTTGCCTTTGTTTAAGCTGGAGAAGTGTAGAAGCAACAATACTAGAATTGCGAAATTATTACTAGGGTGTTGTACTGTTTTAGTCATTATGGATGCAGTGAGAAGTTAAGCAAAATGACACCTTTTTTGGCTTTCCTGAAGAAGGGGCCTGAGTTGTCTCAAAAGCTTGCATATTGCAATCTTTCTAGTTAGCCAATAAAAGGTGCAATTTTGCTTATCTTCTCACTATAATTGTGGATTAAAAGTCACTTTGAGCAATTCACACAAATAAAATACTTTTTACCACACTGCAGCAAATACATTAAGGGTATTGTTCTTGGTTAGGATATTAAGACCAATAGAAACTTTAGAATGACACAAGGACTGTTCAGTTACTTAAAGTGGATGTAAACTGCTTCATAATGTAATATATTTTAATACTCAACTTTTACACACTTCTTATTAACAGGTACCAAGATAAACATTTGCATTCATTTAGCAGCATGTGATGCCATGGAGAGAGCACTGCTGCCTCTGGTGTCCTGCTCCTCAGATCAGTGTCAGCTTGGGTGGCCTATAATGTGAAGTTTACCTTTCACTAATTTGAAATTGTCTTCTTTTCATGCAAAAATGATGCTAGTTTAAATTTTGAATTTAAGTGGTTGCATTTAGACATGTGCATTCCTTTTGAATGGTGTAGCTTACAATTTTGTTCCTGTCTTCATTGCTTCTAGTGACCCTGACTACATCAAAAAGAATCTGAAAATGGGTCTTAATCTCAAATTGCAACATTTACTGAGTATATAGTATTTAACAAACTGTAAGGCTCAAATTTAAATATTTTTTCTAAAGTTTCCCAAATTATAGCCAAATCATTCCCAAGATGCCAAGTTTCTAATCTGTATTTCCACATAGGGTTTATTTACTAAATAATGCATATCATATTCAGTACCAGTTTCACCATATTCAAATTAATGATATATAATGATAACAAATTCCGCTTTATCCTCTTGCAGAAAGGGAAGTCTCACTACCACGATGACATCACATCCATCAAGAGGAAAAGCACACAAAACAAGTAATACAAGCATGAGCATTCCTCATCAACATGAATATTTATCTTAGAAGTTTCAGCATTGATCATCTCACATCACACCTTCCCCATCCTTTTTTTACAGATTTTCTAAAAGATCTGCAGTATTCAGCAATGCAAAGAGATTTGTTAAGTGTATGGATGATAGCATAAACAATAGGACATGGAGCATACCATATATAAAACTCTTAAGGATGCAATCTTGTATCATTCCATCCATTTACTAATCCGCTTATCCATTTCAAAGTTATGTCTCCATGTATCCCTTAAACATCCTAAAGGTGTAGAGGTAGGTTCTAAACTGACCCTAAATGACTAAGTGAGTGTAGAATTGTGCGCGAGTTTGGCCTGTGATGGGCTTGTACCTCAATATTCCAGTTTGGGAAATGTACACCCAGTACTGCTGTGATAGGCATTGCCATCCTGCAACTCTGAATTGGATAGGTAACATAAAAATGGATAGATGGATTAGTTAATTTCTAACCATCTTTCAGTATAAATTAACAAGTAATGTCCACCTTTCCACCTTAAAAATATGTACCATATCACCTCACAGTTTCATCTAAAATCTTTCTTCATAGCTTCTCATGATCCATTGTTTTGTAATGCGGAGACTAATATTGCTCACAATATTCCATGAGGGTCCGCACATTCCAAGAAGTGAGGATGAAAGATTTTAAGGTCTTTCAACCATATGTAGATGGATGACTCACCTGGTCAAGTATAGGTGGGACACAACTTTGTTTAGGATGCTTTTAATTGTCCCTTCCCTATCCTTGGAAAAGGCTGCCTAAGCTTGCTGGCAGGATACGGACAAGGCACTTGTCCCAGGTATTCCTCTGAAAGTCCATCACACTGATGCCGCAATACATGCGGATTTCATACTAAAAACATAAACCATCACCCAATGAGAGTTCTCTCCGTCTGTTGCCGACCACATACAATACTATTTATATGGTCTCAGATATGTGTAAAATACCACACAGCATCCTATAAGAAGTATTTATTTTATGCAGTTTTCCATACAAGCAAATCACTATCTTATGAATATGACAGATATTATTTACAATTTGTTTACAGTCAGGTTAGTGACTGTGAGCATGGCAAACAACTTTCTCATTGACAGCCCAATACTTAAGACCTTAAGCCTAATACGTGTAGCTCTGTTCTGTCTTCTCTTTAAATTCTCTAGAAGCAAATAGTGAATAATGTTAACAAAACTATTATATGCCATATAATTTACCTTTTATGTACTAATGACTTCAACCATTCCTAAAAGGTGAGAGAGGCTTGATTTATAAAGACAGTGTTCTGTAGCCATACTGAACTGCAAACCACCAAGCTGCTGTTTCATTTTTCACCTGACTATGTCACCATAATTTTAGTTATTTACCCTCTTATGATCACATTGAGAAAAAATATGAAAAACCTATTGATCCTTAAGTTTCCTGATGCAAACAGGAATTAATAGTTTTTGCTTTAATTAATTTTTAGCTAATTTAAACTACAGATACAGAGATTAACTTAGAGCTTCATGGAAAAAAAGGAGATTTCAAGTCAGAGACACCCTGGAATATTTTTAGTCACAATTTTCTCACTTCTGCTACTGATGACCTAGTAATTTAAAACAGTCTGATAAAATGTTATTATTAAACATTAGGAACTCAGATAGCATTTCTTAAACTGTTATCTAGCATGCATAAGGAAAATATCAAATGAAAAGAAAAATAAAACACATAATGAATTTTCTTTTACTCTTAATTTCAAATCCAACCCATCCACACATTCCAAATGACATTAAAGTGCAATAGCTCTGTTTATTAATGGTACTGAAGTAAAACAGAAAGATATCACTGCACATCTAATTTGACTATTATGCTTTAATACTGTATATTCTGCCATTACCATAATTAAATACAAGCAATTTCAGGTATCCTTAAATAGGCTGACATATTTACTTCACATCTATTGGAGACAGGCCAATCCCACTGACAACTCCAAACATGCAGTCCTGATAATGCTTACCAATATTAAACATTCAGATGTCTTCTCTGTACAACTGTATACAGAAGAGTGAAGGGTTATCATTGTGAGCCCTGGAGTTCACCATTCCTACCATAAGATGGTGAGCACAAGCTCATAGTGATTGCTAGAGGGAAATTTTTCCTTTGTTAGAAAATGAAATATGACATATTGCTGTTCCACTGTTGCACCAAAGACCAAGACAGCTATTATGTTCTTATATCCAGTACAGTTTATGGGATATGCTCAATTATTTGAGCTCTGATGGAAAATGTTTTCAGCATTCTCAATGGCACTTCTAGAGCCTTAGGCTGGCGATGGTAATTATGCATTCATGATTCATAAGACTGACCTCTGCTGAACTCGTGAGGAAAGGGGGTGGTGATGAGGCTGAAACCCATGTTTAGAAACATTACATACCTGCATCTATACAGTATAGTCTCTGACTTACCTAATCCAATTCAAGGCTGTGCAATAACAAA
This sequence comes from Polypterus bichir lapradei, assembly GCA_026402145.1. Lineage (NCBI taxonomy): Eukaryota > Metazoa > Chordata > Cladistia > Polypteriformes > Polypteridae > Polypterus > Polypterus bichir. The sequence goes on along the minus strand of JANRMT010062792.1, from coordinate 1,467,998 downwards.
GACCCTAAATAGTATTCACAGTATAAGGTTCAAACTCCTTTTAAATTATGCTTTATTTCTCCCAAACAAGACAAAAACATCAACTGAATGATATAAGATGCCAAATATCTGTATGAAGAGCATTGTCTCAAGAACTGTACATATTGTAGATTGAGATATATCACCTAGTAAAAGTAAAAGGTACTGTGATCAAAATAAGAAGACCTTGTCCACAAGCAAGTTGATATGAAATGAAAAACATTGTCAGAAGTTCACATTGCAGAAAGGTCAAGGATGAGAGTCTTTTGATTATTGTCTGACTGCTGAATTGTTGTTTTTGGAAATATAAATACCCTCATCTACATTTTAGCACATTTTTAATGTGTATATTTTCTATCTACAATAGCTACACCAATGCTATTATTGATCTGCTTAAGAACAACACTGTTCTAATTTATTTCATTTGATGTGTAAATGAGAGGGAAGTCAGTGGAATGGGGAGGATGCAGGGAGTTGGTAAAGGTGGATGAGTTTAAATACTTGGGATCAACAGTACGGAGTAACAGGGATTGAAAAAGAGACGTTGAAAAAGAGAGTGCAGGCAGGGTGGAATGGGCGGAGAAAAGTGTCAGGAGTAATTTGTGACAGACTGATATCAGCAAGAGTGAAAGGGAAGGTCTACAGGACGGTAGTGAGACCAGCTATGTCATATGGGTTGGAGACGGTGGCACTGACCAAAAACAGGTGACAGAGCTGGAGGTGGCAGAGATAAAGATGCTAAGGTTTCTACTGGGTGTGACGAGGATGGACAGGATTAGAAATGAGTACATTAGAGGGTCAGCTCAGGTTGGATGGTTGGGAGACAAAGTCAGAGAGGCGAGATTGCATTGGTTTGGACATATGGAGAGGAGAGATGCTGGGTATATTGGGAAAAAGGATGTTAAGGACAGAGCTTCCAGGTAAAAGGAAAAGCGGAAGGCCTAAGAGAAGGTTTATGGATGTGGTGAGAGAGGAAATGCAGGTGATGGGTGTGACAGAGCAAGATGCTGAGGACAGAAAGATATGGAAGAAGATGATCTGCTGTGGCAACCCCTAATGGGAGCATCCAAAAAAAAAGAAGAAGAAGATGTCTTGGCATTGTGCATTCTATTTAAGTTTACTTCTCATTACTGAAACTAGCCTGTTCCAAACAGTATGCTGCAATTCAAAACACACAGCATGAAAACATGGTGAATATGTTTAGATTTTGTTTGGCAACAACCTTGAATGGCCAAGACGCATGATAATTAGCACCAAATGTGTTTATTAGAATTGCAGTATTGTCCAACTAATACAGAAAATGTCAGCACTCTACAGTGCCAAGAGATCTACCACCTTTGCTTATGTCAAGTCAAAGAGATTATCAAACACGCAAATCTGGTGAGTACCTTATGGGGTCTTGTTTAATAGTACACAGGGTAAGACTGAGGGTGATGCACAATCTTTAACCAGCATTCTGTTTCTGCCCTTATAGTGGTCACAAAAACCATGATGTCACTTTTTCCCTGGTGCTGAACCCCCACCTCTCCAAGTCTCGTCATTTAAAAGAAATACCACCACCGGAAAACGTTGTTCATTGAGAGCCAGTTCCGGCAGAAGGCAGACTTCCCACTGTTGAGTCTGTCACCAGAAAAACATATTGATCGCGGTGATCAGTCTCCAACCTTCCTGTCCTCAAATTTTTTTTCACTTTCTTTTTTGCTTTGGCAATTCAATGGTTATTCCTAGCCAGGACTCCAATTCTCATACAACTTCCTCTTATCTTTCTTACAAAACAAAATATTATGACAGCCTTGCATAGGATGGTTCTTTCACTTGATATCTCAAAAAAGGAATGGAAGGCAGCCATGCATAAAATACCCTCTAGCTCCACATGTGCAAAGCATTCAATCATTCAACTTAATATCTTTCATCGATCACATTTATCCTGATTAAAACCATCCAAAATGTATGCAGGTCAAGATGCAACCTGTGAACGTTGCAATCGAGCTCCAGCCTCACTGGGCCACATGTTTGGGTATGTGCCAAATTAACATCATTCTGGACAAAAATCTGTGAATGCCTATCAGAGAGCCTTAGTGTCACAGTCACTCCTAACCCTTTAAAGCTGAGTTTGGTGCACTCCTAGATGGGCTTAAAGCTGAGAAGCTCAACTACATTGTGAGTATCTATAGCACATTACTAGCATGTAGATGTACCTTGCTCAACTGGAAGAATCCCAGCCCACCTGTATTCAGTGGGTAACTGATGTCTCACTTAGAGGATCTGTTCAAAACTTTTTTTTAATATATGGCAAGATCTGCTTAAAATTTTAGAGTAAGCATTTATATTGGGGAAAAGGATTGTTGTTTTTAAAGATTTCCCATGCTGTGGGCTCGCCTCTCTTTATTTCAGGGTGGGGGTTGAATTCTGTTTTGTTAAGTTTGACTTGATTGTATGTAATATTATCTTCTTTGTTGTTTAAGTCAGACTTGATCATATTTAATGTTATTTTCTTCAAATAAAATAAAAAAATAGGATGTGCTGATTTCAGTGCTTGTGAATTAATAATATAAGACACTCAGGCAATTAATTATATTTGTTTGACTAATACAAACATTTTTATAAACAAGTGTTGATTCAAGCAATTCAAAACCAGCTGCCCTACTGAGATTTTCACACACTACAGTATCAAGAGTTTGCAGAGTTCGGTGAAATTAACGAAAATAGCATCAAGTGAGTGGCAGTTCTTTGGGACAAAACACCTTGTCAGTGAGAGACAGACTCATTCAAGATGATATAAAGGCCACAAATAATCAAAACCCAGCTTTTTAGGAAAGCAATATGAAAAAAGTCATCTCTAAAGGTACAGTGTATGACTCCTTTACGAGGATGGTGTTGTGATGTGGGGTGCCACTTCAAACAAAATTTCAAAAGGAGGCCTCCAAAGTAGCTGGGGGGAGACGGACTTTAAAGTCCTAAAAATTATTGCAAAAATCCCCTGATGAGAAAGGGTCCCATACCCTTTGGCTTGTGTCACAGAAAGGACAAATGTAGAATCTTTATAAAATAGGACCGCAAAAGGGACAGAAGGAATTGCCTTTAAAATATGCAATTCAGTGGCAAATAAGTCCCAAATACACAAATCCAGAAAAAGATGTTAAAATAAACAGAGCAAGAGGTCAAAATCCAGATATTTAATTACAGCATAGCAGTAATCAAAGAGAAATCACCAACACCCAGTGCCTACAATGTACCACAAGGAACTGTGTCTTTATAGGGCTGAGTGCAGCCCCTCGGTGGAGATGGACAGGTGGCACCGTCTCTTGGGAAACCACCCACAAAATACAAAGAACATAGTAAAACAAGCATGGATACACAGAAAGTAAATGATACATAAAAGTAACAAAAACACAGAATAAACACAAATGACAAAATTAAAATAAACAAAGGAATCAAATTATCAAAGGAACCATGAACAAAAAAACATAAACAAGTCATGTGAATACAAGCCTGTGGGGGAATTCCTGACTGAAACATAACCGATAGGTTATAGGAGCAGAACAGGACAGACAGGAAAATGAGGCTACATTTGGAATGTGCAAAACTGGAAGTGAAAATTGAGAAAATTACATCTGTTCTGACAAACCTCAGTTTCTGTTGTGACATTCAAATTGTAAGAACAGAATTTGACGTAACCAGAGTGAATCAAAGAATCCATCCTACCTTGCATCAGCAGTACGGGATAGTGGTGGTAGTATAAAGATGTTGGGAATACTTTGTGTATGTCTTTTGAATGGAACAGTGTAACAAAACATTACCGACTACCATGTGCACTCCTTTATTGCTGTGATTTACACTTTTTATACTTTCAGCATATGTCTTAAGGTGGTTCCAAGAATATTGCACTGACTTCAGTTTACTTTAGTAAACAGGGTTTATTCCTGCCTTGCACCTTATGGTAGCTGGGATAGGCTCTAGCATCCCCTGAGACCCTGTTCAGTACAAAATGGTTTAGAAAATGACCAACTGACTGACTGCCCTACCTTCATTTGCTGGTTTGGTGTTCCTACTTGACTTTTTTTTCTGTCCTAATGAAAACCCAAATCTCAATACCCACAAACTTCTTCTGATGTGTCTATATTAATTGTCCTTAGATTCATTGCTATTTGTCACATTTTCAGTCTGATAGTGTAGAGTTATAGCCCCCAGTTTACATTCCATTGGGTGCTAGGACAGATATTGATCATTATGAGTGAGTTGTCTAAAGACTTTAATGTTCAAAATCACACTCGCCATGTCTATTGGAAAGACTAAAAAGGAAAATTTGTTGTCTTGCACATCTTTCAGTGTGAAACTGATTTTGCAAGATTATGAGTTCAGTGAAGGTGTGTACTTTCTTTCTTTTGATTTGTAATCCTGATGTCATCCACATGCCTGAACCAATAACTGGGAGCCGTTGCCTGAAACATATTCAAAGTTTTTCTTTCTACCTCTTCCATGTAAAGGTTGGCTACAATGGGAAAAACTGGTGAACACATGGCAGAACTATGTTTTTGCGTATCAAAATTCTCCTTGTACTTGAAATAGATGATGTTCAGACACATGTCCAATAAAGCATATACGTACTTGATCTGTGTTGATTCCCAATCTGCCACCTAGGATGGTTATCCCTGCATAACTGTTTCTTTATTGTCTTGACTGCCTGTGCAGTGGGTATACATGTGAGTAGTGATGTAACATTATAGGACACCACCGTCATTACTGGTACTAGTTTCGTCCCACTGTGATCCTGAGAGTTCTGACTATGTTGCCAACTAATGCAGCTAGGATGGTAGCTAAGTATTTGGCTATGCTGTATGTCATCAAGTTGATGCTGCTGACAACAGACCTGAGCAGGTCTCATTTCTTGTGTATCCTAGAGAGTAGCTCCCCAGGGTAGAGACAGCGATACATACAGTACATAACACAATCAATTACTTTGTCCTTCTCAAGCAGTTGTACCCAGTTTATAACCTTTAGTTGGCAACTGCTGGTGGTTAATTTGGCATGGGTGGCTGGAAGGTTGTGCTTTAGCATTGGCTAGGGAAGCAGAGAACTTCAGGCAAAGTTATTTTGCCTCATTCTGTGGTATGTTGTTGTTATGGATTGATAAACTCCACCACTGGTATATATTTGGGTGCAACAGCGAAAGCTAGGACTTCTACTGCTGAATGGTTAAGTTGTCTGTCCAACAGGTTCTCGACTTACTTATTATTACTGCTATGAGTAATCCAGCTTTCACCATGCCACCTCAAGTTTCATTCCTCCGGTGCTTTGGTGTTACTGGTCTAGTAAAATTTTGAACCAGATCATTTTTCTCTCCATGCCCTTGCTGTGCTTGCTCTGTGAGTTCAGCCAACTTCTTCCAGACAGGCAGTCATGATGCCAATCTCTGCTTTATACAATCAATCTTAAAAATAGGCAAGAAACTCTTATTTATGCTTTTCAGTGTGTTCATCACTAACTTACCCTGAACTCAAATGCTTCTACCGACAGTGACCTTCTTTATCTGAATCTTTCAGGCAGTTCATCATTTGTCAGAAAACTGGGGCTAGACTTGATTATAATGACGGAAATAATCTCACTGCAGCTGCCAGCTGCTTGGCCCCCCTTAATTTACGGTCCTCAATTATCTTATTTGAGGAGCTGCCCATTAAATGACTAAGCATTTAAAATTCTCATTATAGATTAAGATGAGAAATAAGAAAATACTTTAACTATTTTATTACCATGACATTCAGTGTAACATGTAGAATTGCACAAGGGTTCTGTATAGAATCTTTAAAAGTATCATTCTCTTTATACAGAAATAAGATTTGATATTGTTCTTGGCATGAGTTATACAGAAATGACAATCATAGCTACAAGACTGGGAACTGTTAAGACCTGCCTCATCTTCAGAATTTGACAGTGCAGAGCATTACTGTGGAGAATATAATGTTTGTATAATGTACAATTCTTTGGCTGCTACTGGATTTCAAACAGTTTACTCAAGCACAAAGGAAATAATGGAGCACTAGAGAACAGTATATCTTCTGTATTTCTGTCAAGCACAAATGAAAATTTTAAGCCAACATATTGCATTTCCATTAAAGAAGTAAAGCAGAGGCTAGCTATAAAATTTTGACATTTTGTATATAAGAAATATCTACACGGTATAGGAAGCATCCATATTATCTAAATACTAAAATCTTATGTAAACAGAGCTGCCCAAACTGCTTGATCTGTCTCCTAGTCTGCTTTTTGTAAAGGATAAACTTGTGACAAAATTCCACTTTGCCATAAAGTCAAATTCCTAATCATTTTATCCACCACCATATCCACCACAAAAAATGGAGGAAAAGCTTGCTGAGTGTAAAGATGTTTCCTTTAAATGATAACAGAGTTTTTTCTCACCTCCCCCTCAGAAGAGATGGCCGAAGGGAGAGATGTATTTGTAGCAAGACTTGAATGGAATGAAGATGAGTTGGAAAAGAACAAAGTAAATAACCAGATCAAGAGTTGCTGGGAAAACAAAGCAAGAAAGCATTGTCTCACACTCTACAGTTCCTTTTCACTACTAACCTAAAAACAGGGACCTCATCCACAACCCATGGAAGAGACTGCAAGAGCTTGCTTCACTTAAGCATCTATACCTAACTACATGTCCTCAACAACTGTCTGCTGTGTGTAAACTAACAAAAAATAATAAATAACAAAACCTCCATGGAACTGAACACAAGCATCATGTACACACGGAAGCCAATCACAAACCACAATGGCCTACTAAGTCAGAATATTCCAGTAAAGAACCAAGAGCATCAATGAGAGATTTCTTTCCACAACTCTAGAGGTGTTGACAAAGGTCTTGCTTTGTAATTACCTTCTATTTATCAAAAACATAGGTTCACATACATGGCTCATGGAGATTCATGATTCACAATAGTACATAATGGAAAAGGATCATGCTGATGTTGTGGAGTATCTTTCAGATCAATGGCCACAGTGATACTCTACAGGGGAAATGGAATCATGATCGTTGAGAGTCTCCCATGGGAACTCTCAGAGATGATGGTCAGTGGAGATTCTGGGTCTTGAATTTGGTCACGAGAAAAAAAAGTTTAGGATGGAACGTCATCCATCTCTACACATGCTGGCACCTGTGCACTTAAACAGGCAGATGACAGTGTGCCCAGCAATAACTGCCAAAGAAATGATCACCAGCTGATATTCTACAACTATGGAAGAGCTGCACAAGTGTGTAAGTGCCAGAGGAAAAACAGGGCTAAATAACTTTAGACAACTGTTTAGTTTGACACTGGTGTGCACACGTGCAGATTGGCATCTAATGTCATGGAATATAGGCATTTTGTTTTTCTAAACATTGATCAGAATGCAAAGCTAAATCTTGATGAAACAATTTGCACAATTAAATAATTCTTTAATTCAATATCAGTTTAGACAAGGCCATATTTCAGGACAGATTAAGAAGACAGCAGTTTTGATGTATGGCTGTTATACTTACTCACTGGAGAGTGACAACAAGTAGGAATTTCACCGTGCACAAGAAAATAATGATCTAAAACCTATAAATTAGTAAGCTGTATGAAATAAACTGATAACATTTTATTTTCTTTGCTATTTTTGTTTTTAATTTGTTTTTTTGGTTTATCATGGGCGCCACTATTTTGTTAAGGAAAACATTATGTGCTGCTAGGCTGGAGAGTTATTCGCCATGTCTTATGTTATCACTGTTGGTTATGTTCACACTATGTGCTAACTGGTGTTTAAACTTTGTGCAAATAAAGGACCAGCCTAACAACCTAACAAGAGAGATACGTTCTCAAGCAATCTAAAAACAAAAGGAAATCAAAAGAATCATTGACTTTTACCAGCACTAGTTTCTTGCTCCCAAGTTGCCAATATCTGACTTTAGGGTATCAGCTTGTGCCTCTCTTGACCACTTTCTGAATTTGCCTTTTAAAAACTACTCCCCACCGTTTGGTAAACAGCTCTAATCCAATCACACACTCAATTAAATATTTATTCAATTAAGTCATGAGCACTAATTTATATGGTTAAATAAAAATATTAAAGTACAAGGCATCACCCCAGCAGACAGGACTTATGTCACTTAACGGTTTAATATTTGCTCTTTAGTGCATCATTCAGAAGGTTTTCAACTGTAAAATTTAACAAATCTGTCTGAACAAACTGGCCGCTGCAGTAAGCCATTCTTTATTGGTGAAAATGACTGTTATTTCAGCGTTTATCAGTTCTTCTCCGGAACTTGAACAGTTCACCTACAGATATGTTATGCCTGCAACGAATCCAAGCAGAAAACTGTACTTGCTAGCTTCAAAGTAATTAATGGATGTTTTCAGGTACCAGGAAATTTACCAACAAATCACAAAACTCAAAACCTCTGGAGAGCAACTTATCTTCAGTGTCCTGTCACTTCAAGTGACATTACTAAGTTTTCAGTCTCTGTTTTTAAATATTTGTATTTAGTGGGAAGATAATGACATCTTATTTCAGTTCACAGAATGTTCCAGTTTTCCTTTTTTTGCCTCTCCGTTATGCAGCTATCTTCCTTAGAAATTCCATCAAATGTTTTCATTAATGGATTCTGACCCTATAAAGTTCAAATAATTCTATAATGTTCATCAGATAAACTGAAATTCTGAACAGAAATAAACTGCATGCCTTCCTATCTTTAACTTTATTCTTAAGACAATCCAATTTAATGCTATACTTGGCTGAAAATTAATGCTGATTTTAGATAAAGCATTAAATTGACATTGTCATATAATGTGCATTATTTTTTGCTATATTTTATGTAATTTTTTCTTTCTTTTGGATAAAAACACAGTTGCTGTATATGACATTACATTTGTATGCAGTGTGTGCAAATCTCGTAAAACGGGGGCGTACTTACACTTTATTTTACAGTCTGTTTATTTATGGTACTGTCGCTTTTGCTCATATCTTCAGAATTAAAAAAATGCTTTTAATGTATTACTAAATTATCACACAGCATTATCCAGGGGTTATGATACTGCAATTTGCACAAGATGACATGTTCTCATTGCTGATAATGAATGAATAATAGTGCTTGTTCTTTAAGTGAAAACATTGCTGAATTTTAAAATCCTCTACTTATACCTACAATGCATTATTTATAAGCTGTATAATAATTTGCTTTTAAAATACTGACATAAACCAAAATGCATAAAATGTACAATGCACAAATTAGATAAATGAATAATTCTGTATTTGAGTGATGCAGGTCCACATGACTGCAACTGTTTTATTGCAATGTAGTTAATGCATTTGAATCTTAATCATGAACAAATGGCTCCAAAGGTTCTGTGACACAAGACTAAAGATGTTATGGCAGCCCAGTGACTAGAGCGAAATCCTCACAGCTCCATAGTCCTGTGTTCAGAGCCCTGTCTACCTGGGTGAAATTTGCATCTTCTGCCTTTGTCTTCATTGAATTTTCACCAGTTATTCCAATTTTCAAAATAAAATCATGAAATAAGGAGATAATTAACAGTGGCATCTTTGGCATGGTTATTTTGGTGAAGCCACAAAGACCTGGGGAGAGAGACACTGTCAGCAGAGGCAGGACCACCCAGAAGAGTATAGACAGCCATGATTTGAGTTATAATTTTATTTTTTGAAGTTGATTTTTGTCCTTTAAAAATAACCAAGACACAGTTTGTGGACACAGCAAATAAAGCGACTAGCCTCATCATTAGTCTTTCAATCTTATTTTTGGCAAAAAATTCTTTTGTTTATTGACTATGGCTTTCGCCTTACACTTTGGATCTGTTTTGAGAAATTATTTTGGTAATTGACTGCTTCACTAAATTCTTTAATATATGATTTTGGATTCATGTCCTGCTTTTGTTTATTAGAATATTGCCTTTTTGTGCTATCAACCTTTGCCTGTTAATAAAACCTCAATTCATCTCCTAATTCTATTCCTATTTAAATATTGCTGCCATGCAGTGGAGTGAGTAGAGAGAGTTTGCAGAGCATAAAGTCTTGAGTGTAGAATGTGTGTGTGTGTGAGTGAGAGAAACAGAATAGAATTTACAAGACCCTCGCTGTGTTCTGGCCTTGGCACATGGATGCCGGCTCATGGACTTGGTGAAAGTGAGTGCAGACCCCTAGGGAGTGGTGTGAGGTGGTACCTGTAGCATGAATATGCATGCAGCGGACATGACAGAGAAGTGGTCGTGGGAGCCTCATGGAAGGAGCTGTGGAAGATCAGAGTGCTTGCAGTGCTGTTGGAGAACATCCGAGGAAGGGGATGAACTCCAGTTTACCTTGCGAGCGGCGACAATGAATTTTACAGTGTATTAGACTTACCCACATCAGTGATGATAAAATGTTAGCCAAATACTGGCATAAATAAATCACACAAAATGAAGCTCTATGACTTTGTTATACCACAAAACCACCAAAGAACAGTATTAAAAGTTATCTCAACATCAACATTACATACTCAATGCTAAAGGCACACACACAAATGATTATTCATACAATTATAATTTAGTTCAATAGGCTAAGGTGATGTGTGCAGACCCCAAGCTTGTACAGCAAACTTCCGGCGGCACATGCAAACACATGAGACAGGCACGTTAAGGACCATAGTAGGGTGCAAGGGTCTGCCCAAGCCACCTACAAACAGGCTAGCAGCAGCAGGCCTAAACTCTAAAAAGAAGCATTTTTCTAAACAAGAAATTCTGTTGAACATATAATGGGATACTGGAATAATTTGATTATGATGACTATGTTGAGTTTTCTAAAAACACTTCAACAAAATGTTAAATTATTGGGACAAATCTATTACTTATTTAATTGTTTATGCAACAATGCCATTTTCGGGGAGAGAAGAGTGTACTGCCTCCTTGTCATTGATGTACAAATACCTTTGTGAATAAGGAGCATGTAAACAAAGTACAAAGTTGAAGCACGGACAGACCACAAACCAAACCATGAATGGCTATTCTTACTTTCTCATTTAAAATATTTGTTAACAAAAAACTCTGCACTGCAAAGTGTACAGAATAGGGGCAACAAGGATGCCAGTAAACCAGTAATCCAAAAAGTGCAGACATCCACCTCCAATTAATTATTGCAATGTCGTTGAGTGAGAGTGTCAGTGTGAATGTATGCACGTCAGTCAGTCCTGCAACAGATTAGAGTCATGTCTGACATTATTTCTTTCCATTACGTCCAATGCTGCCAAAGCTGTGAACTGCATTGGGCAGGCCCATCAGCTATCTGTCCACCTGTCTGGAAAAACATGTTACCCAGAAACAGCTTGGCACAGGTACTAGAGCTACAATATACCATAAAATAGAGTACAGTACATAGTTTAAAAGCAATCTATGATGCTGCATACACTTAAAAAATATAAATGCAGATTAAATTGTTTTTGCTGTCCAGGAAGAGAAACATTCTACTGCACAACAATTCTGTTGATGAATCAGTATTTTCTCTAAAACTATTAGAATTACATAATGCATTTGGAAAGGCTGTAAAATTGCACTGGCATAGTTCGCCACACTTGTATACATGTGCATTCACAGGCTAGTAATTTATCTCTGCACATGTTGATTCCTATCCAAGTCATTATGTCTTATCTAATAAGATAGAGCATTCTAATATAGAAATAAAATAAGCAGCTTAAACACTGTAACAAAAATGAAGATGACGTATTCATTTTCCCAGGGATAAATCAAGCAATAAAGGCAAATAGTGTGCAGTGACTAAATCGAGATTTACAAACAAACAATGGCAAAGTCCCCATCCTAAACAGCACTATGAACAAATTTAAGATGACAGCCCACAGTACATAACAGATGATACGTAACAGCACTGGAAAATCTGTGAAAGGTAAAGACAATTCAGCCTTGAATCACTTGGCAATTTCGACACGTTAAGTGTCACTAAAAGAGTGCTTGGCAGAGACTAAAAAAGTCCAGGGGTAGCTACTTTAATTTATTATTATTCCTTTTTAGCCCTGAAAAATGTGCAGTCTGCTTCTACTGGTCCCTTTTTGAACAATCAATAACAACTCCTTTAGGAGGTGCTGAATTTACTGATGATTAAAAAACAGTTGAACATCTAGTCTGGAAATCTCAGGGCTAGGGGAATGCCATGTGCGTATTTTCTATTTACTCATTTGTTTTACTAAAAATATCCTTTTTGCCTGCTAAGGAAAAGATGAATTTGCCAGACTACTGTAAATGTGAATACCAAAAATTAGAATGTTCTTTAGCAGCAAAGGCAGAGTAACTATAATCTACTGGAAGAAATGAGATGATATTAATACTGTCTTCATTCTTTACTTAATAGCTGTGAATACATTGTTTTGAAAGGTATTATAATCATTTAAACAGTACAGTACAGAGCTAAATGGAGAGTCTCTTTCATCAGCATTAACAGGAATAAGTGAGTCAATACCTATAATAAAATATACAAAAGCTTGTTTGACGTCCTTTGAAATTAGCTGTCTGGTAACCAATGATTACGATTTTAGATGAGACTAGTACATCCTAGTACCCTCGTATCTATATGGCTTTTATCCCGAAACCTCTCCTTTGTCATGTCATGTAATTTACTAACCTGCTTAAACCAGACCAGGGTAGTGGGGAGTGCTGGACCCTATCACAGCTAGTATAAGGTGCAAGTCAGGAACAAACCCTGGACAAGGCACCGGTCCATCGCAAAGTGACCACACACACACACACATTCATGCTCCAAACACACGCTAGGCCAGTTTTAGTATTCACCTAACATGCATGTCTTTGGAAAGAGGGAGGAAACTGGAGGACCGTGAGGAAACCCACGCATACACAGGAAGAACATGTAATCTCCAATCAGGCAGGTACCAGGATTAAAAACCCTGGACTCCTTACTGCAAGGCAGCAGCACAACTACTGCACCTCCGTGCTGCCTAACTTTACTTTTCATCCTCCATTACAGAGTTGACAGCTCTAATTTTGCCCAGAGTCAGTGACAGTGAGCATACAGATAAGCGTGCCCTGCAATGTACTGCTGACCTATTTAGGTTGCTTCCTGCCTTGTGCCTGATGTTGCACAGATATGTTCCAGCATCTGGAACCTAAAATTGCATTAATCCTGTCAGTACATATTTTTCAAAAAAGAAAATTCTAATAAATTTCAATCATGTCTCTACTGCAGCCTAATATAAAGCTACATAATTATACTTTCAAGTAAAGGGATGCCTGCAGAATAAATATACATATATGGGTGTGGCTGGTATGGGTGGCTGTGGGTTTAGACAGGGAGAAATGTTTTATGGTTTTATGTTTAACTTCTAAACTATTGTTAAAGTCTATCTTCAAGGTTTATTCCCTCTTATTAGTAGACAGCCTTTGCTTCTTTATTGTTAAACACTAAGACCAAGTTAGATACCTTTGATTTCGAAATGTGCAGTAAATTAAGGCAAGGGTCCTTCACCCAAACTTCCTTTATACTTGCCTTAACTATATACTCTAGGAGAGACTGCCCCTCTTCAGAATAACATATTCGATAAATTGATGTCTTGTGCTTCTCCACATGTGAAGGAAATAAATATTGCTACATTCACTCTGCTGATCCTATTCCAAGACAAGGCCAGAGTTCAATTTTGTGGCATTTACACATCTGCATGATATTTACAGGTTTGACCCCAGGGTATGTGTTGGTCTTGTGCTAGTATCCAGTAGATTCACAAATCCCAAACACAAGTAGGATGAGTCAGCTGGTGACTCGAAAATCTTCTAATATTACTAAAAGGATAGGTGTGTGTGTGAGCAACAATGTCTTGGTGTTCCATAAAGGGGTGTCATTTATAATATTTTGTGTGGATTCGAGTGTGAAAATATGCTTATGCCGAAAAGCAGCAAAATGCGAATCAAAAAAAAAAAAATCCAATTTATAAACTGTGGCGTGTATGCATTTCAATACAATTTACCTTTATAAATCACAATCACCTTGTAAATCTGTTTAAGTGAAGACAACTCTAACTCCATCTTGACACCATACATGCACTATGCTAATCAACCTCATACATATGCAATCACGGTGTTGCATACCTTTATTGGCTGATAGGGCAGCATCCCACCTGACACAGTATGCATCAAGAGCATCTGTGGCATTCTAGTGCCTATCCTCTGCACTCTGGGGGTTGAAGAGGTATAAGGGGCACCAGCATCTGCATGGGTACCATTTCTCACCTGGCACATGTAATGAGATGATTGCTGTTAGAGGGAATAGTACAGGCCATATGAAAAACTGCAGGTTCAGCCAGTTACCTTACCAACCAGCCTCCTACCACAAACAGCACCATCAGTAAGTCATTTGCCTACACTACTTTCCCTCAAAATAAGTGAATCACAGGTTGATCTGGCAACTGACTTTTGCGTTAATGGAATGTAACAGCTTATGGTTGACAAAAACAGTTTTGTTCTCATTAGATGCCCTTATTGCAACATGATTACAATAAAGTGCTCCAACTATCTTAGGAAAACTGAACACTGCTTCATATTGTCATTTATCCAATGTAAGGCCTGGCTCCAACAGCAATCTTTCACGTATGCACGGGCTATATGCATGCTCAATCAATTGGTCACGAATCATTTTGTCCGCTGGTTCGGAAAATTCACATGTTGCGACAAGCTCACATAGTGCCGCCATGTATTGTAAAACAGTCTCTTGTGGTCTCTGGGTCTTCTTACGAAATCTATGGCGCTCAACAACCACGTTTGCTTTAGACATAAAGTATACTTTCAAAGCTTCTATAGTGGTCTCGAACGTAGTACCTGTGTTAGGCAGAATGTTAAAAATTTGCTGACTTTCGGTCCCGAGACAATGAAGTAACACAGCTCTCTTCCTAGCGTCAGGCCAAGCATCCCCAGTAGCATCAATGACGAGCAGATAGTTATTGAACATCTAAAGCCACGTTGCGAAAGGCACTGCAGGCACGTCGGGAGTCGGAAGAAAAAAGCTTGGAAAAGGCACATTAGCAACAGCCATTTTCACTGCAAGCATGCACAATATAAAGAAGAGATCATCATTGCCAATTTTGTTGTGACCAGAGCAGGGTAAAATAATTAGCCAGCCATGGGTAACTCAGAATGTTAACTTCTTTATTTTACGAAAGGCACGCGCTGATCTCCAATGAAGAATAAAAACATTCTTTTATTCAAGACTCTTTTTCTATTCTTTCAACAGGTAACACATTTTTTAAATACTCCCCCTAGTGTTCTGGCAGAAACTACAACTGACCACAACAGTGTACGCACACCAAAACAGTGATCTTTTAAACGTTGGTCAGTTAATGGCTTCCACACAGTGGGCATTATGGAGTGAAGCTTGGCTGAGTTATTCAGTGGGGTCTTCAGTGAAAATACTCAGAATTGGCCCTTTTAAATAGAATTTGTACATCATACTCATCACTTCCGAGGTGTAATATGTCTGTCACGTAAATGCACATTATAATTACGGCTCAGTGATATGATTTGTCATGTGCGTGTTTGGTTATTTAGCTAGTTTGGCTGCATTTTCCTTCTTTATCCGGGGCATCATTATTTTTCCAGTTTCTTCTAAATGTGTACAGATGCTCCACAGATGCTGTAAATATATGCATGTTCTTCCCGTAAAAGTTTCTTTCATAAATACCAGCATTTGCGTGCATAGCTAAATAGGCACATTTCAAGCCTTTTTTGTGCATACGCAGGTTTTATCAATCTGACCCCCAGGGTAAGTTCCTGATATAGCCACAATTCACTTCAGACTTACAACACCCTGTAATGGGCAAACAAAATGCAGAAAATAGATGGAAGGTGAAATAAAATGAAAATATTTTACAAACAATTGTTTTTTCCTTTGTATAATCATTTTTCTAAACTCAAACTGTCTAAATGCATTTTATTGGAATTCAGAGGAGGCAGGAAAGCTGGCAACCCACCCACCATTTTGCACTGCATATATTACATGCACTACAAACTATTTACTCATATTGACTATAAGCCAAATAAAACATGAATTCACATTCATCTTTTCTGTCCCGAAAGCTTTATTTACCCAAGAGAAAGTGAGCAGCTCTTAAAATTATTTACAAGGTTCTTTAGCATGTCACACTCGTATGCATATCTATTATTTAGCAGAACACGAGCGTGACTTTCTCATGACAAGTGCAGTCAAACGGCAGTGTAATGAGCTGTGAAGGTGAAAAAAAGACTTATTTTGATTCATGTAAGACACTATAATAGATACTGAAGAGCAGAGGAGCATGAAGCTTACATGAGGAATCCAGCTAATGAGCCACTATAGTATATCATTTGTCTGGGGCTTGAAGTTTTCTTGTATTGTTGTGCAGAGCAATGGCATAAGCTACAGTACATAAGAGCATGAGTTTCGAGAAATGAAGACATCTGCAGAATTGATGGGTTAAAAGGGTAAAAGTATTAACGTATGGTCCATTATCAAATCTGCTCAGTTTGGTTCACTGTTATTGGGATTTATATTTGCATTTTAAAGATCATTTTGGAAGGGACTTGGATAAATCAATCCAACTTTTAAGAGGTGCCTTCATAGTGAGAAGTAAGCTGGTTCACTGGTGAACAACTACAAAAGATGGTGTGGTGTGGAGACTAAGATCCATCCATCCATCATCCAACCCGCTATATCCTAACTACAGGGACACGGGTGTCTGCGGAGACTAAGATGTTAGTTTAAAAAAAGCCTGAATGCCACTTGAATCCTAACAATTAACACAAAGCAAGTCAATTTAATTTCTAGTGTGTCAGTTACAGAGCAAAGAAATCAGTCACTTTTCCTATAATTTAAAATATCTCATCTTGGACTAGCTGTGCTACCCGTCTAAGACACAGAATGTGGATGCATACTCGGATACACAGAAACTTGTCCTTTTATTAAGATGGATGCAATACAATACCAAAAACATCATTATGTCCATTTATTACAACTGTATTGAATAATAAAGGAATTTTAAAAACTCAGTCCATTTATCTGTTATTTGAACTTGCTTAGTCCAAAGCATGGCAGCACAAGATGTAACGTCCGAACCAATTGTGGATGAAACATGATGGCATTTTTAGGCACACACCAACAATAATCCAAGTCACAGTCACTGGTGGCGATGAATGAAACAATTCACACAAAATTGAATTTGCAGTGAAACCCAATGTTTCAGTTTACAATAAAGTTTACGCAATACTGTAAACTGCATTTCATTTACACCATTTACACAAGAAGAAAGGCTTTTAGTTCCTGTCTGATAGCATTTTCATGTATTAATTCTGCACTTGTCTGTCATTTAGTATTTAAATAAAGATATTATAGGAGGAAAACGGGCATCCCTGGTATCCCTGGAGATGGAGTCCAGAAGTGCAGCCCCGTCGGGGTCCCTGGCAATCATGAGAGGGCGATGTTGGGGGGAGGACTGCCATACGTTTCTTATGGCTCAGAAGTGTTTTGTGGAGGATATGACATGGCACCAGAAGTACTCCCAGGTACGGCATAAAAGAGAGCCCGGTGCCTCATATTACTGAGTCAGAGTCGGGAGGAAGTAGGCAGCACTCAACTGGAGGACAGAAGGAGGAAGAATTGCTGAGTTATTGTTTGATTTATTGTATAGTTGTTGCTTATTACTGGAGAGAGGGTTGTGAAGAAGTACCTGGGGAAGAATAAAAATCATTTCTTTTACTCAAATGCTTTGTCTGTGGTTTGGGGCTCTCTGGTACCCCATTGTGGTTACAATATCTATACTTATATTTTAACTAAGAATTGTTCACAGCGCTCTGCACCTGCAATCAATGAAGAGTTCTGTACAAAAAATAATTGTATTGCATTGTAGATCTAGCGGAAAAATAAAATCCCTAGAACTGTGATTATCCTCAACCAGACTAAAGAGGTTGATAGGTGATGGAAGGAGTTGCTTTGACAGTAGTGACTTTCCATATACTGACTTTCTGCACAATGATGTGTTTTAGTGTGTCATTGTGTGGAAAATACGCAACATATCCCATTTTTAAAAAATGTACTGCACTCCTCCACAGTGATGTGAAGGAGAGACATAAATAGAACAGACTTTACCAGTGTGGTATGGATTTCAACCTTTACACAGCTGTAGAAAAGCACACAGGTAAAAACCTGAGGTCTTTAGAGAGCAGTATTGTTTGTTAACCACCCCAAAAATAAACTTCAACCCCACAAAAAGAAGTCTTTAGTGAGTTTTGTATTTCACAATTGCAAAATCACCTGCAAATCAAATTTTGCATTGGTTTTGCATAACTTGCCTGTTTTGCTCAACAGCAGTTACCATTTATCATTCATGTCTTTATGTTTTTGGAAAAAACTGGAATACCAAGAGAAAATCCTGCAAAGACAGTACAAACTACACACAAATAGTTATAGCCAGGATGTGAACCCAGAACTACACAGATGTGAGGCTGCAATAAAAAATATTGCTAACTTTTTTGCATTATTGTATATAATTTAGGAAAATTTTAAAATCTCACTCAACAAAACAATACCAGCTGGTGATCAGAATGACTTTCAGTTCAATTACAGTTCATCTAGGTAGAGTTCGCCATCATGTTAAAAACACTATATAAAATAAAGGATGCTATGACACTCACCAGGAGAAGTGGTTTCAGATGATTAAATGAAGCATTGTTTTTAGCACAAAACAATTTGGATTTATTTCCAACTCTTTAGCATGTGAGCAAACTGAGTTATTACAGGGTAACAGGGTGCCTGGGCTTATCCAAGTAAAATTAGGCACAAGGCAAGAAGTAATCCTAGATGAGACACCAGTCGATGTAGTAAATTATTATAGATTAACCACTCAATATAATATGACAATCTTTGAAATGTGTGAGGGGAATAACCAAGGAAAACCAGTGCAGGCACAAGGAGACGATACAAACAAGCTGGAAATGGAACTCAGGTCCCTGGTAATGTGAGGCAGCATCCCGCACTGCTGCACCATCATGCTGACTCCATTCTATATAAACAAACAAAATAGTAAAAAGCGTCAAAAACGAAACTAATTTGACTTCATAGTAGAATATGCCACCTGTGTTTTAACTTTATGGTCCTAAAAAGTAATTGATCTCACTGTCTATAAGGCAGATTGGATTAATCCCAGTATAATAAAGAAAAAAAGACTTACGTCAAACTATTTGGAAAGTCTCCCATCTGCCCAGCCCCTCTATTACTGACCCTGCTTAATGCAAGGACCTATGTGAGCCACAGCTTAACTCTGGTTGTGAACAACAATGCTGTTTTCAGAAATTAAAAGAACTGTAAAGTGAAATGATAATCTAAAGGGGAGTAAACAGAAGGGCTACAAAGAGAAACCAGAAGGAATGTCTAAGTCTAAAGAAAATGAAGTGCGTGGCACCAACAAATGGAAAAACATTGCTTGAATTAGGGCAGAGTGCAACAGTTATTCTGCTTGATGACTAAACTTCTGAAGAACATATTTAATGTTATAGCTGAAGCCAGTTTACCACCTTAGATTACTGAGAAAAAGAAAAATGACATAACATATATACATGTCCCTCCATGCACTATAACAAAAGCAAAAAGGAGATTGATTTTTGTAGTAAATGTACATATGTTAAAACCTCTTTACTGGTTCTGGAAATGTGGTGGCTATAATATGGAAGAATAACCACTAAACTGAATAGCATCGAATCCCATAAGTCAACCTGACAAACTGTCTTGAGCAGGATACCAGCCTCTGAAAGAATAGTTTAGAATTACAGATGTAAATTCTACTTAGATGGAAGTGAACTTGGGATTAAAGTAATGCTCATCAAACCCATTACTGTACAAGGTTAGTGTTTACCAGTTCTGGTGCTAATTATTTTTTTCCATTTCGGCCCAAGGCTGAATATTTTTTCCAAAAAACTCAGTTCTCTGAAAAACAATGTGTACACACATAAATCAACATAAAATATTCATTTATGACAAATGTCTCTGTGTTTTATGTTCCATGAGCCTCTACACTACGTGAATTCACATACCTATTAGACAGCACAGTCCTGCAAGGTATGGTAACGTTAGAAGCAGCCAATGGCATACAATGCCATATTACTCTGCTTGCAGTATATGTTACACTGGTGCCGCTGTTTCAGAAATCTGTTACTCCATACTGTGACCACCATGGCAGCTGGTAGCAGGTCAAAGGCCACCGGTGGTGGTGGCCATCTTTAAGCAGCTGTCTTTGTGCATCCAGCAACAGCCAACTTTGAGCAGCTGTCTTCATGCAGCCGACAGCAGCCAGTTACAGCGGTCATAGTATGCAGCAACTGACACCTGAAACAGCAGCACCAGTGTAACACTTAATGCAAGCAGCAAAATGCTAGCAAATAGAGGTGAACTCTATCTTAACAGGGGCTTTTGTCAATGTTCACAGCTGATTACCGTCCTCTACTCCCCCAATGTCCATTAATGTCGACATATGCCTCAACCCGATGTGTTGTACTGAAAGAGTTAATTACAATCAACACAATGAGACTTTACTGACCCACCCAAGTTCCAACCCTGATTGCAGAGCTTAGCTATTAGCTAAATAAATTAGACCGATGAACTGAAAGGTCTTCTCTAATTTGTCAAATTTCTTATGTTCTGTGTTATCATGTCTGCATAGTACTCTGTTACCATATTGATCTGTTGAGTGTTTAGCCTGTTGCCACTGAGACCTGAACAAAGTGTAGAGTATGCATGACATTTGTTTCCTCTGTGAGAACTGATTTCTCGCCAGACAGGTTGGGAAGTTCTGCTCGCTTGTATGTGTGGGTAATGCCAGTGTTTGGCACTCCTTACAAAACATGTTCCCTGCTATCACCTAAAGCAGCTCCTGACCCTGCTTAGGATACAGCAGTCTCCTGACTGATAGAAGGCACAACTTGGCTTGGCTGTTTATAAGATTAATCTGTTTCGCCTGTTTTGTAAGCATGTGCCTGTGCTTTTAGTCAAGGCCTCATTAGTCATACTTGTATTTTTATATTTGAATATTTACATTTAAATATGTTACTGAAAAAAAATCCCAAACATAATATTAATTTTTGAGCAAATAAAGCATGGAAAGCCAATACTTAACTGCCTTACCATGGCATAAAAGTTGGAGAACAAACTTGGAGTCTACATGCTTTGTGTATCATATTAGATTTAACAACTTCTTCATCAACCATGGCTTAAAAGCAAAATGTTACGAACAAAATCAGATGGTAACCAAACAGAATTTCTCAATCCTGATCCTGCAGATCCCAAATATTACCTGGAATTAAAAAAAAAGAATAATTTGCTTGCATGGGGTTTTTGAATGTATTATAATGATCTTAATATGAACAGTCATTTAGAAAAACAACTAATCAGTCTCAGTTAAGAACAGAATTTGGTGATAAAGCCTGCAAAAGCAACATGCAGGAGTGGGGCTGTGCAAGACTGTATGGCATTAAGAGGAGCAGTTATCTGGATTTTTATTCAGCTGACTAACCATTATCGAACCCACTTAACCCAGTTTAGAGCTGCACAGTGCGGAGACTTTTCTGGGAGTATCAGACATAAGAAGGAAAACACATGACACACTAACACACACACACGTAATGGGCTAATTTACAGTTTATCATTAATGTAATACACATCATTGGAATGTGTAGAGAAGGTTGGAATATTTTGAAGAAAACCAACACAGGTAGGGGAGAGTGTGCAAACATCAGAAAATGTTCTGCCTAGAAGCTGAACCTGGGTGTTGCCACTACGGTGATTTGCCATCTACAATTTATATTTAAGAAAACAGCTACTTAAAAAGATGCTATAATATTCGATAGATCTTGTGATTTTTTTCAGTTTCCTATTGAAAAAGCAGTGCTGGACTGCTCTGACAACACAGTGGCACTGTAGAAGATGGGCCAGAGGAGACTGTACTTGCTAAGAAGACTCAGGTCTTTTGATATGTCGAAACGATCTACCAGTCCATAGTAGCCAGTGTGGTGTTCAATGCTATACAACAACAACATTTATTTATATAGCGCATTTTCATACAAAAAAAAATTGTAGCTCAAAGTGCCAAAGTCTCCTGGGGAAGCAACCTGAGCTGAAAAGATGCATAAAATGCCTGAACAAACTTATCAGGAAAGCCTGCTCCATCACAGGGTGAACACTGGACACACTGGAATCTGTTGTGGAAAAGAGGATGGTGGCAAATCTGGATGTCATCATGAAAAATCCCCCTCATTCCTTCCAGGAGGCACCATCTTGGAGCAATTTTAGCAACAGGTTCATTCCACCATGGTGTACTAAGAAGCGCCAGCGGGGGTTATTTATTTATTTATGTATCAGTCGATTGATTGGCTGTATAATCTGTCCTGTGAGTCTGTATTCTTGAGTTTCCCCATGGAATTAATAAAGTTTGATTTAATCCAATCTAATCTAATCTAATCTAATGTGATCTGATCTAAAATAAAATAATCAAATCTGATACTGGAGGAAAGGCAGGTAAAAGGCAGGTTAAAATAAATAACCTTCATAAAGAAAATATTAATTTGTGCAACACGAGGCCATTGAAGCACATGGTAGCAGAAACTCTAGACATCTTTGAGATTTTATAGACAATGCAATGGCATTCCTTCCTCGCAGTTCCTAAGTCGTAATTACATGAATCTCAGCCTGTCCACTGCTGGTGTGTTGTTTGCACACTCTCTTCAGGTCTGTGTTGGTTTCTAGCCAGGTATTCCGGTTGTCATCCCACATCCCAAAGATTTAGATTAACTGCGGTGTTTCAGTTATGTGTGTGGGTATGGGAGTCAGAACTGGAGGTTGCCTTTGTCCATCTTGGAAACAGAATGATTTGTTGGGTTAAAGATTAATTTATTTCTATTTTCTGTAAATTAGTCCTCCCCAACACCCCCCAACTTTTGTTGTATATGAACTGCAAAATGGAGAGATCGAAATAGCAGGATGGGCATCGTACTTCTTAGCTTCTGTATTGCAGTGCCATGTAATAAATCTCATAACTACAGTCAAGCAGTATCTGGTATTATTCAGTGAGAGAAGACGTCAAATACACAGTGCCCTTCAAGCAATGGGATTTCTAAATTATGGTGTTAGAACGGTTATCAAAGACCTTTTTAGAAGTCATCATCATCTTCCAACTTTCAGGGCAGGATTCTGATGTTATTTATCCCTTTTGAATAGAGCAAAAAAAAAAGTTTATTGCAAAGAACTTAAAAAATTAATATTAAACAAGGAACAATATCCACTGAATACTCAGTTCGACTTCTACGCTACATGTTCATTCTATATCTTAACATAATTTTAAATAAACTTCAATGCTAAACTAATATTTCAATATAAAACATTATATTAAGTAATGTATCTTATATAAGTAAACATAATAAATATTTTTTACATTCACCCTATTTGTTGTCTACAGAAATTGAAAATACTAACTTCCATCCATCCATTATCCAACCTGCTATATACTGACTACAGGGTCACAGGGGTCTGCTGGAGCCAATCCCAGCCAACACAGGGCGCAAGGCAGAAAACAAACCCTGGGCAAGGTGCCAGCCCACCACAGGGCACACACACCAAGCACACACTAGGGACAATTTAGAATCGCCAATGCACCTAACCTGCACGTCTTTGGACTGTAGGAGGAAACCGGAGTACCCAGATGAAACCCACGCAGACACAGGGAGAACATGCAAACTCCACACAGGGAGGACCCGGGAAGCAAACCCGGGTCTCCTAACTGCGAGGCGGCAGCACTACCCACTGCGCCACCATGCCGCCTGAAAATGCTAACTTCCTAGAGGATATTATTTTAATAAGCATTCCATATTTTGCCACAGTTTCAAACATTTCAACTGCATTTTCCACTTTTTGTTAAAGTTAAACAGCTGATAATATGAAGACATATTCACCTTTGTAAATCTCAAAATGGAAATGTAGGGAAAAGTCAGTTAATTCATAGAAGGGCCATGGAGAGGAAAAAACCCTGGACAGGGCACTGGTCTGTTACAGAATCTCCTTACACACACACACGCACTCACACACACATCACACACAAAATGGAATCATCAATCATCCCACCCTATGCCTCTTTAGGGTTGTGCGGGGGAAACTGGAATACTCAGTGGGAAAACTTACTTAAACACAATAAGATTGAGCAAACTGGTGTGGGCCACTAGATCTGTGAAGCAATGGCACTAACCACTGTACTAATGGGATGCTTAATCAGTGAAAATACTGCAATAAAATTTGAATGCTTTCCAGTAGAGTGTTAAGAAAGTTCTGTTCTAATGACTTTCTGCCTAGTTAAAAAAATAATGTTTTTATTTCCATTGAAGAAAAGCAGACGGAATTTATATCTTGCATATATTATTTATTAATCAGACTTACAAAGAAAAGAGGGCATCATTTTGGCACTTCACAAGCAACTCCAAAAATCCATCCATTTTCCAAACCCTGCTTATCCAGGACAGGGCTGCAGGGCAGTTGAAGTCTATCCCAGCAGTCATTGGGTTACAAGGCAGGAACACCACCTAGACAGGGGGCCTGCTCACCATGGACAAAACACACATATACACAGGCACTCACTAGGACAATCTTGCAATGGTAATTCAATTAACCTGTATGTCTTTGTGGGAATTGTGGGAGGAAATTGAACCACCCAGAAGAAAATCACACGGGAGGAACATGCAAACTCCACTCAGGGAACAGCCGGGATGTCAATCTTGGTCTCCTTCTTGCAAGGCAGCAGCACTACTACTACACTACTGAACCCTCACAAGCAGGTCTTGGCTTCAGGTCCCAGTTTGGTTACTGCCTGTGTGTGTGTGGAGTTTGCACATAATGAGCACAGGTTGTCTTTAGCTCTAACATCAGGTAAATATTTGGTGCAAAGAATGTATTCATCCTTGCATCCGTTTTGAAACCATATTTCATCAAACACAGCTTCTCCTAAAGAAAGTCCTGATAGCAAATGGAGGAACACAAACACATTCCCTTGAATAAGTTGGCACTGCATTTATTAATTAATTTTTCAAACCTGTTTATTTCAATTTATGGTCAAAGCCTACCTCTATACTAAAATGTACAATGCAAGAATTAATCTTAGACTGGTCACCAGTGCAACACAAATAATGATTACACTTACTCAAAATGGGCAAATTTATGGTGGCCAACCAACCTAAACTTCCTGTATTTGGCATGTGGAAGGAGCTGCTGTACTCAAAGAAAGCCCAGTTTAACATATAAAACAAGCACGGGATGAAGCCGTGAAGGCTGTAACCCTGACAAATGAATTCTGAATTCAGCAGGATAAAATGAACAGTTCCAAACTCTAACAACTATATGTTCTAAATTAAAACAGATAAATAAAATCCATATAATCAAGATAAATTCCCAATAATCAATTTTATATTTAAATAAAAGTCATATAGCCTCAATCAGTGTGAAACATGAGCACAAACTGCAATGTTTAACATCAAAATGATCCAGCATCTGTGTTTTGACAAAATTTTAGGAATCTAATTGTACAGACTAGCATCTGCATGCCAATTTTAGTTTTTTGTGAAATATGGCAGCACTTCATTTAATTAAAAAATTAAATTAGTTTAATTTACACCCTTGGGGGCAGAATTTCAAAGGACTTGGATGGTTTAAAGAAGAGTTTACATAGTAATATTTAAATTGAGAATTTTGACAATATTTACATTCAGTAGTATTTACAGAAATTTTTGAAATAGCACAGCTCCATGTCTAACTCTTTTTCTCTTTTTTTTTGCAAATGATAGATTGCATTTTCTAGGATAAAGTGTTTTTTGAGACTGAATTATCTAATACACAAGGTCACAGAGACCTGCACCTAAAGCTGGCAGCATCTAACCATAAGTCTGCATAGGATTTCTCTATCTGGTCCATCACGGTGTGCACTCTTCCGTGAAAACAAGCAAGCAAAACACACCACAAAATGTATTCTATCAAATAAATACATTCAGAAAAAATATTTTGAGGTTAATAAAGTAACTTCTCTGACTTTAAGTTACCCACTTTATTATTTATCTCCACAAATGGTCAAAATAGCAAAATTGACCCTTCGCACTTCAAAAGACCCTGGTCAATACTGAGGAAATCAGTTTTAAAACGGGGGATCACTGACCATTAATGGCTCAATTTGAATTTTAAATGTGTAAATGAAATAATCAAAAGCACGTAAACCAACTTTCTATTGGATCATGAATAGTGCAAAGTAATATAACTATCCATCCATTCATCCATTATCCAACCCGCTATATCCTAACCACAGGGTCACGGGGGCCTGCTGGAGTCAATCCCAGCCAACACAGGGCGCAAGGCAGGAAACAAACCCTGGGCAGGGCACACACACACACACCCACACAACAAGCACACACTAGGGACAATTTAGGATCGGCAATGCACCTAACCTGCATGTCTTTGGACAGTGGGAGGAAACCCACACAGACACGGGGAGAACATGCAAAGTCCACGCAGGGAGGACCCGGGAAGCAAACTGTAGCATAACTACTTAAATGCAAAGCATTTTCAAAAATATTTATGTAAATTAGCCCTGTGGAATTTCTTCTGTTCAATCACCAAAAAGGACTTTTAAATCATGCAAATCTCTGCCTTTTTAAAATGTGGGGGAACACGATGAGCATTAAAACTTGTGGCTCTTCAGTGGAAATAGCTGCAGCGAGAGGGATGCTTTCTGACTTCTCCAGCATCCCTCAAACTTCACTCCCTTTTCAAAAGGCAAAAGAAGAATTTTCCTTTGTCAATGCATGACTTGTTTTGCTGGCAGGGAAGCTAAGCATGGAAAGGAGTTCATAAATTTAAATACGAAATGGATATTTTGTTTTGAAGCATATCACTGAAGCCACAAGTTCGGGTTAGCGCCATACTAAATAAAACTTAATGTACTGGCAAGTTGTTATCTTTTGAGATTGAGGGTGATGCACGGTACGATTAGGCATTGCCTTTTTTAAGCTGATGAAATGGGAAACAGTTAAAGAAAGTCTAAGACTATTACCATAAATGGGTTAGGAAAAATACACTTGGAGTACATTCAAATATTTGCCACATAGCGCAACATCATTAATCAACTTGTTTGTTTTGTTCACCATCCTAAACTTTAAGACTGCTAATTAAACTCATGTGCAATGAAAATCTAACGTTAAAAGCGCATGTAGGAGAAAACTATTAGGGAAAAGACAGGATACCACTAGATGTGTCAAGCATGGCCCCAGGTAAACACTGTGGACAGCAGCTGAAAATGTTCCAGTAGGGTAAGCCATAATAACAACAACAGGTAGCATGTCAATCCAAGACAATGGAGCAGTGATTTATTAAGAAAGAGTGGAAGCCTCAGAGTGAGTTGTTCTTTCTTTTCAGTGGAGAATTAGAGGCATCACAATGGAGCCAGGGCGGTAGGTTGGCGCAGTGGTAGCGCTGCTGCCTCGCAGTAAGGAGACCCGGGTTTACTTCCTAGGCCCTCCCTGCGTGGAGTTTGCATGTTCTCCCTGTGTCTGGGTGGGTTTCCTCCGGGTGCTCTGGTTTCCTCTCACAGGCCAAAGACATGCAGGTTAGGTGCATTGACAATCCTAAATTGTCCCTAGTGTTTGCTTGGTGTGTGTGAGCACCTTGTGGTAGGCTGGCACCCTGCCCAGGGTTTGTTTCCTGCCTTGCGCCCTGTGTTGGCTGGGATTGGCTCCAGCGGACCCCTGTGACCCTGTAGTTAGGATATAGCGGGTTGGATAATGGAAGGATGGACAATGGAGCCATACCCAAGAAGGACACGGGAAGTACCTGGAAGGAATTTGATATGGCCACCAAGAGGCAGTGGACAGACCTCTTCCAGTTAGATGACTGTGAACAGTAGTAAAAATCTAAAGAGGTCACTTACAGCTAAAGACAGAAGTGGAGCGCCACCTGAGGCTGCTTAAAGGCATATGAGCTGAGTTACTGTTCTCTCATCTGGTTTGGCATTAATGCTTCAAAAAGCAGGGCTAAATAGATTTGCATTTGCCTTTGTTTTTTGGGGTCTTTGAAGACCAAAGACAGTGGCCCAAGCATACTCTCCCCTTCTAATGCTGTGTTGTGGTCTGTGCAACAGATGGAAATTATGAGTATCCCATTGGGAAAAATTACATGTGAATGCCCATCAAAATGGCAGCTCCAAATGGAACAATTTGTTAAAAATAATGCTACTCAAATTCACCAAGTTGTGACATAATGACGTTTCACCGTATTCAATAATGTTCAATGCATAAATAATAACCAGGTCACCCAGAAATGTCACCTTTCTAGTACCATTGAACTGGGAACAGTGGAATACAGGCCTAATGTGTTTAGTTTGATTTTATTTCCTCAAAATATTTAGAGCTTATCATTAATTATTTTAATGTAGACCAACTAGTACATCAACAACCACTTTATCATTCTTCCAAAATGTTTTCTGAAATATCACATGAACAGAGCAAAGTGGGTAGCACCATAAATTCGAATAGCATGTTAACAGAATAACAAAAGGAAATAATCAGCTGCAAATTGGATACTAGGCCTGGCCAGGCAAGACATACAATATCCAACCCCCTGATTGCAACTTCCTTCTATAAAATAAACCCAAATTAATAAGAAAGTGTGTAGTCCAGTTCTAGCATTTTAGAGTTAGAACGGTTGTTGGTTTTAATAATTGATTGTTTGATGTCCCAGTGCACCCTTAATATTTTGGAGTCTAAGCACATCTCGCTCCATTCAGTGGAAGGAGGACTGAGCAAATGACATGTCAACATACACGTCATTTGGCCAGACTTGTAGTTTTCACTGCCAATGGCCGGTGCCACTTTTGCATTGCCTTAAACCAGTGCTTATTATTAAATTGCGTTATACCAGTGCATATACTGTACTTTGCAGTCTATATTGGGTTTAACTCAGTGGAGGTCATTCTGAGTATAGTGTGATATTTTAATTTCAGTATAACACTGCTAAGAGACCAAGGAAGCTTTACTATATTAAATGTGAGTGAATTATCAGAAGTGAAGGCAGAGCCTAAATGTAAAATACTAAGGAAATACTGATAAAAAATTTGCCAATTATAAATGGAATAAATGAGATGTTGTAGTAGATGTGTCTTTAAAGTAAGCAATGGCCTAAATAGCAGGCACAGAGAGAGAATACATAATGATATATATTATGACAGATCAAACATGCAGTACTGTAGAATTATATGTCATATTGGGGGCTCAATGTGTGAACCTGAAGCAATAAATCAGCCAGTGCTATAACTGTGAGAACAGACAGAAACAGCAACAATTTATTTTTAAACAGCAGCCTTCAGAGTGAACTGCCAACTCATAGAACACCAAACACAAAAGTATCAGTCAATACAGGAATTTATTAAACCCTATATTATTTAGTGAGTAGAAACAGTATGTTGTAAAGTGGCCGAGCACCAGAGAAACGGAGTCGTGACAACTTAATAAATATTGGAACACCAACCAGGTCGTCCCGTTTAATTCCTTTTTTCTTTTCTTCTTAAAGGAAATGCTGTCCGGCAAGTAAGGATAGCGCGTTGCCAGCAAAATATCAGAAAGCAAGGCTCAGGTTAGCCAGTAACACCAAAGACAAAATAGGTCTTTTAAGGAGCTCTGTAGTGGTCAAGACTCAATCTCGAAAAATGACTCCTTTGAGGCCTTCAGGGTTCTTATTTCAGGAGCACAGGAAGGGGCGGGGCTAATTGCCCTGCGTGGGAGCATTCTTGGAGCAGCAGGGAGGAGAAGACGCAGTTAGTGACAAGTGCCCCCTCTCACCCCAGCGGGTTAACCCATACCTTGAATGAACCAACAAGGAGATACTCTGACGCGCATTCGTGAACATGTTTATATATGATTAAATATAGTAACCAGTCAATATGCCCACCCACCCTCGAAATACACAGCACTGTCAAAACAATGGCATTTAAGATACAATAAACTCTGGAAACTGGAATTTTTATTATGGGTTTATAAAGAAAAACAAAGGAAGGTGTAAGCATTCAATCTTTCTTCTTTACTTTAACATTACAATACTAATTGTTAAATAACTGCAAAAATATTCATAGCTATCTTTAAATAAACCATTCATCTCTACAAATAGCCAGCATTAAAATTCTGATAAAATAATTGTATCAGCCTTTAGTGTCAGTGCCATCATTACTTAAAAAAGAAATTACATTATCATTTATTCAGAACAAAAGTAAATGTGCTGTTCTCAGCCTGATACCTAAAGTTTCTAGATGGTTTGACCAAAGAACGAGTCACCTTCAAAAGAAAGAAAGGTTTAGCATTATGCAAGTCGAAAAAATAAATTAAATGAGTAATTGGTGTAAGAGTAGCCTTGATGTTTTTTTTTTTATCTGAAAGAATGTAACCTGAAGCAAGCAGAACAAAGTACCTGAAACAACTACAGTATTTATTACAGAGATGGTCACTGTAATACTTTGCCGAAGGTGAATTAATCATCACATAACACCAAAGTTCCAACTATTAATTTCCTTAATTCATTTATCACACTTAGACTTGCAAATACCCAGCAGCAAAATGTGTAAGATATACTAGGCTTTTTTTTTCATTACAAGTGATATGAAAACACAACCTAGCATTGTCAATGGACCTAAAAACATCTTTAAGTTGTGTGCAAAATGGAACACCTGAGTAACACTCAAAAAAATCTACACACAGAAGACACAGACTGTAATGTAAGGTAGAGGACCAAGTACAGTGAGGTCATCTTTAAAAAAATACTTCTTATGTTCTGAATTACACAGCTGTGGGAAGCCAGAGACAGTCTCAGTAGTGTTAGGCACAAGGCAGGAGCCAACTAGACACATGTAATTCATAAGGCACACCATCATATTCACTCATTCACACAGGGCTAACTTGTAGCCTCCAGTCCACCTATACTGTACAAGTTTGGAATGAAGGAGAAAGCCGCAGTACCTAATCCGACATGTGCTGGTGCCACACAAACAGTGAATGGACTCAAAATTGAACCCAGGACTCTGCACCACACTACTGTTAAAATATACTTTGATAAAATATTAAAACAGATGAGAAATTTAAATTTTGAATCATCCTAGTGGCAACATGGTGTGTAAGTGTGTGTGTGTGTGTGCAAAGTTTCCAACAGCCCAAAAAATATGGGCTTCAGGCAAGGCTTGAAGTGGTCTGGTACTGTTTCTTTCATAAATGTGTACCTGCACCTACTACTCTTTCCTTGAAGGGGGACGGACCCCACCTTCTGCTCTCCAATCTAATGTACAAATTTCATCCTGATTGGAACTCCAAGGAGGAAGCTTGATTATGAAATCAGGCTAAAAATAGCGACGCAATGGGAGGAGAACCAAGAAGTCAAGAAAAACATAGAATTCAGGCACTTATTTGTTTCCACTTCAGACACTGGCTTTGGCTGAACTGGGCTATACTGGCCGAAATTAATATTGATGTGATTCACCTTAAAAATGTTCAATGCACACATCTTTCAGGATAAAATTATCCACAATATTTTAGGGACTGGAACCAAACGATTAACAATGTCATCAACACACAATCCCTGGTGCTAAAGAGAGGACAAAATGAGGTGTCAGCCTTTCTGCTGAACTGTCCAGGTAACTCAGTTTTGCATGAAAGGATTTTTGAATACTTCTACTTACTTAAGTTGTAGTCTAAAAGAGTGCTCTGTCGACAGTCAGATAAACCACCCTGACCACTAATTCACACCAAATGCAACACATCATGGCAGCTTAAGTGCCTCATTTGTCCAGTTCACACCAACTCTAATCTGTATTGAAGAGCTACAAGAAGGAATAAAAAAAGCAGCCTTTATACTTTTCGAATAATCATTTGATTTATTTTTTACTGTTGGTGTAAAGTGCAGGGGGACATTACTCTTATTATGAGTCTGTATTGTCTGTTTAGTAACTGATTTGTGCTTTCTAATTCCAGTAGTCATGATGTTTCATGTGTACTGTACAGTAAAACGCATTCATCTTACATTAAAATATTATACATATGTTACCCTGAGGATCAAAAAAACTGTTAATGCAGGTAGGTGTATGTTACATGAACTCAAAGATACAAGCAAAATCATTTTTGAGCAGAGATTATAATAGGATAACAAAATATTGATTATTGAATTAAAACTATTTTATAATGCCAGATGTTCATAGAGAGCGTTCTTTTTACTTTAATGTTTATTGGGACTGAAATTGAAAGTGAAGTTGCACCTGGGTAGATACATCATCTCAGTTTTAATTGAATTTCATTGTGTCCCTCAGAATTTCAGAAAACTCACAGAGATTTCCCTGGCGCAGACATTGGGTGGTCTTAAACTAAATCCATTGTGGGGGAGAACATTTGCTTACCTTTCCAACACTATGAGATTCACAATTATTCCTGTTTAATGAGACTGTTTATAATGACATCAGATGAGGTACAGATAAGTATATTGTGATTACTTCTACCACATTATGCACATGATGAATTATCTTGATCAGTTTGGGATTAATACATTTTACCTAATCTAAACTAATGTAATCTGTTCTATTCTAATCTAATCTCTCTCTATAACTCAAAAGGAAAGAAATGTTCTGTATTACCTAAAACTAGAAAAACGACAAATTTCTTTACAAAGAACTGTGCAACGCTTTTCCAAAATTTGGCAAGAATGTCATTCTAAAATAAACACAGCTGGCCTCCTTTTTATTTTTCTTTAAATGTTTGCTTTTTTCACATACAGTAGTTCTTCAAAGTGGGAAGGAGTGAGCTTTAAGTTTGATGTAACACATTTTACTTCATTTTTTTGGAATATTATACTTTGTCAAACATGCACATTATGGGAGTGTGTTGGAGGCATTGCTCAAAAGGTGAAATGGGAGACGGGTTTGAGTAAAACATATTTGCTTACCTCCTAGTGTGGAGGAGGAACCTGAGGAACCCACAGAACAGCACTGACCTCACTTGTGAACCTCCCCAGATGTCCCAGTCCTTTTGGTATTTTTCCCACACAAGAAACAAGACGACTAGAAATATGAAATTCAGTATAGGGCCTGCATCTGTTGGAGCCATACTAACCCACTGGAGTAGCCATTTTGGAGACTGCACAGAAGAAACCATTTTAGGTTCCTTCCTTGTTTTTTGTTTTATTTACATTAGCGTTGTTGTTATTGTGAGCTACCAGGGCACGTACAGCCACCCTAACCCAGACACAGACAGGTAGGAGACAGGTTTGGCCACACAACACCTGTTTATTTACAATTGGGGAGCGTTTCACCGTGCTCCCCACAGCACAGTGCACCAATCACCCAACAAACAAAAGACAGTTCCTTCTTGCCACCAGTCCTTCTCTCTCCACTCCTCCTCAGGCTTTGTCCTCTTCCTCCTGACTCTGGCCATTGAATAGTGGTGACTGGCCATTTTTTTTTTGGCCACCCAGAAGGTCTCCAGGTGCCCTACGAGCTTCTCCCAGCCACACTTCCACCACACATGGAAATAAGGCACTTGAAATGTCCGTGCACCCCCTGGCGGTGGCCACGGGTTTCAACAGCTCCCATGCTCATGACCTGTGGTCCTGCTGGAAACCAAGGGGGCTGCCCTCTGTCAGCCCGGGGAGAAACTGTCCTGAAAATACTCTCTCCCCAGGTCCTTCCAAAATCTGGGCGTTATGTCTGGATAAGAATTCCGGCTGCCCACCAACTACTAAATGGGAATCTCTGTGAGACCCCAACACTTCACCTTGTCCTGTCTCAGTTCTCTTCAAAACTTATTGAATTTGATTGACTTCTATTTTAAATATTGCACTGTGGCATTTAATCTTAATAAACCATGGCTAAACAAATAAATAAATAAGCCGCATGAGCTAAGGTCTAAATCCACTTAAAGATATAGAATTAAACTCAGACCACATCCAGCTGTCAAAAATCAATAACAGAACAATAATGGAAGAGGGTCATATATCAAACAAAATAATATTCATTAAGTATAAATATCTCCAAACAAAAAGAAAACCTCAAGCAAAAGAATTAGTTAACAAGAATTCAAAAACTGACTAAACTAAAATATAATAGGCAATTCACAACTGGTATAAAACCAGACTAATTAAATTACTAAAAGAAAGATAATATAATTAGACAATCGAGCCCCTAGAAGAACTTGCTTATTTTAATGACCACTTATTGATATCTTCACTTTAGTCCTCACAGCCTGGTTAAGAAGACGTTGTATTAAATTAACAACTTCAGAAATAATAAAATATTTAAATCTGATTGTAAGCAGGAAATTTTTCAATTACTAGCAATAACAAGGAGTTACATTTTCTTTACTTCAGGAATACACAAAAACAGAGGACCAGTGTTCAAAATCAAGAACTAGAAGTCCAATTCTGGAGCAGATAAGAGAAAGCCAAAACCATCATGTGAAAACACCAAGAGGCAAGGAGAGGCACACTGCTCTGTTTAAGCAAATGCATTGGTCACCTATCTGTTAATTTAAACCCTACTCATCAAGCAACTAAACTATAATCAATATTGATAAGAACACCTTAAAATGGTGTAATAAGAAAAAGCTGCCACACCAGAATAATGTCTGAAACTGAGTCTTCAATTGCATAGCAAGCCTACAATGTAAATTACAATAATGAGCAGAGCCTAATCCCAAAATGAGAGGAGAAAGAAATTAAAATACAGCTGGGTTATGTCATAATTTTTAGGCATACCACAAAAGGCGCTGACGTCTTTGTCTTCCTTTGTTATTCTATGCTTAATCTGGTCAAAGACACTAAGACAGTCAATCATTATTTAAATGAAAGACATCAGCCAATGAATGGAAGTTCATTTAGAACACAAAGCATCAGAGATGGCTGCCCTGTTATAGTGCAGGCTGTTGTGTAGTGCAGCAATTAACTGTACAAGCTTTAAACATTGCTCATATTTTGTTTTGACCTGTTTAATCCTTTTGAATAAAGCTTATCATGGATCATTCAAAAATGTTTATTACAGATTGAAGACTGACAGGCCTATGGTGATATTCTGAAACAATATCATTCAGCAAGTGGCTGAACGGAGACATGACCGATAGTGAGATTATTAGAATGGAACTATCGCATATCACTAGATTCATAACTAAGCAAACACATCTCTGCCATAAGCATCTTAGACAGATGAAAAGCAAGAGCAGCAGGGTAACATCTAGGTTATTTTTCAAATACAGTAAGAACCAAAATGTTCTATGAGACAATAATATAAAGCTGATTGTAACTTGGGAAACGTCAGCTTTACTGCTGCATTTGTTGTTCTGAAGTTATTCTTTGCAAGGTGTTGTACAAAATTTGAAAATTCAGATGTGAAGAACAAAACCTGTTAATTCATATCCACTTAAAATGTCTTAAATAACAAAAATGAGGCATGAAGAAATTCAAAGTTTGCACTTTAAAGTGCAATACTAGGTTGAGTGTCTATATTTCTACTGTTCTATCTGCAAAGAAATGGTGTGCAAGTGGAAGTGGCACGTCTCTTACAACCATTTAGACCCAGCAACAGGATTTTGTTTTATTTTGCTTATTTTTTACTTTGTGTTCTTTCTTTTATGCACCCCTCTTTTGTCTGTGCTACAGATTAAAAATTTTTGATACATTTGCTTTCATTGATATTTTCTGGGTATGTAGCGTTTATTATTCTATGTTTGAAACACACATTTTAACCCAGCCTCCATTTTGACGGCGGTCCCAAGTCTGGATAAATGTTGAGGATTGGTGTCAGCCTCTTACAAAACTGCAGGGTCTATAAAAGTGCCCAGTTTGTGAATTCTGACTTGTTGTTGCTACTCTAAAGATCCAGCTTAGGTCCAGTAAGCTACCACCTACTAGGAAGATGAGGCTGGACCTGGCCAGACTCCAAGATCAGGCTGTTTCTGACAAGTTTGCATGCAGTTTTTGTGAGGAACTTACAGACATGGGTGTGATTGCTGATCCTAATGTGATGTGAGAGACCTTCCAGGACAATACCCTGAAGGTTGGT
This sequence comes from Polypterus bichir lapradei, assembly GCA_026402145.1. NCBI lineage: Eukaryota > Metazoa > Chordata > Cladistia > Polypteriformes > Polypteridae > Polypterus > Polypterus bichir. Next base: position 1,431,841 of record JANRMT010062792.1, on the reverse strand, counting down.
GAGGGTTGTGTTGGTGTTACCATTGTTCCCAAAAGGAGGTGTTTCATCTCGGAGTACACTCTGGATATCAGCACACAGTTTATCAGATATCAAGCTCACAGCTTGATGGCAACTCCTGTCTGTATCGGGAATTAAGAAGGATGGCTACGAGGGCTGTGAGGGCAGATAAGGAGGCATTTGTTAGAGGAATCTGTGAGCAAGTGACACACCATCCATGGTCTAGTGTCCCACGTCCTGATTACAGAGGAACTGAAGCATTACACACATCCGAATCTGTTCCTCGCAGAGTCACAGTCAGGGCTGCTGATGGAACGGTCCTTTTCTATTGACATTGCAGTTGTGACCCACTGGGCTGGTTACTTTGAGCAGCTGTTTAAGGTGATCCATTGGCTAGGACGTTTGATATCTCTGGGTCCACAGTTCTTGAGGCTGATCCTCCAATTAGCTGTGAACCACCCAATCTCACTGAGTTTACACAGGTGGTGAACCAGCTGAGGGTGGGGAAGGCTACAGGGATCTGTGGTATCCGGGGTGAACTTCTCCAGGCTGGTGGTAAGGCTGTCCTCATGGCATTTTAAGCAATCTTTGCTTTCATTTGGGAGACTGGCGTCACCCAAACTGACTGAAAAACAGGACCTGTCGTCCCAATCTGGAAAGGGAAGGGTGATCGCCTGGATTGTGGCGACTACATGGGGATAAGGTCCGTGCTAGGGTCGTCCTAAATAGGATCCGTGATCACTTGCTCACCTACCAGTGACCAGAGCAGTCTGGTTGTACGCCTAAGAAGTCTACCATCAACCGCATCCTGGAACTGAGGGTCCTCATGCAGCGCAAACATAAATATCGGCAGAGTTTCTTTGCAGCCTTTGTCGATTTTTGAAAAGTGTTCGACTCAGATGACTGAGCTACCCAGTGGGACATCCTGAGACTTCGCGGGATGCATTTTTCTCAGTTGATTTTGGGGTTCGTCAGGGTTGTGTTCTTGCTCTTACTCTGTTCAATGCTTGCATGGACTGGGTGTTTGGGAGAGTTGTGAGGTCCAACGGCTGTGGGGCATCTGTTGGTGAAGAAATATTTACTGATCTTGACTTTGCTGACGACGCTGTGATCTTCGCGGAGTCAATGGAGGCTGTCATCAGGGCACTCGATAGACTGAGTGAGGAGTCTGAGTGTCTGGGCTTGCAAGTGTCCTGGATAAAAACCAGGCCTTTAATGACCTCTTAGGCACAGCCATTGGCAGTGTGTCTGTCTGTGGAGAGAGTGTCGACCTTGTCGAGAGGTTTACTTACCTCAACATCGACATTCATGTCTCTGGTGACTCTTCCTATGAAGTCAGTAGATGGATTGGGAGAGCATGGGGAGGGGGGTCATGAGGAAAGGGGTGTGTGGCCCTCCTGATATCTATACAAAAGGATGAAGGTCCAAGTCTTTAGAGTCCTTGTGCTTCATGTCTTGCTATATGGTTGTGAGATATGGGCACTGCCGAGTGATCTGAGAGGAAGACTGGACTCCTTTGGTACTGTGTCTCTTCAGAGAATCCTTAGGTACCATTGATATGACTGTGTCAAATGAGCGGTTGCTCACGGAGTCCCGAATGAGGCACATTACCTGCATTGTGAGGGAGTGTCAGTTACAGCACTTCGGCCATGTGGCATGATTCCTTGAGGTAGATCCGGCTAGCAGGATCTTCATTGTTGAGGACCTAAGTGGCTGGACCAGGCCAAGGGGATGCCCACGTAACACCTGGCTGTAGCAGGTAGATGGTCATTTCCGGAGGGTAGGACTGGGGTGTCTGGGGTGTTGCCAACCAAGATCCCGGGTTGTTTCGTCGTGTGGTGGGTGCGGCAAGGCATTGTAGCAGTGCATGCTCCCCGACCTGACCTGACCTGTTGGTGTCAGAAAAGGCTGTAAAAATGATGTTGAAACTTCTATAGGAGAGGTCTAGTAAAAAAAAAATAGCAGCTCTTTATTAAGGAACCTACAGCCTTGTTTACTTTATTCATGATTTTAAAAGATTTTTATTATCCATTGTCAGACATGTGAGCATGGGAAGCGCTTTAAAGGATTGTACTGGATGAACAAGGGGGAGTAAAAGAGTGTGACACTGCTGCTAACTTTTGTTAAATCTGTTTCCTTACAAAGGAGGAGAAGAAAACAATATTAGACCAATAAGGTCACTTCCCTTGTCTGTGAAGCCACATCCCTTGTGATATAAGCCTAATTTAGTCGAAGCTCTCAGCAGAAGTCCCTGTTCACTCTCAGATCAGCTTCTGAGAACTGTGCTCTGAAGTTTATTGTATTTTTCAGGTGATACGGCAAAACCTTTTGTTCAATATGTGGGTGCTATATCTTCCTCGTCCTTCAGACAACAAAATTAAATGGGCATCCTCCTCTACGACCCTTAGTTTTTTTGTTTCTGATTTCCTCTGACACCATCCATTCGTTTTCTGATCTAATAACTCTTGGATTCTGCCCTGACAGTTTCAGGAGCACGGTAGGAACCCACTCAATTCATCTCGAGGCAAAGTGAGTTAACTGTATGTGTTTCAATTGTAGAAAGAAAATTGATGTACCAGGAAAGAAACCCACAGAAAACTAAAGGAAAACTCAATCAACAATCAACTTGTACAACATCTTAGTGTGGGAATGAAACCTTGGCAGCAACAATATCTACTGTATCACCATTCTGCCCCAATTAAGATAAATTATTATAAATGACTTTATCAAGTACTATGAACATGCCGTGTAGTTTCAAGAATATCCTTGTTTCCATTATAATGGATGAGCAAGGCGAATTCAGTACTACAAAGTTATCATTAGAGGCAAAGAAGCAGAATGTCTATAGGATATAAAATGAATGGAGGTCATAACACAACACATTATTTAAAATTATTCATGATACTATGCTCTTTGATTACAAAATCTCTTTAAATTCTGTCGATTGAGAGTGATAAAAATAAGTGAAGGGTATATCAAAAAGGAGGTGTCTATTAAAGCAGAAAATGTGTAGACATAAATCCGCAGATGGCAAAAAGGCTTTTTGTGATTCAAAGTAATGATCAGAATGTAACTGACACAACAGTGGCTAACACATTTGTTTGGCTAATGGCTGTTAGACCTCATCAGAATAGCATTTTGCTTGTTTAAAGCAATTATTTGTTAATACAGTAAGCACTGCAGACATGTGACCTCCAAGTAAATGCTTTTACTGCACAGAAATTCAATAGCCATTGAAATGCTTTGTTTTTGCTTTGTGTTCTGTGACCCTCGGACCTGATTTTTTTGTAAGACAGTAACTATGGAAATGGGGGGTTATGAGTTAGGCAATCAAGAAAATTTGTAGCTAGTATGCAAAAGCAGTTTTCAGCCACATTTATGGCCAAAAAAAATTCTATAGGAATATGGCCCAAGTATCTAAATGTCAAGTGCATAAAGCATGCTGGGAGACTGTCAGAATGGCCTTATTTACTGTGCAGAGGATCGGACCACTTAGCAAATCTGGAGTCATGACATTTGGTAAACATGCAAATATCCACTAGAAATAAGTGACTAGAAACAGCTGCAGCAGATAACCTTTTAAGTGAATGTGTCACTGAACTGGACTTGTATGTGGAGTGTTTTTTTTACAATTTTTGGATTGCCTGAAAAAAAAAAACATTTATAAAACTGCTGGGGCCCTCCCTCCTAAAAGTAAAGTAAGTGCATAGTGACCATACTCACAGAGTGAAAAGGTACTACATAGATTACTAACTGCCAGATTTGTCAATGAGCAATGCTTTTATGGTATGACTTCATGCTATGTTACATAATTGTATATACATATTGTAGTATCATCTACATTTTTTTTAATAAAGTACTCTTAACAGAGGATTGACACAAAATGTTCTCTGGCACACCAAATGTGCCCCATATAGAAATTCAACCATTCCAACACCAGAAGGGTGGTGCAGCGGTTAGGAGTGTCACACCTCTAAGATGTTAGTTTTAATCCCCTCACGGACAGTATCTCTGTGGAGTTTACATATTTTCCCTAGCTTGTGGGGGAGCATTCTCTGAATATTCAAGTTTACTCTCCAATTCACTAGTCATTTAGTAAATTAACGCCAATTTGCCTCTGTATACATGTAAAGATGAGTGTATCTTTTTGGCTCCTCTTCGATGCTTGACTCCTAATGTTTGCTCAATACTCCCATGATCCAGAATTGGAAAACAAAATATGCTGTGACAGATTGGGTCCGCTATCGCTCCCTTGAACCCTTGTCCAAGACATCAGACACCAGGTAAAAGTCCAAATATTGACTTTATTTAAACTGCACAGTGCACAAAGCACCCTCCTATCCACACAATACTCATTAAACAATACAATAATTCTCAATAAACAATCCTTCACTCCCAGGCGCGTTGCCACCCTTCCACCCAGCTCAGCTCGACGCTCTGGTGTTTTGTGGTCTCTTTTATAGTCCTCGACCCGGAAGTGTTTCCCTCTCTCTGTCCATGTGACTAGGAACACTTCCGGGTCAGATACAAAGTCCTTTTTCTTCACCCTGGAAGCACGTTATTCCTCTTGTCCATGTGACTCGGACGTACTTCCGGGGCGTAGGGCAATAATCGCTGTTCCTCCCTGCAGTGTCTCCTAGTGGCCCCCATGGTATCCAGCATGGCACCTCCATACTGCAGGGAGGGTGGCGTGGGGGTATTGGCCGGGATGAACAGCCGGCCATATATCACAATGTTTACTAAATGAATTATGATGACTGAATCACCTTCATCTATTACAATTTCATGAGGAGTAGAAGCCTTTCGTCATGCATGCATGCTTGCGGAACACCCTCCGGGCTCATCTCAAGCAGGTCCTACCACCTTGGGTCGAGAGGGGACGCTTGCGCTAAACTTCTCTTTAATTCCCTCTGCAGTACTGAGAAGACATTCATTGAGGGCATTTGACTTGCCCCTCCTGATTCTCCACTTATACAGGCCACTGCTGCTGGAGCTGACGGAGATCCTTACAACCTGAGAGAGAAATAATTTTTTAATTTATCTAGCCTGACAGCTTTCCAATTTTGCTTTTTTGTTACTTGTACTGCAACACATAGTTACATTTCGTTATACAGGGTGGGCCATGGAAAAGAAGTCCACCTCCAATACTGGTGCCACGCTCCCCACTTGACTCACGGAACACCAGAAAATTGGCGTTTAGTGCGCTATGTCAGGAACACAAATAGTGGGTACAATTTTCTTCGAATCAACTGTGAATACCACGGTTTACATGGACATCTTTGAACAATTTTATGACCAACTAACACCAGAAGAAGAAATGTACTCCTTTTTCCAACAAGATGGGGCAACATGCCACACCTCACATGACTAACTGGCACGGGTTCATGTACTGTTTACAAAGAAGCGAACTGTGAGCAAGGGGTTATGGCCACCACATTCCCTGGACTTGTCCACATGCGATTTTTATCTGTGGGGAAATTTAAAGCAGAAAGTGTACGCCAACAGTCCACATAACCTGGATGAACTCAAGGAAAACATCACAAACACTATCTGCAGCATCACTGTTGAAGAGCTGCAAGCAGTATCAGCCAACATGCTCTGACGTGCCCAAAGGTGCATAGATGTGAACGGGGACCACTTTTAGCATCTGTTGTAACATGTGGGTAAGTGAATAAAAATAATCCACTTGCTCATTCATATTGTCATACTATCGCCGGAGGTGGGCTACTTTTCCGTGGCCCACCTGTATTTTCTTGGACTGAATTAAGCAAGGATGACCAGGTTGGTGCCCCAACATCGATCTGTGGGACTTGCATTACCTTACTTGACCACACTAGCAACACAAAGTAGAAATACAGAATAGACAATTAAAAATATATACAGTTAAGACTTGAAAACAAAGAAGAACAGGAAAACAAAACTCATAATACAAAAAAACCATACTGGAGCCATGGTACTAGACATCCATCCATTAAACCAACATAAAGATATCCTGTATCACAGAAGACCCCAAATTGACACATTAAATGTACTCAAATACAGCACAGAATATAGCATACTGCAAGGATTTGTATCAGAATCATAGCTCAAATGAGTTTCTTTAACCTACTCAGTACAGATGAGAGTGTTTGTTTGCGTGTTTAAGTGCCACTCTGTCCTGGCTGTGCCTTCTGTATCCCCTGAAATGTGCATTTGAACATGGAAGAATATTCTGAGACATGTCAGTGTTCTAAAACAGGCACATTAAAAAAAAAAATAAAATAAAACTATGGGTGACCACTAAACACTGCAAGAAGAAAATAAATACCCCACTCATAAATAATCACATTTGATTAGTGAAAATTACAAACACAGGCAAGCAGTTGGCATTTTGCTGCTATTGTACTTTTCAAAGCATCACTTACTCATTCACACATCCATCCATTTTTCAAATCTGCTTCAGTCTTATTTATTACAAAGCTATAAACAGTGAACACTATTTTCAGGAAACCTACTGTAAGATTATAAAATACATTATATAAAATAATACAACATAATCTAGTGGCTAATTGCAGCACAGACTCGTTATGTGCTTCAAAATGAGTAGTATATCCTGTTAGTGTTTACATTAAAAAAACTGAATTGATTTGATTGTGCATTTTGATTTGTAAGTTGCTTTGGTTAAAAATTCAAGCTCAGTAAATAAATGCAAATGAAACAGAAGAATATGTACATTAGAGGTCTGATGTCCCATAACTCATTTATAATGCACACAATCGCATTGTGCATGCTGGCTCGAGAAAATGCCAAATATGTTACATCATAATCACAAGATAAGGGAAACATGAAATATTGTTTCTAGATTAAAGGAATGATAATGCTGAATGCAGCGCTTCATAATACTGAAAGCTGACAGGAACACATGACCTACATGAATATGCATAAGAGCTAAGGCCAGCACATATCTGAAAAGGTGACATGCAGAATTATCTATAAAAAACCTACTTTTTCTTTTGTCTTTTAAACCATGAACATTTACAAACAATGTACAATGTGACATTGTACCAGATGTAAAGCCAAAGTTAAACTAAAAACACTGTCGGTTGGTAAAATTCCTAACACCATCAATGCTTGCATTGCCCCATATCTTTTTAAAGCAGGTCTATGACAACTGTATTTATGGAAATGGAACAAAATTATTCATTATACCAAAAAACTGAAAGTGTAAATATATATATAGTCTTTGAGCATCTCTTGTTGGTATTCTAATATTGTTATTATTCTGAAGGAACATACAAGTCAAAATTTCATTGTGCTACATACACATCAAAATAATTTTGAACTTAACAAAATCTAAGCCGTACACTATACCAATCATTCAAGACAACAGAGAGCAAGAGTTTGTCCTGATAACATTTTGGTAAAAGGCAAAACTGAACATTGAATTGGGTGCCAGTCTTATGCAAGGCCCTCGCACCCACATTACTTCACTCACATTAGGGTGGCAATTCAGTTTAGAATTGCCAGTTAACCTAATCTGCATGACTCTGATGATGTGGAAGGAAAACAGGAGTGCCAGGTGAAAATCCTATGCACAAATAGGGAAGAACATGCAACAACCTATTGCAAAAATGACACAGCAACACTAGAGAGAGTCCAGAGGGCAGAGACTAGGTTGACTGCAGGATGGAGAGGTAATAGATATAAGGAGAAACTAAAGGAGTTGAACCTTTTCAGTTTAAGGAAATAGAGATTATGAGATGACTTGGCTGAAGTCTTTAAAATTATAAAAGGAATTAGTACAGTGGATCTAGTCTGCTACATTAAATTTTGTTCAACAAGAACACTGGCACACAGTTGGAAACTTTTTAGGGCATATTTCCCACAAGCATTAGAAAGTTGTTCTTCATGAAAGAACCACAGACACATGGAATAAATTACCAGGTAGTGTGGTGGACAGCAGGACTTTAAGGACCATCAAATCTTGACTTAAAGTTATTTTGGACAATCTATGTAAATAGATGGACTAGCTTGTTAGGCTGGATGATGTATTCTTGTCACAACTGTTCTAATGTTTTATTGTTCTAACTGCTTGAAGGATTCTAACCTAGGATGTTAGATCCATAAGGTAGCAAAGCAAACCACTGTGTCACCAACATTAATAAATATTTTGGCTGAAAAAAGGTGTTGAGCCAGATGCACTTCAGAAATGTAGATTGACCCAGTGGACTGGTTGCTTTTTAACCAGTGCAGTGTGTGGGTGTGGGTTAGTGTGCCCTGCAATGGCCGGGTACTCCAGCCAGTGATGATTTCTGTCCTGCACCTACTGCTGCTGGAAGTGGACCTAGCTTCTCAAATACCCTAAGGTTGTTTTAAATATTGAATGTTTTTGAATGTAATATACTGTATACTTTGCAGCACTATTAGGGCTTTTTCTCCATCCATCCATTATCCAACCCGCTATATCCTAACACAGGGTCACGGGGGTCTGCTGGAGCCAACAGGGCTTTTTCTAACCTACAATAAGTAAAGATCCAAAGTAACAATATAGAATTTTAAGCAAATGTATACCCAAGTATCAGAGATGATCTAGACATAACACAAAGCATAAAATAAACACTAGAAAGGGAAAGCAAATCAGTGTATACCAGGGAGACCTTCTCTGGCTTTCTCAATCTGAGGTAGCGCCTTCTGAACATCTCAATATCACAAAAGTTTATACTTTTTATCATCCCTCTCTCATTTTCTAAATTTGCTGGTCTTCATTTTTTACAGATGATGGAGACTTGACCCATCATTACCTATTTACTCCAAATGGGTGTCAGCTGTCACCGAAAGGACACACGCTGCCAAGGAGTAATACTAGCCATTAAACCCAAGTCTAGAATTACTTATGAAGTCTCATGGGGTCATCTAAGCAGAGGGAGCTCTGTTGATGTTTTATTCTCTTACAGACTGACCGTTCTCCATCAAATTAGGGCCTCATCTGCATCAAATGTGGCTTCTCTGCCTCTGCCTCTGTTGGTCACAACAGGTTGTCTGATCTCTTGCCTGTCCTTCATGACAACTGGTGCTCTCAGAGTAACTACTTCAAGGGCTCCATTATTAATTACTGGGCATAACATTTACTGATGGCTTCTTTTACAGCTACAATGGCACTCAGAGAGATTCTTTAGTGGCTTCTCACTTCAAATGCAGTGTAGTCTTGACTTCAAGCAAGTTTGGTATCCATTCTACCATGGTAACTTTATGCTAGCTTTGCAAGTTGCTAAGTCAAGTCCAGGTCAAGTTCAAGCTCACTGTTACCTGGGCAGACTACAATGAGATCCTTACTTTCATCTCTGACCAATATGCAACACGCCGCAACTCTCCTTTGCCATGATAAAGCCAAGTGGTTAATTGCAAGGTGCTTCTGTTCTCCATTTTTCAAATCAATTATATCATGCATTTAATATAAATATTTTCTAACATGAACTTTTCATGAGCTTCTAGGGTTGTCAATACTGAAGAACATATTTGAAAATTTAAATATAGTAATAAAAAATAAATATAATTATTAAAACAATTATTCTAAAATAACACCAAATCCCATCTCTTATTTTGCTTCTTTCTGGTGGTCTCAAGGTGGGAAGGAAAGAACCTCCAAAATGAAGCTAACTGCACTGCTTTACAAAATGATTGCTTTCAGTTTTTCTGTCTAAGGCACATGTAAAAATGTACAATATGCAGCAAAATTTCATTTTACAGACATCTGCTTAATTAAGAATCCTGTTCAGGCCCATCTGTATTGATTTTGCTGCCTCAGGGGTCCCAGCTAATCCGGCCAATTTAGTGTAATCTGCAACAGGAACTGTTTCTTGTATTTCTATCAGAATCATTTATCTCTCTCTCTCTCTCTCTCTGTCTCAGTGGTTTCAATACATATCCCAGCTGGAGCTCACTTTCAATGTCTCATGACACAGATGAAGATCAAGAAATGAGGAGTCAGTTCTGTACATACTGCGTTGGTGTGCAATTTAATCATTAAACCTTCCACGTGACATCAAGCTGTCTTTTACAATTTAGGCTTGATTGTCAGGTGCAACTGGAAGGGTGCCCTGTCACAAGGGTCACCCATAAAATCAGGCTATAGAACACTTTCCACTGTGGACCACCACCTGAAGGAACGATCTGGTTATGTCACCCACAGTGGCTACTAACTGATCCTCAATAGGAATGTGGCACCTGCTGTCTAGACTGTACTGGCAGCCACCATAAGACCGGTGGGAGTTTGACGTTCTTCCTACCAGAGACTTGAAATCTGAAAAGTAAGAAACAGCAGAGTCTAGAACAAAATGAACCATAGCTCGAATCTAGCAGCTCACTCTCTTGGTCTGATCTGGCTGCTCACAATCTTGGACTGAACCATAAAGAAACATAAAGAATAATAAGGTCAAAATCAGTGTAGCAATCAGTGGCTCAATTTACTTTGCAATTATCTCATTGTTTTATTTGGTGATTTTGTTTTTCTTCTCTTATTCATTGTTCAGAAAAGCACAGTAGTGTGATACTGATAAGAAATTTGAAAATATTTGTATTTCTGAAATAGGAAAACAGCAATTAATAAAATAAATATGTTTGCTGCTGTCATGTGGTCAATGGCATCAAACTATCCCAACAATTTGTTTGCCACAAAAAAAACCCTAAAATTTCATAACGTAATAAAAGAATGAAAGCTGCAGTTCAACTCAGTATATACTATAATGACAGACTAGCAGATTATTTACAGAAAACAAATGTAAACAATTAAAAAATGTCAATAAGTTTTTCAGTAATGTTTAGAACTACTGATAAACCTAAGATGAACATCTTTAGGGATGCAGAGGAAACTTACAGAGGAAAGCCATGTAAATACAATTAGAATAATGAAGTGCTAAATCAACAGTAAGCAGACTGGGCTATGAACCTGTGCAGCAGCAGCACCAACCACTCTCTGTCCTACATAAAATTAAAATCATTACATTGAATTTTATTGAATACTTTTGTGAAATGGGACTCTTTCTGAACATAAAATAATAATTTTCCTGTCACCATTCAGTGGTTTTGGCATTAATGTTGGTTATGTTGATCTCTGTTAGGTATTTATGCATATTTTTGTGTTTTATGGTTGTTTTTGTGAATTAGGAATTATTACATGTCTTATTTTTATGTTAATTCTGTTATATTGTTAAGTATGTACTGTCTCCTCAAACGTCATTATGTTCCTTGCATTTTGTGGGTGGAGTCCTAAGAGGCGGGGCTATCCTGACTTCACTCCTGCTGAGGTTCACTCTGCCTATTTATAGTGAGAGCTACTGTATAGTGAAAGCCTGAACAGGAGAACATTTTATTGTGATGGAGTTTTGTGCATATTGCCATTTCTTTGTTTTTGTCAGTTTTCTGGTCTTTGCTCTATTTTATGGATTTTGTGACTGGATTGCATATTTTTTATTTAGGACTGCCTTTTAGGCAGCTCTTTTTGGGCATCTTTTGATGTTGTACTTTTCAAATTTTTCTTAATACATTCTTTCTTCTTATATATGAAGTTCATTTTGTTGCCTTTTTGATTTACAAGCATAGCTTTATGGTGATCCTCCTTCTTGTGGGGCCTTTGACATATTTTTAGAACTTTAAGTTTCCTTTGAAGGTAAAATCCCATTTGTAATTGCAAGGCCTGAAGCAGGGCACTAGAGCTGGGATTTAGCCCCATTGGGGTGAGGCTTCTACAGGAAGGCAGAGAAGGCTGGGCTTGGCCAGTAAAGCTAATTAGTGAATCCTTTTGGAGGCCTAACACCCCTGACTCTCCATGTTTGGGACTCCAGATCACAACAGGATCAAGTGTTTCACAGAAACCTCTCAATCTACTGCTGCCAGGAGTTTTCTAAACTTCTCCCTGCTAAAACACTAAGATGTAAACAGTATCATTTAAAATAAGGGCAAATAACTTTACAAGCTGTTTAGAAGCATTCTGATCGAGTGTTAAAATGCTAGAAAGATGCTTAGGTGTGAATCAGCCCTTTATTAGCTATGCAAATGCATTTTAAATGTCTACTATAGACAGTATTACAATACTAAATACTATAGGCACAAGATAAAGGCAATATGTTGATTTGCTCACCACCGCTATCATATTTAGAGCAGGTATAAAGTTTGGTTTAAAACTTTTTTTTTTGGTATTGTATTTAAGTCAGGTGTTCTGGGGAGATATGCAAGTAAGAATTTCTTTGTACTATGTATACATGACAATAAACTTGACTTGACCTAATGAACAGTTAATTTAAAATACTGTACTCCAGTACCTAGTACCACACATTTGTGTATCTGGACGGCTCTGGCAAGTCCTCAAACAGCATCTCAATGTGAAAGCAGGTGCAATCATTGACGGTCCTGCTTTCTCCATGGCTCTGAGTGGTCAACAGGAGAGAAGGCATAACTACACCCCTAATGGGCTGCATCGGTCCCACTCTCCTTGGGCCAGAGCCTATAAATATAGAAGAATGAAACCAGGAAGGTCATCTTTTGCCCCTGGAAAACCAGAGAGAGAGGAGACTGAGCTCTCAATGTCTACAGTTATAACCTTTATTAGAAGCACATTGCCAGGATGGCATGCACTCGCTTACAGTTTGTTTTGCACTTTTTTGTTTCAAAAATACCAATTAAAAGGGGAATTGCTGGCTTGACACCCCAACAGTTGCACCAGTGTCCAGAAACTTTATTACACTAGACAAAAACTATGTTTAAGATTAAAAAGGCTACCCCATACAGTCGAGATAAGGTCTCACAACTGGACCACTTAGTAACCAATCACTTATGTATTCTGCCTTTTAAAATATAAATATGGATGGTAATGATTCATATGTAAATGTACTGCAGAAACAAAAAACAGGGGTCAGTGATAGGGCCGCTGCTGTTTTTAATACAGTATATATTAATGATTTAGATAGGAATATAAGTAACAAGCTGGTTAAGTTTGCAGATGATACCAAGATAGGTGGATTAGCAGATAATTTGGAATCCGTTATATCATTACAGAAGGACTTGGATAGCATACAGGCCTGGGCAGATTTGTGGCAGATGAAATTTAATGTCAGTAAATGTAAAGTATTACACATAGGAAGTAAAAATGTTAGGTTTGAATACACAATGGGAGGTCGGAAAATCGAGAGTACACCTTATGAGAAGGATTTAGGAGTCATAGTGGACTCTAAGCTATCAACTTCCCAACAGTGTTCAGAAGCCATTAAGAAGGCAAACAGAATGTTAGGTTATATAGCACGATGTGTGGAGTACAAGTCCAAGGAGGTTATGCTCAACCTTTATAATGCACTGGTGAGGCCTCATCTTGAATACTGTGTGCAGTTTTGGTCTCCAGGCTACAAAAAGGACATAGCAGTGCTAGAAAAGGTCCAGAGAAGAGCGACTAGGCTGATTCCAGGGCTACAGGGGTTGAATTATGAGGAAAGATTAAAAGAGCTGAGCCTATACAGTTTAAGCAAAAGAAGATTAAGAGGTGGCATGATTGAAATGTTTAAAATTATGAACAGAATTAGTACAGTGGATCGAGACTGTTATTTTAAAATGAGTTCATCAAGAACACGGGGACACAGTTGGAAACTTGTTAAGGGTAAATTTCGCACAAACATTAGGAAGCTTTTCTTTATACAAAGAACGATAGACACTTGGAATAAGCTACCAAGTAGTGTAGTAGACAGTAAGATGTTAGGGACTTTCAAAACTCGACTTGAAGTTTTCTTGGAAGAAATAAGTGGATAGAACTGGCGAGCTTTGTTGGGCTGAATGGCCTGTTCCCATCTAGAGTGTTCTAAAATAAAAATCTTGGATCAGGAATGGTTAATGCATTTTCAGGTTGTCATGCACGTGCACATAGGAGGCAGCTTAAGGATTCTGCAGTTGGCACTGTGGTCTAATGCCTTCTCGAGAATGGAAGATGGGCAGTAACCCCACCACTGATGTCACTTCCGATGTCCTTCGTGGACCCACCTCATCCTGCCGAGTGATTGTATAACCTGGAGCTGGGCCATCTTGTTCTCAATCTGAAATTGTTTCTGGAAAGATGACTCTGCAAATTATTGAATGTTACATTTTGTGCATTCTTTCAAAATATAAGGGGGGGCTCCAACTCTTTCACTTTATTGTGTCTCCCATTAGCAAGGTTTACAGGAACATTCTATAGTACATTTTGCATTACCTAATATGAATATTTTAATATGACAATTGCAAACTTGCCATCTTTACTGCATAAAAGTAGTTCAGCCATAACTCTATAGCATCCTTTTAAATGGAAGCTCTGGATAATGAATGCCGCATACTTGTCACCCATAGTACATGTCATACCATGATGCTTCTATAACATCTTCTATTTTGTCTTTAATTACCTAAAACTCAACCAACTTTGAGGCTTGACTAGTGTCATAAGAATCAATGAATAAAAAAAATGAGTAACAAATTTCCCCTCCAAAATAAAATAATGAAGGGAATCAGAATATGAAAAAGTGTTTTAGATGCAGAGTGTTAACCCTGGATGTTAGAAGGCAGGTGACAAAGAAACAGAGAGAAGCTACTGAGTAGTGGAGACAAGTCAGACTAATACAATGGAGCAAGAAAGTGATCCTATTTACAAATCAAGGGACCAAGCTTCTTTTTTAATTTGGGAAATGAGCATAAGGTAACAAAGACTTTGAATTAGTAGCAAGGCATGACCTTCCTAAATGAAAATGCAAATAGTGAGGTGAACACCTATAAAATACAAATGAAACAACTTAAAATTTCAAAAAGTCAAGTGAAATCACGATTATAGTCAAGAGTACTTGGTACAATTAAATTCTTACCCGCATATCCCCTCAGTCGAGTTGACAGACAACCATAAAAAGTATTGACAGCGGTATATATAAAATGTTGCTTCTCATTTTTAAACTCTAACACCCTTGGCCTTGCAAGTTAAATGTCTAAAGCAAAATGAAGCTGCCAAGATGAATACGTGAAAAAAATCTGATTTGTTTTCAATTGGAGATGGTTATCATTCATCATCTACTGATAAGTGAGGCCACAGGCTGCTCTGTGTGGCAGTAATAGAAACTAGCAGTACAATAGTGAACTGCAGGCAGGAAGAGAAATAAAACAGGCCAGCTTGGTAATGCATTTAACTGACAAGAAAGACATCACTGTTACCATGTGCCAGGTCACTTTAAATCCTATCTGCTAGGTTACAACAAAAATCACCACTTTAACGCTGGGTCAGGATGTATAATGTACTTCTGAATAATGGTGTCAACCACTTCTGGAATTTACAGCTGCATAAATTAATAAACTTGTAAGTTTTATTCTAGTATAATTATTACAGAATGTCACAACTTTTAGATTAGCAACAATCTGCCACAAACCCATAGTCACAGATATTACATATTTACATTTTCGAACTACTTCAGCATGTGCGTATGAAATATATTAGACTTTGATCCATCAAGACTTTTATTATCTATGAGCTAATGACTTGTAAAACATTTTTAAACACCATGAACTTACCACTGTATCGAAGGGAATGGTGTCCTTCTGTAAGAAGAACTGCCTTAAATGTACTTCCTTTTTATTTCCACCAGGGTCTGTGGCATAGTATTTTATTTTATGTAGGTTATATAGTGTGAGCTTAATAGCAGCATGTAACTGCAAATAAAAAATTCCAACATTAATGTCAAAATGAGGAAAGCAATTCATCATGGTATAGTTTTCATTTTCTGCTTTCTCTCCATCTGTAAGAGCAGTACTTATTTAGCAGACAAGACTGTTTTTTACTTATGCTGCAGGTTACAGAAGACATCTTACCATGTCTGCAGCCTTACACCCACCCATCTTTTGCTGTTACTATTTAATGCCTTGCATGAACTGCTCCATTTGAGCGTCCATTCTGTTTGTTGGTGACTTGTGCGTTCCACATTTGCTTAATAAATAATATATATAGTGAATGTACTGGACCTCTCATGTTCATTCCATGAGACATCTTTAATTTCAAAATAAACCCGCCCAATTAACTTTATTGATGTCTATGCAATTTTGTAATACCTGCATTAAGCTTCAGACATGGACATGCCTTTTAGTCTGGGAATCTATTGTTTGCTTTTCTTTGCAATGCTCCTTGTGATGCTGGATTTGTTTTCAGCCTCTCAGGATTGTGTATTGGCTTCATATTCTGATTTTACCATCATACGCTGTCTGTTGCCAGCCACTAATTTCAGAACAGTCACATGAATAAAGGGCTGTGTATATAAATAGGGTCAAACCCCTATCTGGAAATGAAAAAACTGACTCATTTTTGCCTTATTCACCTTCCACTGCTCTCTCTTGGATTGTTTCAGTATTAACAAATGCATATTTTTATTGTGCCTGTGTTTTTTGTTTTTTTTCTTTTTATCTCTTTGAAAACACCATTTTGTTTCTTAGCCATGATTTTCATTTTGCTGGCCAAACACAGCTACAATAACCTTTAAAAATACACAGCACCTTGCATTATCCACAAGCTTCTCAAGGACTCCATAAACAGAACGTCGCCTACCTAGACTAGAACTGTGCAGACTACACCAAATGCTGCCCTGCTAGCAAATTAACCATGGCACTGTTGGTGGAAAAGCACTAAGACATTTTCATTTCCTGTTTAATATTTTTAATAACAGAGTACAGAATTTAGGAAAAAAGATACTGAGGATACCAAACAGAATAAAGCATTTTATTAATCTGAGGTTATACCCTATAAGTATGAATCTGCCATCTGCACTATGGGGAAAATGGCTAAAGCTCCAGACTTATGAATAAATTGTTTCTGCTTCGCTGCCTTCTTTGCGTGCAAATGCATTTCCCTTACATGACACAGTCGTCAGCTACCTGGGACTGAAAGCAACTGCTTTGGAGGGTTAGTTTTTGTTTTATTTTTTATTTTTTTTATAAGTATAGAAGAAGTAAATGAAAACAGACTCCATAAACAAAAAAAAACTTAATCATATTCAGTTAAGCAACAACAACAACAATCTATTTCTTGTATAGCCCAAAATGACACAAGGAATGCCTCAATAGGTTTTAACAGGCCTTGACTCTCTAAGTAGACAAGAATAAAAAACTCCCAAATAAATCTTTTATTTGGCTGGGCATGCCATGAGTGTCAAAAAGTGGATTAAATACAACACACAAAATAGAACAGCCAATCTATCATTGCCACCAATCAACCAGAGTGCCACGACAACTCTCAAGGTAAGACACACAAATAGATTATACCACGTACTAAATACAAAACTATCACCTGTAAGGACACAGATTTGTTCAAATACATCAAAAACAAAGTAGAAACCATTTAACATAAATGAAAAACAACAATATCTGCCAATTACTTAATTGTAGAACTATTGCCAGATTGTAAAAAAGGAGCCAGACAAGCCAGACACAGCCAGAGTCCTGGAGACCTCAGCCCACAAGCTGCCTCCCTCCTACTGGCCATTCTATAGCTGAGTCAGTGCTGGGTTGGCCAGTCTCATGAATGGACCCTTCTACTCAGTGATTCTAATGCTCCTTTATTTGAGATGACTTTTACATGGGAGGCAAACAATTTGACAGTAGAGCAGTGGCACCAAGTATAAGCAAACAGAGAATATAGTATATACTGGAAATATATAAAAGAACTTAATTATTTGTAAAGACCTTGTAGCTTTTTTAACTTACCCAGTTTGGGCTCTGATAGTCAGAATAATAAAGCACACAGCTGAGTAAAGACTAGCAATGCATGATTTGGTGTGTTCGAATACCTCTGGATTTGATTAAGGCAGGTACTGACTTGGTGTCAAATCAACAGCATATTTGTAGGAGGGGGAATGCCTTTGGACATAATAAAGTAATAATGTCCAGTTTTTCAAAATAGATGAAAAAATAATTACAAACAGCTTAACACAAGTGAAGAAAAAAAAACACACACTATTACTGAAAACATTGAGAAAGTCAAAGTAAAATCAGTGGCACTGCACTTGTACCAATAATTCAGTAATTGATCCCAGATATATTAAAGTTAAGATTAGAGTCTATAAGTCTAAAAGTCTATATTTTATATTATCACTGATCACAGAGGGTAGCATAGTGGCACAGTAGTTAGTGTTGCTATTTCATTATGTTATATTTCATAGTTGCTTTTCATAGTGTTGTATTTCATAGTTAGCTTTGCTATTTCATACATCTGAATCTTGACCCAGTCAGGTTTGTGGAGGTTTTCTTCTGATACTCCAGTTTTCCTCAGGCATCCCAAACACATGCAGGTTAGGACGACTGTAGACTGAGCGATTGTGCATGTTTGCATTGCGATGGACTGGCACCCAATCTATGGCTGGTTCCTGCCTCATACCTAATGTTGTCAGGACAGGCCCCCTAAGACCTTAGACTAGAAAAAATTATATTTAGAAATGAATGGATACAAGGAAATTAATGGTATAGCTGTAATGCCACTAGTATAAGTAGTACTGGTAGTGCAGACATATATATATTGTCAGGCTTGGGTCACATAGTTGAACAGATTCATTCAGGGTTTTCAAGAAACATAAACTTTATTCGTAAACAACATAATAAAGCATACAATGTCTCGGGGAGAAGAGAGACAATGCAATAAGACAAAAGGACAGCTGCTGTACAGGCTTTTA
>JANRMT010062792.1:1385182-1408164 GCA_026402145.1 Polypterus bichir lapradei | reverse complement strand
CTGACTCATCTTCCTCTGCATAAGCACAGTCCTTCACCCGTGAATATTTACCCGTGGCAGTTTGCTATTGGATTGCCGCTGACGGACGGCCTTATATGGGCAGGCACTAAATTACAAACGCCAGCGGCAGCCTGTCTATGAACTTAATTTAAAGTGTAGGTTTACACTGTGCTTTGTTTCCGAAGTAGCAGAACTCATGAATATGGTTGTATATGTCACTCGCTCGCTTCTTATTGTTTCGCTGCCTTCTCAATTATATAATGCATGTTTTCTAAAGCGCTTTTTGGGCCTCTTCCTGGTTTTCTACGTACTGCGTGATTACGTGGGAGGCGTGATGATGTCAGACGAAACTCCGCCCCCACGGGTTTCAAGCTCATCTCCATTACAGTAAATGGAGAAAAACAGCTTCCAGTTATGACCATTACGCGCAGAATTTCGAAATGAAACCTGCCCAACTTTTGTAAGGAAGCTGTAAGGAATAAGCCTGCCAAATTTCAGCCTTCTACCTACACGGGAAGTTGGAGAATTAGTGATGAGTCAGTCAGTCAGTCAGTCAGTGAGTGAGTGAGTGAGTGAGTGAGGGCTTTGCCGTTTATTAGTATAGATAACATTCCATACAAATAGGTCAAGTTTTACAAGAGGGTTCAAAACAAATCAACCCTCAATTAATTAAGAGAGACAAAAATATAATATAATGCCACAAGCAATATTTACTTCAAAGCAAATAAAGCAGTGCATATTAAAGGAAATGTGCTGTAATATCCATCCACTTTATTAGACTTAAATAAAATATGAACATATTTATTTAATAAATAATGAAGTAGAATTAAAAAGGAGGGTTGCACAGTAACTTAGTAGTTTGCATTTCTGCTTCACAGACAAAGTTTTTCTGGATTTAAATTCCTTGTCTGGTCGTTGTCCATGTGGAGTCTGCAAGTTCTCCCTGGATTTTCTGGTTTTCCTCACACATCCCCAAAGATGACCAATTTGAGTTAATCAGTGATTCCAAATTGGCACTGGTGTGGAAGCACAAAGGACTGGCACCCTGCCAGGGCAGTTTCCTGTTTGTGCATTCAGTGTTTCCAGGATTGAATCTAGCCCTTGGGATCCTGTGAATAAATGCATTGAAATGGTATGGTATGGCATGGTATGTATAAGAGAGAATGAAAAATTATGCACTGTCATAAAGAGAGATGCGGAAGGTCAAGTGAATTTTAGCTGAGAGAATTCTGTTTAAGAAATGAGACAAAATCTATCTAAACCAAGCAGAATGTAGAGATGCTGCAGTGTTGTATGCCAGCTCTTTCATCAGATTCTGATAGCTCAGATCCCAAATGGTCAAATCTAAGAGGAGATGAACAACCAATGTTTGTTAATGTACCTATCTACCATATTGTAAGGTAGCAAAAGGTTTTATTAAAGTCTGCATTTCTCACTTTTGACAATAAAAGCACAAAGTACCGAACAGCCTGATGCAAACCACATTTTTTATAAACACAAAGAATGTATTTAAGTCTCCTGAAAGCAATTTCTTCATATTTTTACCTTCCGGTTGATATTTTGATTGCCTTGTGTATACATGTGATTCATATTCTATCAGACACTTGAGGGACTAAACAATGAATTGCACATAAACCAGGGCACCTACACACAATCAGGCATCGACCCTTGAATTTCTGAAAACAACGTAATCTTTCACTGCTTTACACTATGGAGAGTCATCTTTATTTAAAAAAAAAGGCTGAAAAGGTAAATTTTTAAGTCAAGAAAGGTTTAAACAGTGTGGTAGAAAAACACTGAATTACTTAAGCTGATTTTTGTTTCTATTAAATAAAATGAAGTTATGTATTAGAAACATGGTACAGGAGAGTAGGAACACGTTGCATGTTGGTTGGACAAGCAAGTAAGAATTTCACTGTACTTTATACATGTGACAATATTGCTGCAACTATTACTACTACAACTGGACTAAGCAGGTCCAATGTTGGACGACTGATGCTTTGGGTCCACCTGAAAACTGATTTTATGAATGCTTCTGAATTGGGACCAGTCTTATCCTGAGCATGGATTGCCAAAATAGTGATGACTCTTTCACCTTAATGGTGCATTAGTTTGCTAATCTAGTTTCTTCAGCTCTAAAGGAAACTAATGATGGCATTTGTGCAGCAGAGTGCTGAAGTACTGCTAATATCTTTTGCCACTTCTTGGTGCCACAGAAGGCTATGCAAACAGCATTTAAAGCCCAGTTAAACTTTAAGACTTACTTTAAATAAACAGAAAAACTTCCATTACTCAGTTCCCTTTCACTGGAAACTCTTACTCTCATTAACAAGCCTTGAGGGTTGAAATAGGGTTAAACCCGATTGATATTGTAAAGAGGCAGACACCCATATCTCCTCCACAGGAGGGTCTTAAATATCCTATTCTTACTGCTTCCCTACAGGTGAACTATCCACAACATGGCTCACGGATAGTCTACCTAGGGTCCTCAAGCTACTCTCTATGAACACAGAAAACCACACACAGTGGTTACAGATTCTATCCCTTATCTATTTCAAAAACTTGTGCAAAGATTTTTCTGTAGCCTTTGAGACTGTTACCTGATCATGAATTTCATATTTTCTTTGCTTCTTCGAACTCCATATTGGAAGCAAATTATTGCAGCCACTCTACTATTCCTGCACCTTATAGAGCCTGGCAGCTTTATTTTAGACTTTCTCCAAAATATCCCTACAGATTTGTTTTACTTTTGAGACATCAGAATTGAATTTCCTCATCTTATTAATTTGCAGGTCACTTCTGATAAGCAGAAACTGTAGTGTATGACAGGTACTAATTAACACTTTATCATACATGCTGGTGTCTGCTCAGCAGAAATTGACTGCTTCATAGGAACCATTTTGAAAAAATTGGTGTGACTCAATCAAATACCACTAGCAGACCATGTCACGTTGGGAATGTTTAAGCTTTCTACTACTTCTATCTACTAATGTCAGACAGGAGAGGGTTTCTGCCCCTACCATTTATGGCAGCTCAGTGCTTCTTGAAACTGTGCTATATTTTTATTTTCTTTGTTCTTTGTGAACACAAACTTGGGATTAGTAATCAATGCATACAGTTGTCATGACCTACAACTGCTGCTGGATCGATACTAAAATTTGGACTTTGGTACCGATACCAGCTTTTACACCTCAGTACTGGTACCACAATTATTCCCAATTACTTCGGTCTTCTGGGCTGCACATGTGTCTTATGCCACATCCCACATGTTATAAGGAAGAGCAGAGTGGTACCCCTTGGTGATTCAAGTAAGAAGATGTACATATATTATAACACAGAGCTGGAGGTTCCTCTTTGGAGTTCAAATTGCTCTGATAATTTGTTTTTCTTTTCTTATAACTATTTCTTTGAAATTTAGTAAAGCACTTTGTGCTACATCCTGTGTATGAAAATGTGCTACAGAAATAAATGTTGTTGTTTATGATGATATGCAACTCAGCGTGATGTGCCTGCACGCAACAATTTACTTCCAGTAACAAAGTTAACATAAAGCTAGTTTACAGTAGTACTGAATTAAAAATGTGATATTTCAGTACTGCTATATCATGCAACACTACCTACTAAAAATTGTTTTGAAGTGTAACATTGCAATTGCACAGAACATTCAGTATATCCACCATATTCCAGAGGAGCTGGCTAAGAAACCAGTGTCTTTGTGGATTACTGCACTGTCTGCCAGGAGCCATAGGTGGATAAGGGAGAGAAAGCAAAAATGGGGCTTTTGGGCTGGGAGGCAAATCAAGTTAAGGAAGGACCCATACCAACCCTCAGTACTTAGCATTTTTCTAGTCACTTCAGGTCACTTTTAAACAGGATGGAGCTGAAATTGAGCAATGACAAGCACAAATTCATGACGGACTGCTGCATTATGGCAACTCCCAAAACTTGGCGACTTCCTGATTAAGTAATTAAAGTAGCAGGCTGTATAGCTCATTGTAGCAATTGGAACAATGAAGAGAGCAGGGCTTTGCATATACACTAAACATCCACAACATAAAACCCACCTGCCTAACATTGTGTAGCTCTGACTTGTTGAGTCAGTTCTGTTGTTGTTGTTGTTGTATCTGGCACCAAGACATTAGCTGCAGATTCTTTAAGTCCTGTAAGAATTTGGAGGCTAATTCAACACCTTGAACTCTTCCTCAAACCATTCCTGAATAATGTTTGGAGTGTGGCAGGGTGCATTCATCTGCTGAAAGAGGCCACTGCCATCAGGGAATACCATTGAAATGAAGAGGTGTACATGGTATGCAACAATCATTAGGTTTGTCAAAGTAACATCTGCATGAACTGCAGATCCGAAGATTTCCCTGCAGAACATAACCCAAAATATCTCATTGCCACTGCTGGATTGCCTTCTTCCCATAGTACATCCTGCTGCCTTCTCTTCCCCAGGTAAACAACACACACACACACACACCTAGCCATCCATATGATCTCAAAGAAAATGTGATTCATTAGACCAGGCCA
This sequence comes from Polypterus bichir lapradei, assembly GCA_026402145.1. Lineage (NCBI taxonomy): Eukaryota > Metazoa > Chordata > Cladistia > Polypteriformes > Polypteridae > Polypterus > Polypterus bichir. The sequence continues at coordinate 1,403,634 of JANRMT010062792.1, read as the reverse complement.
CTTTCTTCCAATGCTCAATGGCCCAGTTCTGATGCTCAAGTGCTCACTGTAGATGCTTTTGGTGGTGGAAAGGAGTCAGCATGGGCACTCGGACCACTCTACAGGTATGCAGCCCCTTTCGCAGAAAGCTGTGATTCACCATGTATTCTGACACCTTTCTCTCATGGCCAGCATTAAGTTGTTAAGGTAGCTCTTCTGATGGGTCAGACCAGACAGGCTAGCCTTTGATCCCCATGCACATCAATGCACTTTGTACATTCATAACCCAGTTGCCAGCTCACCAGCTGTCCATCCTTGGACCACTTATGGTAGGTACTACATTTCGGGAACACCTCACAAGGCCTGCCATTTTGGTGATGCTCTGACCTAATCATCTATCCATCTCAATTTGACTCTTGTCAAAGTTACTCAGATCCTTATGCTTGCCCTTCTTCCTTCCAACACATCACCTTCAAATACTGACTATTTTCTTGCTGCCCAATATCTCTCACCCCTTGACAGGTGTCATTGTAAGGAGATAGTTAATGTTATTCACATCATGTGTAAGTGGTTTTAATGTGGTGATTGATTCGGTGTATGTTCACAACAACTTGTGCACAGACTCAAAACCACAGACTGACAAACACTATTCTTCAGAAGCAGAGTTTATTTTGTTGAAATGCTGACCCTTCTATCATTGCTAGAGAGTTTACAGTTGCTATTTTTACTACAGTATATATTCCACCATATGCTAATGCTACAATAGCTCTCAGCTATGTGCTAGCTGCAATCAATAAACAGCAAAGTGTGTATGCTGATGGAGTATTTATTATAGTAGGCAATTTCAATCATGCCAATCTTAAGACAGCCCTAACTAAACATATTTAATGTGTTAAGTGTACTACTAAAGAGAGCAGCACGCTAAATCACATTTATTCTAAGGTGATGAACGGGTGCAAAGTTTCAACTGTGCCTGACATTTTGATCACTCCTGACAGCAGTATACACCATCTTATTAACAAAAAAAAAAACAAAACTATAAGATCATTGACACCTGGGCAGAGGAGGCTTCTTCCCAACAATAAGACTGCTTTGAACATGCAGACTGAGACTTTATTGGACATCAAGATTTAGAAGACTATGCCTGCACAGTACTCTTCTGTATTAAACAATGTGATGACAATGTAACCATTGAGAAGCAAAATCGTTAAAGCATGGATGACAAAAGAGGTCCAGACCCTGCAGAGAGACCTGCAACACATCACTCAAATCTGGAAACAGAGATCTGTACAGAGTTGTCAGCTCCAATCTGAAAAAAAGGCATCAAGAAAGCAAGATGGCTATGAACAGAAACATGAGGACCACTTTACTAAAGCAGACCTCAGACTTGTGTGGCGAGGCATCTGAACATTATCATTTATAGAAATAGTAGTGATTCACCCATTACTTTTTCGCCTACTTTCAGGTTGAATGTAGGGACTGCTTTAACTCCCCTACCAGCTTCCAGATACCAAGCACTCACGATGATGACACAGGATGTGTGGCATGTGCTTAGGGTTGCTGACATATGGAAAGCTGATTGCGCAGAAGGTATACCAGGCAGGGTGCTCAGAAACGGCCTTAACTAACCAGCAGAGGTTTTTACTAACATCTGTTACCTGTCACTGTCATAGTCTACTATTCCCATGTCCCTGAAATTGTCCTGAACCATTATACCAGTCCCAAAGCAGACAGCCATTAACAGTCTAAATGACTACAGACCTGTTGTACTTACACCTATCATCATGAAGTGTTTTGAGAAGCTGGTCCAAAGTTCTATCAACCTAAAACACATCAAGCCCTCCCTTCTACTGACTTTGTGTGAAAACCAATATGCCTACAGGGCCAATAGATCAACAGAGGATGATAATGAGCAATAGATAAGACACACAAAACCCCTGAGTTTACCCAAACAGCATAGTGGGATTTGCCCGTGCATTCTTACACACTCATGAGACCCAAAGAGCAAAGCTACTGTTAAGCAGAGTGGAGGAAGTTCATGAGTCTTCAGTTTTTTCCTTAACTGAAACTTTATAAGGCTATGCAGTATCTTTTTGTTAAGTTTCCTGTTCCATACGATGAGGTAACAAGGCCATTACAATTCTGTTGTCAAAGTAACTGATTCTAAACTAAGTTACCCAGTTGTTTCTCTTCATCTACTACACAGTTAGACTTCATTCTTTTCTTCCATTTCTTTTCTACATTCTCAGTAAATTCTTAAAACTTCTCTTTTCTTCAAATTCAGTATGGCTTACAGTATTTTTTTTTTGCAACAATGCTAAAGGAATCACAATATTTCATCCACACAGCCATTTTTTGAAAGAGCTTTATGATCTGTGTGGAGCGAGAAACCTGACACACAAGACTCACTAACACAATCACCCACATTCCTTCAAAATTGGCTAATTTAGGGTCGAGACAAATGTCTGAACATGGGAGTACGCAGAAGAAAAAAAAACAGCAGACAGATCCAGGGAGAATACACAAATATTATACAGATGGCATCTGGGCAAAGATTCAAACTCCGTTCCCTGCATCTGTAAGGCGGCAGCACTAAGCACTGCACCAGCACACATACAGTAGGTATTCTAGGTATTCTATATACCTCTTAAAACATACATTGGCTCAAAGAATACATAGGTATTCTTTGAGCCAATGTATGTTTTAAGAGGTATATTGTCCTCTTAAATATTGTATTCCTTTGTTTATGTTGAGCATGTTTTCCATGAGATTGTGGGATAAGGTGGTTTTAGTTAACAATACTGGATCACTGGATCTATGTTGATAACTGATGAATCTTCTCCTTTTTTCCTGCACAATTAGGTGAGTACCAACACTCAGAGCAGTCTGTTTATCTTTCTCTGGGCCCTGACAGTGGATGTTCCTATGCTTTATAACTGTAGAGTTATTAAAAAAGATCAGATTAGAATATCCTAACAGGCGCTGCAAGTAGAATACCGTCAAGTCAATTTGTGAATCAGAAGGCCACTCTTTTTCTGAAAACAGCACGCTAGTAGTAAAAAAATGTAAAAGTTCTAACTGATAAAAACTCTGTTTCTAAATGTAAATTAGGCCCAGACTTTAAGTACCTAGCACTTCTCTTCTGTATCCTAAGTATGTCTTTGACAATGAAACCGTATGCAGTGTTACATTTATCTTTCTTATCCAGGGTATGACTCTATTTTAAATAGGAGGCAATACATCACTTATGTACAACTGCCCACGAACAGTGTAGGGATTTGGGAAAAGCACAGTGTCAACAGCAATAGTTTTATTGCCTTTCTGAGCTTGACTCACTTTGTTGGCAGCACTAAACTAAAGAGTGAAGAGTTCACAAAAAAAAAAATCTTCACCTTTTTGTACACACTCCACTGTACTGAATTTGAAATCACCCTGCTTTTAAATTGGAGTCAATGAAATTCTGAGTGAACAAACCTTTGTTCCAACTACTCACCCAACTCAGGAATGTAGGGGTTGCAACCCATCCTGACAGTAACAGAACCAATCTGGGATAGGATGCCAGTCCATCACGGGGAACATTCACATTCACAACCACACCCACTCATACAGGGCTAAATTATAGTTGAGGGGTGTCACACATGTGTGCATAGGAGACAATTTACAGGTTCGAAAAAATGTGTTCCCTCAACGGACAGGAGGATGGAGCTTTACTCTAACTCTTTCTTCTCTTTCCCTCCGCAGACCGTCAGAAGAACCCCCCCTCATAAAAACGTCATTTCCGCTTCCGGTCCCTCAGAACCTGCCTACGACAAACATCACTTCTGCCTCTGGGTCCTCAGAAGCTGCCTCCCTATGACATTACTTCCACTTCCAAACCCGCCTCTTCCTGTCAGTCAGCTATATATCAGCCATCTTTTCCAAAGTACCTCAGTTCAGCTTTGGACTCAAGTCTGTAAAGCTATATTGTTGTTTTTTTGGGGTGGCTACCACAAACCTTTTTTCTGTCTCCTCTTGTTTATTTTACAGGAGTCTTTCAGGTTCATGTAAGTCAAGTTCAAGTTCTTAATCTGAAAGCTTCTGGAATTTGTCTTTCGCAAGTATCTGCACTGTTTGCACATGGTTTGTTAATTAAGTGTTGAAGCACTTTTGCACCAACATTTGCCTGTGTTTAGTCCTCATGGTCCAGTCCATCTCAGTTATGACTATCAACAGTTTCAGGTGCTGCCCACCCGGACCATTCCATAATCTTATTTCATGTGAATATCACTCTTTGTAAGTCCCCATTTTTCTAATGCAAGAGGTCTTGCCCCAACTAAGGATCAGGTTCTACTGAATGAGTTAGTAAGTTTCAGAAGAACAATCCAGCTGTGTTTTATGCTTTTAAGTTGATTTGGAAATGCTATAATTCCTCTACCAGCGTTGAAAAGAATTCTGATCCACAAAGAGCTGCATCTCCATGTTATCTGTGCAATGCAGAGCCTCAGAATGCAACAGTATAAAGTACAGTGCTTTATAGTTAAACTGCATAGGCTGCACTGCTTGACTACTTACAGTAGTAAAATGCTCACACACCTTTACAAAAATCAATATGATACTAAACACTCAATTACATTTTATTAGATTCAGATGTGCTAAGTGAGCTATTGATTTAACTAAATACTACTTGATGTTAGAGTGTGCCATCTCCATGATGTTCATGATCTTGATTTTACTTTAATCAAAACTTTGACAGGATCACTGTTTCTTACAACTGCAGTAAAAATGGAGGCCAGACAAGCAGAGTGCCTAATTAATGCTAGCAAATGCCAAGTTTGGGTATGCTGTTACTTGAAAGCCTGAGCTGTCATTTAAATAGTAGATTCCAAATATCCAGGTTGACAAAGATATCTGCCATCTAGAGAGAGACCATGCACAGTGATAGTTAGAAAAAAGACAGACTGGTAAAGCAAGAGCTGCAGTTTTCAGCAGGCTTACAAAAGTCTGGAATGGTAAAAATAACAGCATGACAGTCAAATTCCAGTACTGGCCTGGAATCACAGTGGCAAAGAATAAACTGAGTGTGAAAAAGGAAATAAAATGCTGCATGTAATGATACTGTGTCTGTCTTCACTTATTCTATAGTATATTGTGGAGCTGGAGGTCATCCTGGGTTTAACAGACATTAAACTCGTAGGAACAGACAGTGGACATGGTAATGAAGTGGGAAGAAGCAAACGTACAGATGAATGAATGTTAATGAATAAATAATCCAAATCATTGGGTTCCCCTTTAACACAATAAACAGTAACTATGCATACTGTATGTAGATAGTATGGTAATTGTTATTCTCTCAGTTATATGCGTACAGTCTGAATAGTCCACTGTATTCCCAGTGATACAACTGTCTACAAAATCAGTACATTTGCTACCAGCTGTTAATGTTTATTTTTAAACTGTTTACGATTCTTCTGAATAATTCAGGAGACAGTCTTAACATCTTGTGTGGCTGCCTCAACAAAGAAGGTGTTTATTATGTTAGGCTGACTCTCTTCTTCCTTTTCTCTTAACTCATATGACTGGTAGCTCTGCTTCAGGAGGGCTATTACACTTTATGCAATAAGCTGTTACAAGCCCTCATCAAGTCTCTGAGATGAACTTGTAGCCTAGCAAGCCTGACAGTGTTACTGTAACCTAAGAAGAAGATCCATGTTGGATGGACATTAAAGAACTCCTTCATGTTACGTGTCATACTAAGTGCTTAAAATTCAATATGCAATAAGAAATAAAAAGTGGTACTTTCCATGCCTGTAATCCAGGACCTTGGCAGAGCATGAGATCCAGTGCCTTGTTATACATGGCACCATGCATCAGATTACTTAACACAAAAACAAAATTTAATTGCAAAATAAAAAGAAAAGGCAGACTTTGCACATCTCCAATTTAAAACTACATCAAAACACTTGTAATAACACAATGACTTGTTCTTGCTTCAGTACATTTAATAAATTAAGCTTTAAATATCTCCAAACTAACAGAATCAATTGGAACAAGCAGATAACAAACAAGTGAAGAAATAGCTGAACTTGTCAATACTGGAATGGTAGCAAGACTTTTTTTGGAGTAGCTGCAGAAGAAGCTGAGAACACCAATGTCTAGGAAGAAGGATTGATGGACACAAAACATGACCTTGAAATTCTGCCTATCTTGACGTTTGTGCCTTTTACTTTTTTGCTCCCCCATAGCTGTAGATAGATAGATAATAGATAGATAGGTAGATAACCTACAGCTTTCTGAATAGATTCTCGCCCATTTCGGGAATCACTCGAGTATAAATCTACATTAAAATTAGCCCCATTTAGATTTGAACTTTGGGATGAAATCCTCTTGAAACTTGTCATGGAAGGCACCAATGCAGTATCAGATGAAAATGCAAATCACTGCACCACCAAGCCTCCTAGTGAAAGTAATATACACACATAAATTCTACATGAAGCATAAGGTATTTTATTGCTGATGCCTTACTGTTTAGTCATAGCACAGGTAAGAGAAACACTCTTCAAATTCTGTAGCAGGATATCTTTTCTGGACCATTTTTATAACAATTTATAGAATTCTGCTTTTAAAAATGCAAAGTTCTGAAGTTAAGTCCTCACAAAGTAGTAAGCATAGAACCAAATTAGCCTTCAGCCTACAAGGGGAAGATTAGTGTTTTGGTTCTGTTATGAATATAATGGACATTGGCTTTATACACATCATTTCTCTTTCTTCCTTTTTTCACTGTACTCTGTACGTGTGACAGTTCCACTACTACTAAATCTATACATTTATGGAATTCTATTTGTTTACTGTACTTGTCATTCAAAACGCCAGTGGTTCCCACTCACCCTAAAAGTATCCACACCTACTAAATATTACGTCTGCTCAATTCATTTGATCAGCCACTCTCTGATTTCCTGCTTAACCCATTCTGATATGCTAATGGTGGAATAAAACTATCTGTGCAGCGGCCAGCAGAACCTTTAGCATGGGTTGGACATCATTGCCATAAACCTATGTGTAATTATTATGAACTTTTTAGTTTGCTTAAAATAACTTTTCTGACACCATATCATGGCTTTTTGTAGCTTTTAAACATCAGATAATGTTAATACTTTGCTTTGATGTCTTGTATGAATAATTTATCTTTAGATTAAGAGAATTTTATTATGATTACTGAATTTCAGAATTTTGACAAACAGCCTTAACCCTAGAATTACCAGAGCCTACAAAAAAACCCACCTTAAATCGCTTCTTAAATCCCTTCACACCTCTCCACCAGCGTCCTTTGTCCTCTAAATGTGCTGATAAAGAGAAGCTAGAAGCAGCCGGCTATTCCATCCCCCCACCAATTTAGAACCAGACCCAGTACACACATAGAATCCTTTAATAATACTTTGTCTAAAACTCTGAATAAAACTAAATTGTAAAACGCAATAAGCTGTTGTAAACAAAGCCAAATGACACTTTAACCATTACACACCAAACAATGGATCCTTATACCATTTAATTTCATATTCAGTAAAATTTGTAACATTCTTCAGTAAAGTCCCAATGTTTTTTCTATGTGCTTGCTCTCATAAAATTACAAGTATAGAAAGTAATTAATCACACCACGTTATTAGTTTAAAGGGATACTCAGTGTCTCAGGAGATGATTATTGATTGATCTCCATGAATCTAAGCTGAGTTGCCACCAACTGGGAGGTGATAACAGACGTTTCTGATGTTCATACATTGGCAATCAATAGAGCCTACCAAGTGACAGGCTGCTTGGAAAGGGGCTTGTTAACTGTGTTTGTGATGACTTGAGAATTTACAGTTAAGGAGATAAGAGAGAAATACATTTATTTTGTTAAATCATTCTGTTTTTTCATAAATTAATATGCAAGGCAGTTCCAACTGCGTTTACTTCTATTGGGCTACACACAGAGTTATAGTGGGTTTTCAAAGTTCATCTTACATCTTAAAGAGGTGCCTGCCTGACTACAGTTAATCATGGGTTGGTATGTATGTTGGTATGGTGTGTCTAGCAGTCAACTGATGCCCTCTTACAGAGTTGATTCTGGGTTTGTTCAAAACTGAAAATGAAAATTTAGACTGTCCACTCCTTGATGGAATTATATTCCATTTTTCACACAACCACACTCAGCCAATTTTGACAAGCCAATCAAAAGAAAAACTTTTGGATTATGGGAGGTTCTCAAGTGCTAGCACAGGTGCCATTTTGCCATTCCTAGTTACATGTAAATTAAACCCAGGGTTCAGCTGCAATCCTGGTCACTAATTTAGTGGAGCTTGTATGTTCTCCACTAGTACACCTGGATTTTTTTAGGGATAGTCCAGTTATCTTTCTTAACACAGGGATGTGCCCAGTGGATTCATTTACAGCTATAGTTTGACCTTGTTCAGGTGAATGTGCTGCTTTAAATCCCAGCAAAGGTTGTCTTCTGCCAGGATGTCTGCTGGATTCCTTGAAATGGGATACGTTTGGTCAGAAAATTCATAGATGAATAAATGTGCCCTGCAATGGACTAGCATACCATTCAGAATTAGCTCAAAGCAAGTTTGGACAATGGTTTGGCTTTGATATTATTTTGGCATTCAAAACCATAAAATCTGTCCAGGCTCCACACTTCAATCACTCCTCACAGTCCATCCGTGATCTACAGACCATATTTATAAATAAACATAATAAAATTCACGCTCACCTAACAGGCATAAACATGGTATAAACGTCCTTTGAGAGTATTAAACAAAAGTTATATTGCTAACAGCATTTATCAGGTAATACTGCAGTTGATTTCACTTTTTGCTCTGTTGCCCAAAATGATATAGAATTTGAAAGTACATTTCAAGTAAAAATGTTAATAATTTAATTCTCAATCATTATTAGACAAGTTTTTTTTGTTTAAATCAAAGATGGATTATAGATGGAAAAACATTTCTCTGTGGTTAATATAAAATGACCACAGGCCTGAAATAGTTGCAACCTGAAACACCTTAGTAAGAGCTGGGTGTGTACCATTTTAAAAAGAGATTTATGGCTAATTGGGGAGCAGGCAAGGTCGACGTTAAATGGGATAGACAGGAGTAAAGGCTACTGTAAAAACACAGACAAAAAAAGGCCCTAAACACATTACAAAGTCTTGGCCCTAACTACAATCATTCCAGGATGAAACTGTGAGAGTGTATGTATTTATGCAAAAACTTGGGTGCTTCTATGACTGTATTGCCTGTTATCTTTTATAACAATCGCGGAATAATATCAGGCATGCAGTGTAGAGTAACGGTTAAGGTTTTGGACTTAAGAACCTGTTACTGACACTTTGTGACCATGAACAAGTCACCTCACCTGTCTGTGCTCCAACTGGAAAAACAGAAGAAATGCAACCAGCTGTATCTCAAATGTAGTAAGTTGCCTTGGATAAAGATGTTAGCCAAAAAAATAAACGTTCATGTCATGCGTCACAAACCAAGTGATCACATATCGGCTGTAAAAGGCATCGTTGATATAATCAATATGACTACATCCATGAACAAGTGCAAAATGGTGACATCCACAATGAAAATGTGTTTTAATATGGCACCAGAAATTATGACAGAAACAAAAAATCTACATCCAAGTGCATTTTCTATAGATTTGCAACAGTATTTTTTGTTAAGGGAGCTTTACTCCGGAGGAAAACAAATAAGCATCAAATTCTGTAAACCATAAATTCCTGTGGTCTCTTTTCATTTGACACTGAGTGTGCTTTGCATGCACACATAATATAACCAGGACAAGGTGAGCAACCTGTTTAAGACAGACACCGTTTTCTTAACACCACATCCACATTTACACATTCAAGTAATCTTCTGAAGTTTTTCTTTGGCAAAATGCTTTGATGTCATTAATATGTACAAAGTAGACTTAAATATCATCATCGGCAACCATGAATACAAAAACAAGAATGGATCCTGTGATAATCTTCTTGTGTTCTTATAAATATGTTTAATCCTTTATTTGCTATGAAGAAAAGAACATTCACCCTTTTTTAACATCCTCGACCTGAGCCCTAAAAGATTCACAGTATTAACAATGGTTGACTTGTCACCTAATCACACTATTTAAACATGTTTATAACAAATAGCTGGATTACAACCAAACTGACACTTTATTTATGGGTTTCTGCCACTGGATTGCATGCAGCACACTCTTTTCTGATTGACTGTATGATGGAACCCTGCACAGGATCAGCATATTGGTATGTGTGCTTCTTGCACCACATCCAGTAATGCTGGGATAATAATAACACAGGCATTTTTACTTCACTAAGATACATGTTGTGTTAGGTTACTTGTTACTTTAAAAAGTGATCAGAGTACATAGCACACATTACATTTTACGCATTACCTCACTGCTATTGAGATTGTGCTGCTGAGCTTAGCACTGAATGTTCAGCTCATCTATATAAATTTAATGATTCCTGAAATATTGACACAGATTTTTTCCAGCCAGGAGAAGGCATAATGTGATCACCCAAACATCTGGAAAAGTATTTTATTGATGCTTCTACCCATGGCTGCTGAAAGTGTGTGCAAAGCAAATACACATTTAGCTGAGCAGAGTGCAATGGTCATGCGCAAACTATAAAATACTTAACAGTAACCCGGTTAAGGGTTTACACGGCCACATAATTGGATTATTTACTGAGAAATCTGCCTCTGTTGACCAGGTTTCTCAGAAGCCAATAACCCAGTTTCTCTAATCAAAGTAAAGGATTACATGGTAATTTAGAAATCAGGTTTCTGTGAATAATCAAGTTATTGAGACACATTTAAAAACACTAAGTGATAGGGCAGGAATTTGAAACCAGGGCTGTAGAGCAGTGACAGCAGCATTAACCACTGAGCCATGGAGTCAAATGTCAATGTATAATAAAAGTACATTCATTGTAATTTCTATACTTACATCTTTCTAATTAGTAACTAGTAAACAATAATGCGTTTCCTTCTATTTTGAAGTGCTACTAGATGATTTTTTTATTCGGGCTTTATTTTGATTAGAAAATGATTATATCATTTTATACACAGCTGAATTTGTTTATTAGAGGAATGTACCTAGGGGTACCACATAGTTGTAGCCACATGGTTACCTTACTAAAGATAGCAGATTCACTTCCAAAGATAATAAAGCAAGATATACAAGCGAATGGGTCTCCAGATGTCCCAAGTCGTCACAGTGCAGCTTCCTAAGGCTGTGCAGATGTGACTAATTCAAACGGGAGGTCTAATTTAAAGCTGACAATACCTTATTCGAAATATTCAAGCCTTCAGTCTGTTAAGTTCTAAATTGTTACTGCGATGCACCCCATCAGTAATGCAGAGTATAGGGTGGTCCAGATCTAATTATGCAATTTTCATTACGCTATAACTTATTAAGTTTATTACATAGAGAATTCACAAAAAATGATTTTTGTTGCCGATAGATGGCAGCACCTGTCCTGCATTCCAAAATAATGGGGAGACAGTTGTCAGTCGAACAGCAGGTGTGATGTGTTCGCCTTTTCATAATTGCATAATCAGATCTGGACCACCATGTACAAAGCAAACTATGGTAAGAGTGGAGATAAAATGTACACAGACATGGGCCATCTTTGATCAGGTTGCCTCACAACAAGCAGATCCAGGCAGCTTGTTTTTTATGTTTTAGAAAGTACAGATTGGGTGGAAAGGGGAAACGAAGAAAGAAAAGAGATCCAACAATTGGAGCCAAATGTCCCTTTCACCATTCTTTTGAAGCAGAGCAAGGATATATAAGTTTACGTCATGTTTGTATCAATTGTGAGGTTATTTACTATGACACCTACGTATGTTACTCATGTACGTGACTCAACTTTGCCATACTTTTCACAATCAGAAATCTTGTTTTAGTCTTTATCAATATGCTTTTTGATCTGTTACTTAATTTATTTTAGATTTATGTCTCTTTCCGCTTTCCTTTTTTACACAAATTAGTACATGTATTTTACTCCCATTACGTAAACCAGCATTTACTTCAATAACCCTGAATGACAAATGTTGTGCCAAGATAATGGGTGGATGGAAGTCATCTAAAAAGTGATGATGCTAATAGTGATGGATAGTGGAGACACATCACATGTTATTAAGGCAGGCGAGAAGGAATTTCATTTCAATAAAACTGAACTTAAGACTGAATTGGGGACTGAGCCTATCCCAACAGCAATGGGAACTAGGCAGCAACCACCCTTGGGTGGGATACTCAACCACACAGACATGCAGACTTCATTTTTATATAGGAAAAAATATGTTCCAGTAGAGGGCTAAAAAACATAGGCCTTGGAGCAGAAATGGACTAATAATAATAATATTTTTTTACATTTATATAGTGCTTTTCAAAGCACTCTCCATGCAGAGAGGACCCAGGGACTGTACCCATGATCTCCTTACTGCGAGGAAACAGCGCTACCACTGTGTAGCCCAGGAAATCAAGTTATGTTTCAAACAAGGGAAATAAAGGTTTAAGGCAGTGGTTTCAAATCCCTGTCCTGGAGGGCCGCAGTGGCTGCAGGTTTTCATTCTAACCCTTTTCTAAATTAGTGACCTGTTTTTGCTGCTAATTAACTTCTTCTGAATTCATTTTAATTGACTTGCTCCTGAAGACTCGGACCTCTTGTTTCTTTTTCCTTAATTAGCAGCCAAACAATAATGAGATATAAAATGAACCAAAACATGATCAGAAAATTGTGTCCATCACACAATATCTGAAAATAAAGAAAGATGACCGTCTCAAAAATGCAGATCTGCTCAGATCCCCAAAACATTTTGACAGTGCTCTTAGAAAAGAGAAAATCAACAATTTCGTAAATGTGTGTTATTGCACAATGAGAGCAGCAACAAGCCATGGAAATAAAGAACAGGTTTAATTAACAACAAGAATCGGCACCTAATTAAGCAACCGGTTGGAGTGATATTGGTTGGAGTTTGAGACCCTGACTTGGTTGGTCTTCTGTTAATTGACTCACTTCACGTTTCATTTCTGTTTGGGTGCCATTTAAGGAAAGAAATGAAGCAATTCAGAGGAATGATGAAGAAATTCAGGGGAACAAATCTTAAAAAACAAGTTAATTAAAATGAAAGGAATTAATTAGCAGCAAAAACTGGTCACCACTTAAGAAAAGAGTCAGAATGAAAACCGGCAGCCATTGGGACCCTCTAGGATTGGAGTTTGAGACCACTGTTTTAAGGTGTGTCACCTCGTCATAGGGATTAGCAGTACATCAGTCCTGTCTATGAAAGTTTCCTCGAAGTAATAATCTCTTTATAATTGAAATCTTTTTTAAAAATGATAACAATATCTGTGTTAAGCCAATGTCTTATTCTGCAACTTCTAGTTATTAGGTATGTCACACTTGCCAAATGCATTTGTTGATCTTGTCACCTGATCCCCATATCAATCCACACATATCACATTTAGCAGCCGAGTGCCATCCATCCAATACAGTTATACTCACCTCTTTTTGTGACAGCCAATAACGTGCTGCTTGATGGTGCTGGCTGAGTACAAAGAGATAATAGCAATGGCGAGTTCAGCCACTGCCCTTGTTTTTTGTTTTTTGTTTCATTCTGTCATGGTATGTAAAGCATAAAACATCAGACAGACTAGCCTATCTTTTGTTTGTGAGGTCCAAAACAACGGTGTTTCTTATACCTCATCGCTGCATGATATGCACTGTACTTCCGAATGAGCATTCATTGGTTGTCAGCTCTCAGGCACACAGAGATCAACCCGTCTGGTTTTGTCAAAGTGAATCATGGACTAGCTGGAGTGAGTTGTTGATCATGTTATATTACACAAGTGGATCCACAGGACTGCACCTCCGATTGTCTTCAACTTGCTAAGATTATGTAAATGAAGGATATGACTAAAAATCAATGGAAAAGTCACATAATGCAACATGGTGCTTCAGCCCAGGACCTTTTGTGGATTTATTCAGCATGTGTGTGAAAAGGCCACAAGCCTTCAACATGAAAAATCAAACTCTAATATCAAGACTAAGGCTCGAAGAGGGAATTTTGAGGTCACTATATATGTTTCAATGTTTTGCTTTTTTAAATCTAAGATTTTAAGTTGACAATAACAAATTCCAGTATACATGATAATATTCCTGCATTGCCCATCTCTCCAAGATAAGATCCCACTCTCCAGTTTTCCAGCAGTGTGGGATGGTGTTATAGTATCACTGTGCTACAATATAAAACTGAGTGTGTGAAAAGTATGAGCACATGTTCCCTTGAGTGGGTTAATATAAAATGCTGTGTTTGATCTGAATAAAACAGAAACAATCTGCATAGAAACAACATCAATAAAAGGTAACAGGGTGATGACTGATACTGCAGCAGATACATTTTGATTCTTAATATTAAAGTAAATTCACAGTGGAGTTTGAAATGGCTCCCTCTCAAAGTTCAAAGACATTCTGTTAGGTAGAATGTGTGTGTGAATAAGACTTGTGTTGAACCGATTCCTGACTTTTACTAGTTGCTAACAAAATTGGCCCCAGTGGCTTAAAATATACTGTAAAAAATGGCTTCAGATAAATTTTATGCTAGCAATGAGTGAGTCTTTATAAACCCAGAAGACATCTACGTAATGAACGGAAAGTGCCCTGGACAATTTTCTTTTATTAGCTGAGGAAATGGACTAGGAGATGGAGTAATCAAAGGGCACTAACAGAATCAAAGTCTAACAAACAAGCAGGGGTCTGAGTACCACGAAGTGCTAACAACAGACAAACGTCACAGCCAGAATGCAAAAACAATGTCATGTTCAAAAAGAGAAGCACAGCTCCTAAGTCTAATATTTGCAAAAATGGCATAATAACTAAAACACATGAAAAGTAATAATTCAAAAACAACACAAATGACTATAAAAAGAAAACAAAAATAAGTTGAGGGACAACATCTGCTTGTAAAATACCAATAATTAATTAGATTAAGTCAGTGTGGTCACAAATGACAATTCATCACAATCTTTACTTACGGCTATAAGCCTGAAAGAAGCAACCAGAGCATTAATGTGCTTTTCAGGATCACAACTAGATGATAGCACTTGAACAACATTATAAAGCAGGTATCCAGGCCGTTATTGGATCACTCAGACCAGGTGGTCATAAATAGATAGTAACCGAAATCGACACAAGTTGAAAAGCAAATGTGTTTTCTATCCACATACATCAACCACATTAATGGAAGGTGACATCGGATCTCTCTCTCCTGGCATGATATAGACAGTGGAGCTGTCAGATACTATCCAGATACAAAATGCATGTTAATACCAGATGTGAAGACATATTCAATTGGTTAATAAACCATGCAAAAAAGTGCAAAATGCCAGGACCGAGAACACTGAAGCTTATCTAAAATAGGAACAATGTCTGAAGTTCCCTGCAAACCATGACTATTTCTATTACTAAACCCATGCAGAAGTAGTAGTAGTAGTAGTAGTAATAGCAGTAATAAAACAAATTGTATAAAATAAACAGCTAGACAATGCATTAGTAAATTTTGTTTTGTTTTAAAAAAAGTTCAATTTTATGCTTTACAAGCCTTTCATTCCCATATTTAACAGAGCCAGTCCTCATTTGAACCACTTTCTGAAGGTTCAATTATGACCTGGAAAATGTATCATGGCGAGACTGTAAAGTCAGTTAGACTGTTACTGCCAAAATAACAAGCAAGCAACCAAGGGAGTGTGAAAAGATCATAACTCAAGGAAACTGTGACTTTCTGGAAAGTGGCAAAGTCTAAAGATCTGACAGTTTTACTGACCAAAAAAGCCAGAAGGTGCTATGACTACACCATTGGTAGCCAGTTATTAAATGAAACACTCGTTTCTCAGAATAAAAAGAAAGGAAAAGGGGAATTGCTATGTAACTACTTGTGTTGTTTTGTATTGCCTATTTGTTTTATTTTCTAATATGTATGGATTGGGGGAAATATGTGAATTATTGACACGGTAACATTTGTGTTGGCAGGCAACTCATCCAGGTCCAGGTTTGGTTCCTCCCTGTTGTGTAATGCTACCTGAATTAGCTTAAGCCATCGTGGATTACAGGATTTCAAAAATGGATGGATAGAAAGCATTTCCTTCCAGTTGTAAATATTAATCTGAAAAACTGCACAAAGTGTCTTTTAAAACCTTTTGCCTTTCCATTTGCTGACGGCCATTTGGAAACCATTTCTGAGAAACTGTGAAAAGAGTATTTGCTTGATCTGATACTGCATTTAAACGGGGCTACAGACATCTGAACAATTGCTTCCTGCACAGTCACTGAAAGTGAATTTGGATTTTACATCTCAAATTTTTGCTAAGGGACAAAACCCCCCAACCCATATGATTGTGGGAAGCATACTAAAAAGTGTTGAGATCATCTTTAATATACACTGCTTTAATAATCTTCTTACTGGCATATAAAATGTGTTGCCTCACTTCTTAAAACAAATTTGATGCAATTACAGTTAACAGACATGAAAGTCTAAGGGCCTGGGAATCCCATGATTAAAATAAAAGATAAAAATGTTACCCAGAACCAATGGCATAATTGGGATCTGTGTGGGTTTGCATAGTTCCAGCAATAGCATTTGATTTTTTTTTTAATTTTAGCATCCTTTCATCCTTTCTGCCTCCTCATTTGCAGTTCAGACTTTACATTTATATTTGTACTTGCTTTTTGAGATTTGTAATATTTTTTACCATATTAAGTTGTTTTAAAAAGTATGCTCAGATGCTTGTTTTCAAGTATGCTACAACTGATTTTTTTGGTTTAAATAATGAAGGAGAATTATGTTTGTTTTTGTTTTAATGAAGACCTTATTGTTTTTATACTCAAATGATAATTTAATTTACATTCGATTTTGCCACAATCCAGGAACTGGGAGTTTACTTTTAGTAATCCTTACAGAGTAATAGCATATCCTGAGATGAATTATTGCTTTTTGTATTCTACATAAAGGCAGCAATGCTAAAACTCTAAAGGCACAGAAGCTGATTACTTCTGCCTACAAATCTTCTAATATATAATCTGTAGCAAATGCCCAGAAAAGTAATAATCTGTTTACATTAGACATGCATGACCCCATTTATTCACTGTAGGGTCACAAACCTCCTACAACACCCCATTGTGCCAATTGCAGAACAAAGCAGGTCAAAAGCACACAGCCAAAAGACAGATAAAAGACAGATAAGAGCTTCTGGTGTATCTTATTCAAATTAAAAAAAAATCCTACTTGAAATATTTGTTCATCTGTATACAAATACAAAATGTAAAGTGCAGAAGACTTGAGTCAGTTTGGGTCAATCACTTTAGGCCTACTACTATATATATATCTACTCTATATACAGTATATAAAATCCTAAGCCTAAAAGTGCAATGATTTTATGTCACATTTTCTGTCACACTTTAAATTGGGCTTATTTTAAAACCTACACATATATGTTGGGTATCATTCTTTTTAGAATTTATCAAAGTTCAATGTGATGTTGTTATATTTTCAGATTCTTATTCCGTTTTTAAATTATAAACTGAAAAATATGTAGAACTCACATCCCACGAGACGTGACTTTGTGCCAAGAATTTTAACCACGGCCAGGGCCAGAAATAAAAGACAAAGAGTAGGACAGCTACTGTACAGGTTTTTAAATGTTCAAGATCGAGATACAGATCACGCGGAATGGCGGCAGCAGCAGCAGTCCAGCAGCTGATCGAGCAAAGAGGAGGTAAATAAAAAACTGTATTTGTTTCCCATTGTATCACTGTTTAACAGGGGGTTTTGGAGGAGCAACCAAGTCTCCTTGGGGAGCATTGAGCCCCCCTCTTCACCACACAAGCAGCAGAGACATGAAGTGGCTGGTGCACAGCGCAGGTCGGGTGAGTTGGCGAGCAAAGCGAGCAGGGGGTGAACCCCCTAGTGTGTGTGTATATATATATATATATATATATATATATATAGTGTGGCGGATGGCCGGGGCCCTTGCCTGGCCAGGATGCCCAAAGTGTGGAAAGACCTGGGAAAAGAGGATTGTCGGGACAGTTTCTTCCCCGGGCCGATAGAGGGCAGCTCCAGGGGGTGCATGGATCTCTCCAGGGCCTTATTTGGTCATGCTTACACCACACCCGGAAGTGTGGCCCAGAAGAAGCTCATTAGGCACCTGGAGTCCATCCTGGTACATTATAAAAAGGAGCCATCTCACTCCATAAGTGGTCAGAGTTGGGTGGAAGAGGACAGAGCTTGTGAGGAGTGGAGTAGAGGTGGCAAGAGAGTGAGAAGAAAAGGACTGTGAGCTGTTCTTCTGCTGGTTTGTGTAATTGAATAAATAAACGTGTGTGCTTTCGGAGATCTGGCTGCCTCTGTTTCTGTCTGTGCCCGGACATCTTTCACAATATATATATATAT
>JANRMT010062792.1:1374751-1384782 GCA_026402145.1 Polypterus bichir lapradei | reverse complement strand
CATATAACAGAGTTGTGCATTGCAAGGTGCTTTGGAAAAGTTAACGCCAAGGCTTACATTGGTTATTTAACTGACTTGATGGTGGGAAATGTGTTGTTTTTTTCATGCACTACAATTTCTAGACTTTACAGGAAAAGATGGGATGAATTGAAAACATCCACTTAATTAGAGGGCTCAAATGAGAATGGCCAGATTTATTTAAACTAACAGGAAGGCCACATACATACAGTTTAGAACATTTAGAACATTTGTAAGAATGCATAAAATGGTAGTCCTTGAATTGAAAAATTACAGCAGCAGAAGACCACAAAGGGCTGTACTCCAGTCATCTAAGAACAAGGAGAAGAGGCTATAAAGGGCATATGATCCAGAAGTAACTGAAGATAGGACCAATGTCAGCTAGTCTGACAAATGTCAATGTCTGCTTCAGTAGGTTAGAATTTGGCACAAACAGCACAAATCGAAGAATGCTTCCTGGCTTATGCCAATGGCACAGGCAGGTGGTGGCAGTATACTGCTTTCTTGACACACATTAATCTTCTTAATACCAACTGTATGTCTACTAACTACATTCATCTCCTTTTGGCCACAATGTATATCTATCTTTTTAAATAGAAAATTCCATCAGGATAATGTGCCGTGTACAAAGCATGCATCATCTCAAGCTGGTTCATTGAATCTGACTTCAGTTTACTAACAGTGGCCCCCCAGACCTGTTTCTAACAATGCACCTTAGCTATGGAATGGATTGGGGCATTCATAATTTGAATCTGTAGCTAAAAGATCTACAGGAACTGCATGATGCTATCAAGTCAACACAGACCAGAATCCCTAAGAAATGTTCCCAACACCTTTTCAAATCCGTGTCGTAAAGTATTGAGGTTGTTGTGAACACAGAAAAACTTCCTGCCATATGCAAGCGTTGTACATAACGAAGTGGCCACTGAGTACGTATTCATCCAAACTATGTTTAACAATGTGATCCTCTCATGGTGCGATGACAGCTCCATTCCCACAGATGGTATCAGTACTAGATTCCCTGACAAAAGAAGATAGTTTTCAGCTGATATAATGACATTGCTGATGTGTACGGTCCATGGTTCAGCTCAGAGCCCAAGGCCTAGGATTTATTACCAAGTGACTGATGATACTGTATGTGTTAGATACTAGCAGTAGATCATATCTAAGTTGCAGTGAGGCCAGAAGTCATGTACAGATTGCAGAGATCTGTGAAATTAATTGAGAAAGAGCACAATGACACTCTAACCAATTCTTTTTAAGCTCACATAGCTATGACTTTTATATGTCTAGTCTGTGGTAGAGCTATCAGCATAACGCTTGTAGTATAATGCCAAATGGAGAGGGCAGGTTATAGCAGGCAATCAGGGCAAACTCAGAGTTACAAGGAGGTCAGCATTTAGGTATTCTTGGGAAAGGGTAGCAAAATGAAGAAGAAAATAATGTATGACGTGTAAGCCTGTTAAGCGCCCATTAGAATAACTGCCATAGTAGGAAGACATTCAATTTTAGCCTATCCAATTAAGTCACTTGTGTGTCTGGCAAGCCAGACAGCACGTCATCAAAGAGCAAGTGGGAGTCCAAGTACCCAAAGCAAACCCACTTGAACAGAGAGAGAACGTGCTGTCTTCACACAGAGCACAATAATTTCAGCCATTGCATCACTGTGATGTTAAACTTTCAGATATTTTATTTGTGTTATACTTTTATAGAGAGCACTATTACAAAGCACTTCACGAGATGAATCATTCAAACTGTAATTGTTACAATAGATTAACGCTCACGAGTCAAAGTCGGGTCATAAAATGGGTTCAGACGCCTCCTGAAATGAATTTAAATAAACACTGAATATACAGTTTACTGAATATATATTTTAAACATCTTTTATGATCAAAAGCATTTTATTTTAACTGACTTTTTATGTCTAAAAAAGGTTTTAACAAAGTGGATCTCTAAAAGGAGGAGTATCTACTAGAATTAAAATTTAATAGATAAATAAAGCAAGGGCATGAGACAGTTTTATATGACTGCTCTTTTAAAGATTCAGGTTTACTGGACCATGGAAAAGGCTGTAAAGGTAAAGAGAGTAAAACATAGCTTCACTGCATAATCCTCTCCATTAATCAAACATGTCGGTATTTTAGTACCTCTGCATTATTAACCAAAGGCACATTGTTTAATGGAATTAATGGAATGACTAAAGCAAGCCGTATATTTATACTTTTTGCCTCAAGAAATAATAAATTCCCCAACAAATTAAACCAGAGAATCAGACGCCAGATTAAGGACTGTACGACAAGCGGTGTGTACCGCTATTTGATGGAGCTGAATTCTACAAGGTAGTGTGTGTGTTCTTGGAAATCTTGGTTCATAAAACTATACTGCATTATACTTTTATGAAACATATTTAAATTTTAACAGCAACCTTTTTTGATGCTAGTACAATACGTAAACACCAAAAAGGGGAGTGTTAAATTAACTTGTACAGTGCTGTAGTAACTTTTAGCACGAAAACTACGGAAAGAGCGTTTCCATGTATATTGTACACTTTTAAGCCTTAATTTGAAACTGGTGATTTTCCAATATAGTCTCTCATGTAGTTTCTAAGATTTTATTATGTAACAATTAAAATGAATTTAAACCACCCATGAGTTAGGACAAGCAGCTTCCTTTGTGTCGCACTTCTAAATTCGTGCAGGGAGGCACAAAGCCTTAGGTTCAGTTCTAGCCAGAGTGCAAAATGAATGTATTAGAATACAAAGACGGGCCTGACACTGAACTGCGTCAAACTTCATGGATCTGCCATATTCCATCTGTAAAGAATACTCCGATTCTTCTATGCATTCATCCCGATCAATTAGTTATACAGGAGCAAGAGCCTGTTCTGGCAGCACTAAATGAAGAGAATTAACCACTCTTGGTTACTAGAGGATGCTAAAATGTCTAACTAACAATTTTATTCTATATAATCTAAAAAAAACATACTTTTGCCATTTTACTTAATTAAATTAAATTAAAAATCGTTTGTTGAAAAAATAAGGAAGTGTTCATGACTTGCAGAAACATTTTAATAAACAGAAGTAGCATTGTTGACTTGCTGTAAAATGCATTGACAATGCCACTTTTAAGTAAGATTTAATAAAATTTAATTACTTGAATAATGTCGATTACAATATTTGAAAGCAAAAGGCCTAGCTCTGTGACACCATAATTAGTTACCACATAGTCCCAGGAGGCTGGGTTCAAACCCAGTCCAGTCACTCTGTGTGTAATGTTTGCCCGTTCTCCTGCCATCTGTGCAGACTTTGTCAGGTTGGCATGGTTTCCTGCCATATCCTAATAGTCAGCATGATAAGCTACTGTGCGTGAGTGTGTCCTGTGGTGAGTTGGTCCTCAAGTTTGTTTCCTATCTTGTACCTTATGTTAACAGGACTGGCTCCAGCAGCTCCGACTAAATAAGCTGATTCTCTCTTTATCTCCAGGTCCTCCCATTTTTCTCTCATTCCTTCAAAATGACTGAGTGCTGTTTTTTGTATGAGTGTGCCCTGTGATGGAGCAGCTCCCCAATCAGAATTCATTTTTATTTTGTGCTTGATGAGGTTGATGAATTGATAAGTGAAAGTGTTAGAGAGGAATAAAAAAAGAAGCAATTACAGCATAGTCCTCAGTGATGAATGTAACCAATGCTCAAAGAAAAAAGTATTTGGAAATAAATTTTTGTCATTTCAAGCACATTTGTGTCTCACAATATATGGATTTAACAACAACAAGGAGATATCTAACCTGCTTTAAATTTTAACTTCAACATTTTTTTCTTGTAAACTGTATACAAAAAGATCTTTCCAAACTGTGTTTGAAGTGATAAAAGCATTCTCATCATTGAGCTCGGAGAATTTAAAACAAGGCTAGCCCCAGATTCCTTCTTTTCTGTCAACTTCCAATTTCCTGCTTTAATTCTAAACCTGTACATGGAATCACTCTGAAGAGTGTCTTGTCAGAAGGGATGTACTGTAATATGAGTGCTACTCAAAACAGTTTAAAACAAATGCTGCAGGTGAATAGAAGTAGAAGGTGAATCCAACCAATGACTTAGGTAATGTTCTCTCTAAACAGTTTATATTTACAAGCAAACCAGTACCATCACATACTGCCAAAAAATAATAAAAATAATAAAATCAGCATCCAACTAAAATTCTTCAATGACGTCAAACTCCAGTGTGCCTGGCCTTCATTTAAAATACCACTTCATTTCTCTTATTATATCATCTGCTATTCCTAACCATGAAAAAATATTATTAGAATGCAATAAACAGAACAATAAAATATAATAACACATACCCAGAACACGTAAAAATATTCCTATATTTAACATGGCCACTTCAATTCCGTAATGCACCCTTTTGACCACAGAGTGGCAAGAAAAATTGCTATTGCAAACTCAAAGGGTGTTTTGCTTGAATTAAAAATAAATTGTATTTGAAAAGCATGATAAGCTCATAAACACAGAGAGGGCTAAAAAAACAAGAGATAATTCTGGAAATTAAATTGTTTTCCAGGAGAGCTGACAAAAGAGCTAGCTATAAGTCTGAATAATGGCATTTATCAGTCAGTCTGTATTTCAGAGTGCGCCTTTCATATTGAGAGCTACAAGAAAAAGCTTCACGCAGTCATATGGCATAGGTAAAGGGCTAATTGAACAAGCCACATGTACAATCAATCATTCTTTACTGGGAAAACTGGGAATCATTTATAATAAAACAAGTGATCTTCCATTAACAGAACCTTGCTAATCCGATTTCAAGGCAGTGAGAACAAAAAAGTAATCATTTATATTTACATATTCAAAAGGAATCATCTGCATTAAAACTGGCAGAGAAAATGTAACAGTGTGAGAGACCTTTGGGTGGGAGGTAGACTTTTGTCTGACTTATACTTGTACGTCTCTGACTTGAGTGCATTTGTCACAGTGGGCGAAATGAAAAATGACAATAAAATCAATCTGTGTAAATCCTCTGAAGCAAAGGAACAAAATAATTCATTACCAAAAAAGACGAAAAATAAAAATAAAAGAAAGACAATTAATTTGTGTAAATCCTCTGCTTTACAGCACTGAAATAATTAATTATGGAACTAATAATATTAATGTTAACAATAGGACAGAACTATACTGACCCACAAAACTATCCACCATAACAGACCAGACATAAAGCTGGTACTGTAGATAAACAAAATAAAATAACATCAATTTTTGTCACTGCCTTACCAAATACACACACAAAATAAAATGCAGAAGGAATATGCTGCTTGTGGAGAATTGGACAAGATGATCATTGTGCTCATTGTTTTCTCTATTACTGCTGTCATCCCACATACAGTACACTACACAAAAGCCTACAGACATTACATATGAACATGATAAAAATACACAAGCATTACAACTGCAGAAAGGCAGCCATTTTAAACGCATGTCACATAACGAGGAAAATTCCTTAACACAAACACAGTCCCCTAAAACATATAAATATACACACACAACATAATACTGCCCTCTCTCTTGGCTTAGGTCCTATGTATGTGGTAGTAATGGGACAACCCCAGAATAAATTTGACTGTGTCACACAAGCATATTGGAGGAGCTCCTTACAGGCCCTGTTGAGTTATGTAATAACCTGCCAGGATGAGCAGAGGCACTATCACTAACACTGTCACCTCCTTCTCTCCCCACAGTGTTGAGAAACCACCCAGTGAGGGCAACTAATGCCACACCTTCCAGGTCAGCCTCCAAAAAAAGCCAGAGCTTCCTGGAAGGAGGCATCATTTCTGGCAAGTGCAACCTGCCAGACAGAGCTTCACTATCAAAGTGACCTTTGTACTTAACAACTTTGTTTTGAGTTTATGTCCTGCTTTGTGGGCTGAAGAGGAGTGGTGGCTCTGAACCTAGGGATTTGCCACTTCGAATCTCATAAATGCCAGAAGTGATTCAACTGCTCTGGGTCCTTGAGCAATGCCATTATGTTAACCTGCATCCATTCCTGCAAACAGGTCCTCCAATGTGCAGGGAAAACTTGGGAGTTGGTAGCAGGATTGGCACTCCAGCCACCATAAAAAAAAAAAACTCACACTGTTCCATTCCACCTGAATTAGTGTGGTGCTGAGGTGTCACCCATTGCATGGCTGCACTTAGGTCCTAATTTGGGATCCTGCGGTGGTTTGTCATGTGGTGGGTGCGGCAATGACTGTATCAGTAATCTCATCTTTGTGGGATATGCATGCCACAGAACATTGATTTTTGGTTTTGTGCTGGGTAATAAACAGGATGACCCAGTTAATGATCCAACTTTTTCCAGTTGGTGGAGCTGTCATTCTTGCACCTAAACAGAAATGTAAATAATAATAATAATATTAATAATAATAATAATAAAGAAAAAAATAGTAGCACTAAATGACAAATAAACATCACTAATAATGATAAACCGTCATCCCCACTATGACACACCATCATTTCTTCTTGTTCTTCCATTGAGCATCTTGGAAAAAGTAGGTGGGGCAGTCTTGTGCCAGCAGAGTAAGATAATGACCACCAGGAACTTACTTAAAAGCAGATTCGGGTACACATAGTAAATGATAACATGAATCTTGGAGTTATTGGTCATTACAGTCCCCACCACTGAGTTACTGGGAGACCATTTAGCCAGCAACTAAAGCCCTAGTTCATTTAACACAAATTCTAGCTAGAGTGGATTTCAAATTTGACAACTGCAGTTGCTGATCTCGTCGTCTGAATATGTCAGTTTTTCCAACAAGAATCACTGGGGATGTTAAATTACACAACTGTGTGAAGACTTTCCAATGACCATCACAAACTCTCACTTTTTTCTGCCAGCCAATAATGTGCTTCTTGAGGGAGCCTGGTTCTATGTGAAGAGTTTATAAGTATAGAATATCCAGTCATAATCTCTCTTTCTCTTTTTTTCCATCATAGTGTGGAAAACACAAGGCAACAGAGAGACATACCGCTCTTCTGTTTGTGAGGTCCAAAACACCCACATTTTTTATTTCTTGTCACTGCATTATATGCATTGTACTTCTGGCTGAACATTCATTTTTGCCCACACAAGCCCATCATTACGACTTCAGACATAATTTTTTTTGTCTAGTTGGACTGAGTCACTGGATATGTACAACTGGGGTGTATGTCTTGACTGTCTCTGACACTTAAAGATCAGGTAAATGAGGTCTACAACTGAAAACCAGAGGAAAAGTCGCGCAATATGACAGGGTCTTAAATGTGCCAATATTCAAGCTGTACAGTTGCAAATACAAATTGCTTTGCACCAGTGACATGTAAGTTGAAAGTGAGAGTCAAAAATAATATTATAATCTACTGTATTTTATAAGGGTGTGAATGAGACCGCCATCTGCACTCAACTTTTTTTAACCACAGTACTGTTGCTCTCTTCTATTCTACAGAATCACAACACATCATCCATCTTGAATGCCATAAGAAGTGACTACAGGAGATTTTTGTGAGGAAGGGCATCAAGCCAATAAATATTTCTGCCTTATGATTTGGTGGGGTAACCATCCAACTTAGGTGAACCCAGAAATAGCCATTAAACTGCCAGAAAAACAGACCGCAAGTGAGAGACAGAGTTTTGTTCTTCTCAAAGAATAACATGAAATGAATCATCTAAAAACATGTTTCCTTTCTCTTATAATGAATGAAAATTATCTTTACTTTAGAAATCAACAAAGCTGACTTTGACCCAGGTATACATAGTGGATGTATCATGGCTGGAGAGTGCTTTTACAAAGTATAGTTTTTATTCTTCTAAGTGACTTACACAGTTAAATATGCATGCTAATGAAATCTGCAAATGCATTTGCCCAGATGTCTATTGTTACTTCTGTTTCTTTTTTGTTGTTGTCAGCCTTGACACATTGCTTTAAATTAAGGTGAGTCTCCATAATGAAAAATATACTACATACAAAAATGGCCTTGAAGCAAATGCATAGTACATTTAGCTTAAGCTTCATTTGTCTGCTCACTTTAATTGTAATACAGATTCAATGAAAAAAGCTAAGTTTTTTTTTTTCATTGAAAATAAAGTATAGTAATAATTTGAAAGGGATTGTGAAAGTTGGTAATAAGCATCTGACTGAGGCTAAGGACAACCGTTAGCAGCTAATGTCACTCCTAGCAGCGTCCAGTAGTGAAACAAGTAAAAATGATTGATACTAAACAAGAAGGAAAAATTGTTCAGGGACTAATAACAGGCTCACAAGAAATTACAGAATCACCCTTTCTAATATGAGGATCAAAAAAAGGTAAGTGAGCAATCTGTATTAGCTTGCCTTGAAGACTGAAAAACATGAAAGCGGTAATAGATAGTCTGCTTATTAAATACATTCAGAAGATGACAAAGATTTACAAAGCTTACCTCCTAAAACGATGTATTGGAGTAAGACACTTTAATATTCACATTCAGGCAAACAAAAAAACATTGTTCTTTCTTTAAAATGCTGTGAAATGCTGACTCCCTGCCAGCTCTGATTGTAGGGTATTGTGTTGGAAGCTGCAATCAGTCATTCAGTCAATTCTTTAAATACGAGTTTTTGCTGAGCATAGGATTCCCTGGTGATTTACGAAACAAATCCACAGTATTACTTAGGAAAGGGAAGCAGTAGTATACTGAATATTATTGGAAACATCCAATAAACGGACAGAACAACAAGGGCAAAATGTACCAGTTCCACAAAGACAGTGGCCCAGCCAGGATTTGAACCCAGGACTTGAGAGTTGTGAGGCAGCTGCAGCACTAACCATTGTGCTACACCTTTAGTATAGAGAGGCACAATATTGACTGATGCATTAAAGTGAAAATAAAATCCATACATTTTCCTATAATTTGATTTTAAAATTAAAATGACTGTTAGCACTTTACAGTATATTTGGATTTCCTGTTTTAATTATACTCATAAAATTAATTCTAGAGTAATTATACCTACGGCATATAACTCTATGAATTCTGTCACAGGAAGCCTAAATAAATACTGAATTACTTTGGTAATATTGAAATGAATAACCTCAGGTTAAGGAGTTATTTGCTTAAACATAGTTTGTATCCATTCAAAAAACTGACTGATTGATTGAACAGATATTTGATCAATTTGTCTATGTAATGTGTACACATGCTGTATATACATTTACTCAAACAACCAATTAAGTAGGTGATATGTCAATTAATTGATTGAATGATTGTTAAATGCTGTAATGATTTAGCATAAACACTCCTTAATCCTCATTTCAAATCCATTGATTCAAATGACCACTTAACTCATTAACTGATCCACTGAAAATAATTGTGGACTATTCACTAATACTTTTGGCAACAACAGTCCTCTATTATTATGGTTGTACAGGTGTAGTGGTATAATGTTGATATGCAGTGTGGTGTAGCAGCTAAAGTATTAGACTTTACCCCTTAAGATTGCTGGTTCTGTTTTCAGCTCTGACTTCACCTACCTGACCTCCAATTATAAAAAATATATGAAACCAATTATCCTTTATTCTTATTCCTCCAATTGTAAAGTTACTAAGGTGTTTTATCTATGAAAGACACAATGTCAAATAAAAGCCGAGATTAACACAGCTTCATCTCAGCTCTTCATATGTCATCAGGCAACTTATTGCATGTTCTTTCTCTGTTCATGCTATTTTTCTATAGTTTCATCCCACAGCCCAAAAAATTAACTAGCAGCTCTAAACTGAAGCAGGCAGGAGATTTGAGTCACAGTTGTGCCCTGTGATATTCTGACATGCTGTTTGCTTCTGCCAGGACAGCCTCTTGTTACCTAAGGCCTAAAATATGAAAAATAGGGTTTGGAAAATAATTGGGTAGATAATCGTGTTTATGTATGCATTTATAAAAATGGGCAGTTAACTGATCAAGGCACTGATTATTTTCTGTGTTATTTTATAATCCTAAATAATACATACATTAATTTGGAAA
>JANRMT010062792.1:1358158-1374651 GCA_026402145.1 Polypterus bichir lapradei | reverse complement strand
ATATATATATATATATATATATATATATATATAAAATATCCAATGTCTGTCTGTCTGTATGTATGTCCGCTTTTCACGAGAGAACTACTTAACGGATTTAGATTGGGTTTTTTTCTATAATTTGCTTGAGCATTTCGGTTGATTTTGAGACTTCTTTCATCACACTAGGAATCATAGGTCACTTGCAGGAGAGATATATTTGCACTAATCTGAGACAGAAGCTGCAGGCCGGGTGGGGGGGTTGAGAGTGACGTCAGGAAAAGGGAGCTGAGAAGGGCCCTCCTCGCTGTCCTGTTTCACTACCACGGAGGCGGAGCAACGGGGGATGGCTAGTATTCCATATATTTAATTTAGTTTAATATATATATATATATATTTAAATATATTACATACCATTTATACTCACGTATAAGTCGGGTCTTGAAACCCGAAAAATTGATCATAAAATCAGACCCCGACTTATTTGCCTGTTCAAAAATGTGACACTTACATTTTTTTTACATCTTCTTGCCTCCTCAAATCTTGCATCAGTTTCTCAGACTTATCAAATTTTGTTGCAGCAGCGCAGTTACCAATATCTTTCACTACTTCAACAATGTTTAATTTAAAACCAGCTTCACATTTTCTTCTGATCGAACACTCCATAGTAGATAAGGTATGCTCTTACGATAAAGGCATATGAGGGTTTGAGATACAAAGAACACAAATCAGTGCAAACGTTGATTCAGAATAGTTCACAATAGAGAAAGAGAGAGACAGAATAAGGCGCATGTGCTGATACAGCGTATTGCCACACCCACATAGAAAAAAAGGTAGTGTGCTCCATGGTTATTCTCTCAGGTGGGCGTTAGCACATCATAATCTCTTGATTCAATAGCGTGAGATTTCCACATTTGACTTATATGACTGACATATTAAAATCCCAGAAATTATACGATAAAATCAAGTCCCAACTTATCCACAAGAGAACTTAACCGCGAGTATATACAGTATTTTAAGATATTTTTTTAATTAACAAAATAAAATTTGTGAAAAAGCATAACAAAACAATAAAACAGGAAATGTAAGAAACTTGACAAACTTGACAAACATGAGACCATTCAGTCCATCAGGCCCGTTTGTTTAGCTAATAGCTAAGCTGTCCCAATATCTCATCCAGATTCTTCTTAAAAGTTGTCAAGGTTTCTAACTACGTGTCTCAGTAGTTTGTTCCAGATTCCTACAACTCTTTGTGTAAAGAAGTGCTTCCTGGCTTAAGTCCTAAATGCACTTCCCCTTAATTGGTGGTGGTGTCCTTTAGTAAGTGATTCACTCTTAAGCTGAAAAAAATTCTGCTGGATCTACTTTATCAATGCCTTTGAGAATTTTGAAAACTTGGGCTAGGTCCCCTCTGCTTAAGACTAAAACACAGCATTCACCTTTTCACTCATCATTTTCACAACAGACTCACAGAGGGACATGGAGTCAATCTATTGCAGGTGACAATTGAATCTAAAACCAAAGTCTTTGGGATATACACATTATCTGGGTACTCTAAACATGGGAAGAGCATTCAAAGGGCAGACAGAGAGTGATCAATGAAGTCACTGAAATCAAGATCCTTGGAAATGTTAAATCCTGTCCCACCATCTGTATACACAATACGACAGAAATAACAAAACAGGCTGACACTGTGGCACAGTGGATAGTTCTGCAGCCTCACAGATAAGCAGTCAGGTCACATTTAAGTCAGCCCTAACAAATATAACTCTTATTAACTTGAGTCCTTACCATTTGATGAAGCTATCAGCACTAGAGATCTAGAGGTATACCTTCAAAAGAAAACTTAAAAAATAACATTTATTAGTTGGAAAAGGATTACAAACTGATTTTTCATGTTTCAAGGCACAACTGGAATGCAGTTGAAGCCATATTATCTTAACAGAGGAAATCTGGAACAGTAGGCATTCTTCCTGGGAGTAGCTGTCATCTGTAGCCCTCCTACAGCTCAGATAATTCGATCATCAGAAAAACGCCATACAAAATAAGCTCGATTGTGCAGTAGCAGAGCAGAAAACTCTGCTTATGTACAAGAATAGAAGTGCTCACCTTCATGATGCCAAATCTGGATGGCCTTCAGGAATTCTGAAACAATGTTTTATGGACAGAGAATTCAAATGTGTAACTTTTTGGTCAACATAAGCTCCATTACATCCTGAGAAAACCTAATACTGTACTACCAATGGTCAAACACAGTGATACTAGAGTCACATTTTAAAATACTTTACCCTATCAACACCTGGATGATGTCATTATTGAAGGGTCCATGAATTGTGCTTTATATAAAATGATTCTACAAGATGATATCTGATTACATAAGCTAAAGCTGAAGTGCAACAATGTTGAGCAGTAAGGAAATGATCTGAAACACATACATGTACGTATGCAAGTCCACAGTGGACAGGTCTAAAATGACCACAGAACTTAACCCTCCATAAATCTGGTGGCAATAACTAAATCAAGCAGTTCAAACTGCCTCCAGATCACGATGACAGGCAGACCAGTAACTGCAGGAGGTGCCTGGCTGAAGCCATTTGATGTAACCAGAGATCTAATCCAAGGGGGCAGTTCCTGTTTCACAGGATTGCATTACTGTCTGGAAGGAATAAAGTACTATTTATTTATTTTGGGTTCCTTTTATGTAACAATTTGTTTTGAATGACATTCTGATAATATTTCCAGTGCAAAAATACAATAATGCAGAAAATTAGATGGGGAGCAATCACATGTTCATTAAGCTCTGTTCTCATAGGGTGGAATTTCCGAAAAAATCAGCTAAAAATACCAAAATCAGCTAAGTGGCAGAACTCACCAAACAGAACCAATTTTAGGGAAGGTCATCCTCAGCAAGCTGGAAAAAAAATCTAAAAAGTATACAAAGTGTGTTCCTTAAGACACAGCATATACAGCATGCAATATGAGGACTTCATAAACCATCCACTGGGGTCAATTTTTCGACAGTCACACAAGGACCTCTTACAGATCTATTCTAATGAAACTGCAGTGCTTCAGCTGCACACAGAATACATTTTATGTGAGAATAAACAAGAACAAGAAATGCAAATTGGTCAGGAAGAGGTCATCAGTTAAACCAAAACTATTCCAGTCAGTTTATAAATAAGGCTTTAATCTATTCCAGCCAAATTAAAGCCACTATCTTGGCTGCACAGTCAACTGAAAAAAGTCAATAAAACTAAATCACGGTTTTCCACTCCAAAGTTATAAAAGTCCTACTGGCTGGTTTGGCACCACAAGAGCAACATGAGCAAACATAGCATGTGGCCACAAGTGGATAATAACCCTACAGTGTATATAAACAATACTTAGGAATATTTAATTAAGTTAAACTCGATAAAAAAAACAGCTGATTAATTAAGTGGTCTTCACTATACATGCACACTGGGCATTTCATCTTTTTATTTTACAGAAGTTTATGTCTCGGGTTTTTATTGTCACCTTCATTTGCCTGGCTTGTGATCATTCTGTATACATTTTATACTTTCTTAAAATAACCATTTGACAGAAATAAAAGTTGCAGACACATCTGCATCTGTTTGAGACACTGAAT
This sequence comes from Polypterus bichir lapradei, assembly GCA_026402145.1. Taxonomy (NCBI): domain Eukaryota; kingdom Metazoa; phylum Chordata; class Cladistia; order Polypteriformes; family Polypteridae; genus Polypterus; species Polypterus bichir. The sequence goes on along the minus strand of JANRMT010062792.1, from coordinate 1,371,044 downwards.
TCATTACAGACATGGCTTGTTTAATTTCTCAATGCTGAAATTCCCAACGTCTCTGAGAACTGCAAATGAAAGTATGACGTAGGGATGTTGACACTCTTTTATAGTTGAATATTAGTAATAATTATTAATAATCTAAAGCAGCGTACCTGATATTACACTATACAGTATCTGCAGGTCTACCACTTCTGACAAGGATGACACACCAGTTCACACCTTTTTAAAAGTCTCCTCTAGTTCTGATGTTAATGTTTGTATGACAACAAGAATTTACATTTTTGCCTTTTTTCTAAAGATTGATTCATTTTACAAGATCTTATAATGTATAGATATTTAAAACCATAGTCAGTAATTATCAACAAAACAGCTTAATCATAGTGATTAAGCTGTATCATGGTGGCTCAGTAGTTAACAGTGTTTGGATTGAAACCAGCAAGCACCTCTTCATAAAAGTGTCCAGGGTGTCTGGAACAAACTACTGAGTTGTGCAGAAGTGGAAGTCTTGAACTCTATTAGGATTTGGGTGACTCATTTGGATGACTTAGCTATTAGCCAAACAGAGAAGCTTGATGGCTTTAATAGTCCCCTCATGCATATGAAAAATCTTCTGTTCTTCCAACATTATTGCGTTTACTGTCCAAAAGGTTCAAATGCTTACTCTGCTTTCAACATGCATTATTCTTACTCCATGACAGCAGGTCATTTTCAACCATCTTCTATCTTCTGCTAAAGGTGCATTTTTTCTACTGTACTACTTAGCTTTTAAAATGTATTGTAACTTTACTTCCCTATTAAAATGTGTTGTAATTTTGCATCCTTTGAAAGAGCTACAAAAATTAAATATTGATTGTTTGACTAGAGGACTGCATGGCAGTACACTGGTTAGAGCTGCCACCCCATTGCTATAGGTTATATAAGAAAGAAAGAAAACTGACAAATGAGAACATTCAGTCCATAAGCCATGTTTACTATGCTAATAGCTAAGCTGTCCCAATATCTCACCCAAATTCTTCTTAAAGGTAGTTAAGGTTTCTCCTTCAACTACATGGCTCAGTAGGTTGGTCTAGAGTCCCACAAATCTTTGCATAAAGAGAGTGTTTCCTGGCTTCAGTCCTTAATGCACTTACCTTTAATCTCCACTGGTGTGCTTAAGTATTTTCCATTAAATTGAAAGAATTCTGCTGGATTTACTTTATCAATGACTTTGAGGTTTTTGAAGACCTGGATTAGATTCCCCCACAGACATGTCTGCTCCAGATTATGCAGGTTTAATTCTTTCAGTCAAAGCAGGATATGCTCTTAAATCCTGAAATGCACCTAGTTGCTTTTCTCCTTACAGCTTCATGTGCTGCTATGTCTTTGTTGTAGTGTGAGCAGGTCACTGTACATATGCATCTTTGTACTCTAATCCCAAAAAAAATCTTAACTCAGAATTGCCCTTATAGGAGTGGGTGGATTGTGCATTATCTCGGGCTGTACTATCGGAATGGACCAGGGCTACATAATCAGCCTTTTCTCTCTTTATTATCATTTCCACCATCCGAGTTTCCCCAATTTATATCCCCTGCCCCTTTATCATGTGACAGTTGCAAGATAAACATTACACAGCAATAGAGATGGGCAGAAAGGACAAGTGTTATCGAGAAGGAAAGCAAAGATGAGGGTGGAAACCCAGGTAACAGAATGCGTCAAAAAAAGCTTTTGGCTCCCAGGGTCCGTAATATTATATACACAATGATTGTGTGATTGCTGCTGATTTTGTGTTGTGATTTTTCTTTCCTCCATTACTCTACTCTATATATATGTAGACAAATGAATATTCCTGAATGATAAACAAGATAGCTCATTCTATACCACCTAGTCTTCAAATTTACGTGCTGCTTGAACTTTTAACATCTATGAACTCTTTAGACTGTAGCACTTGATAATGAAACAAACAAATGTTTATGCCACCCAGGGCTGGAGTATGGCTGTGTTAAACCGGCTGAAATCATGGGCTACGTGACTGAAACGTCTAGGGTTCTCAAGAGGATATTCAATTATCAACTATTATTCCCTAGGTACAAGTGCAGTATCATGAATATGAATACCTAAAAGTGCCATAAGGCAGAAAACCAGACGGACGGATGTCTCCTTTTAAGAAGGTCAAATCGAGAGCGTCTAATTGCTTGCATACTTTCCATATTCCTTATCCAGAAAGTTTTATCAGAAGAAAACACAAGCATAAGGATGGTGAGTGGAAAAGACAAAAAATACATGAGGAAAAGTGGGTCGAATCCCAGCTAAGATCAAAGCTTTATACATGGAAACAGAAAAAAAGAGATCCTTTGCTCTCAAAAGCTCTTTCGCCCCTAATCAGCACAAAATCTGTCAAACTGGGTCAAACTAAACTCTCCATCTGCCTACAGATGCTTTTAAAGCACAAATCAGATTACAAAAGAGAAAAAATAGCAATGCTAAAATACCTCTGAGTAGGCCATACAAGTGTTAAAATACATATTTTTAAAAGATGTCAAGACAAAGAGCACTTTAGCAAACTAAATATAATACACTTAATCCGTTACACTATTTTTCTGGCAGCAGTCCTAAATTGAAAGTTACCTCTGTGATCTTCTGTCTGCTCATCTGAACTCGAAAAACTTACACATTATCTCAATTCTCAGTTCTTATTTCAGTTCCTAGATAATTTTTAAGAAGTGACAAGGCAAGAAAGAAATATAGCTGTTTCCATGAATTCTACCAGGGAAGCAGTGCAACACTATTGAATCCTCACGCTGTACTTTTTAAATTCAGTTACACTCAGCTGTATTTGAATCCCAACCCACGTCATGGTCTGTACGTAGATGAAAAAGGTTCTTCTTTTCCTCCAAAAGATGTGTATTTTAGATTAGATACTGTCCCTGTGTGGGAGTGCGCTGTACAACATGCTGGTAACCCATCCAGGATTGACACTGTCTGGATTGGCTCGAGTCCCATTCCCCATCTGTCCCTAGCATGTATTAAACAGGTTTAAAAAATAGATGGATACAAAGATATCATTATTTTATTCTACAGATATGTGGTCATCATCTTCAGCTTTAGCCACAAGGCACAACTTTTAGACATGTAAACTAGGCGGAAAGATCTAAATATTGAGGAAGCTTGTTTCTAAAACATTTCATTTCACTTGGCCTTTTTCACAGGGAATAATCTAGCAATGAATTTTGATTAATAAAAGCTGAAACTGCCACAATCTATAAATCAATGCTTACTTCTGTGAGATTAGTACTTTTCCACATTGGAAACCTAGACTGGAGAGTGTTATTTATGTACAGAAATCCCCTGACATTAAACTGAGGATTCAGAGCTACAGATGTTAACTACTAAAATGTAAATTTAGACGAATGTATGTGGGTCTAAGATGGATGCTGGGATTTTGTTTGGCTCTTTGTCAAAAGTGAGGCTCACCTTAGCAGACTAATCTTTCATTTATAATGATGAGTAGCTGAGAATCTTGTGCATTTGATATTAGTCTATGGTTTACAAATCTAATAAAATATCATGCACATTAATCTAACACCTCCACATTTCTTCTTGGCCTCTTGTCCTTTAGTAGTAATTATTATTGTTTCCCTATTTTTAGAACTGATAATCAGAAAAATATTTTACCTTGTTTATCTTCTAATAGAGTAAACACACTGACCAACCGATGATGTTCTACCTGCTCAGTAGTACAAGGCTGGCAGAAATATTGAAATACAGTAATATAAAAGGGTCTTTCATTCCTCGGTTGTGTTTTTACATTTTTTATATAAAGGGATCACTCATTCATCAATTGTGTTTTTACCATTCAACACTTTCTACACATAAGGCACAAATCTTTCTTCTTTCTGCATTGAAATGTTCTGACCTGCTGCTCTGCCAACCTCAATATCCCATCTGAGCAATTACTAAACATTATTTCTAGGATCCAAACAGGGTGCCAGTGGTACACTACCAGTTTCATAATATTTGCTAGTGGAGGCGCTTCCTTCATTGCTGTCATTCTTTGAAACAAAAAGTTACTGAAATCAAATGAAACAGTAGAATTTTCTAGTTTGATACACCATTACATAAATGCCTTCAACAGGATTCTGTTACAGGGAATCATTTGGACAAAATAGTAAAGCAGATAGAGCCATAGAAAATTTTAGGATCGTATCTTTACTCTCCTCTGAAAAATAATTTACCCCAAGACATCATTTAAAAGAAGCTCCTAGACTTTCTAAATACAAGTATACAGTAGAGAAAGAGAGAGAGAACCCCAGGGAACCCCATCTTGCTTCACTCAACAGGAGCTACCTGTGAGAGTGGCATGGCCAGGGAAACACTTCTTAACACATAATCTTCTTACCTCCAAGTGCATAATTAATAGCGAGATGAAGGTTTCCCCAAATCTTTGGCTGTCTCTGGTAGATCTACCACAATATGTTCAAGAAAACAAAGCTTACACCTAACTTGGTCATTCATGGAAATTCCTTCCTGAATTATAAAGCTATGCAAGGGTCATTTCAGTTGGATATTTCAGATGAGAAATCTTGTTAATGTTCTAGATGTGTAAAGAACTGCTTTTGCTTATAACACAACAGCAAGTGTGTTGGTCTAGCATGTGTTACTCTGATCTTTTTGCAAGAAGTTTGATAAAGTGCTACCTAACTATGACTTATTATTTGTTTGTCTCACTCAGCAGATCATAACAGTGCAGGTAATGTTACAAAAGAAACAGTGGAGGAGTGTTTTATTAAGAAAATCAATATTAAGTCAATCCTAATATTCTCAGTATGGCTATATCCAAAGTAGATTGATAAACTTCATGCTCTATTGTTTTTGATGTTTCCCCAGTCAATGATTCAGGCGAGTGCGTATTGTGGGTTAATGAAAACCAGAAACAGGTATATCTCATGCCAAAATGAACTCCATAAATAAAAACAAGTTAAGTTTATTTTGTACAGTGCCTTGGTACAGCCAACATCACCTTGACCAATTTACAACTGGAACATAAGTAAGCTGCCTATTTAAGTACTTCGTACACAGAGATATTTAAAGAAACATATCAATGAAGAAAGAAAAACGTTTTACACATATTAATAAAATTCAGGATTGTCGGGGTATGGAGAACCAGCGTCAGATACAAGGCAGGGCATGGAATGGGTGCCTAAAATCACTGAAACAATTTAAAACATTTTCAAATTTAAACAATAGAATAAAAATAATTACATCATATAATCTGAAAAAAGGCACACATGCACTGTGAGCTACAAGAATTTAAACAACACTGCTATTTGAATTGGTGTACAGCTCCATAACAGTAAGCATGATACTGTAGTCAGAATGGAATTATTGCTTAGATTTGAAACTTAACTATTTTGGCACAACAGCAGCTAGAAGCCACAAACCTCTGTATGATTAAGCAGTGAAAGAATATAAATGGGTGGAGGAGATTATATATTTACTCATATTTACAGGAAGAACAAGGGCTCATTACAAGGGCTGTTTGACCAAAGGTTCTGTACAGGCTGTTTCAAATGTCATACATGTACCATAAAGCAGACATACATACATAAAAATGGATAGTCTTCATATGTATCTTGATTCTAAGTAGAGGTAAAACATGCAGCTTGATTTCAGAAAAAGTTCAATTGCAGATTAACAGTATGGGGTATGGGGTTATGAAGCCTCTCAACACTGTGTGGTCAAAATGGTTGCAACTTTATGCTAGGTGTGAGTTAGAGTATGACTCTCTATTGTTGTTGTGGCCCTTCCTAAGGAGTGCATGACACATGAAAATATAGGCCTAAGTTATAGATTAAAATTAGACAAAAACAAGAATTATAAATTTGGATTGGCTAAATGATAATCTTCTAGGCTTTATGCAAGTTCCTTATCTCCAAATATGGAACTATCCTGCACATTTAGACTAGCTGTTATAGTCCAAAAACAAATGTCATCAACTCTAGTTAGGTCCACCCTTTAATTGTCTGATAAAGGAGTCATTTCCAGCTCTATGTTGAAGTTCTACAATAAAAAACATCAAAGGTTACTTCACTAGAACACCTCTAATTCTTGTTTTTAGAAATTCAAACCTTATGTCAAACTGACTGGGCTTTACAATTGGCCATAGGGCTCAGAAGGATCCCCAGGTAAACAAAAAAAACATTTCATTAAATTTGAAGCTGTGCATATATTAGGTGAGGGTTACCCAGTTAGGTTGGTGTGAAAAATATGAAGAATCAAAAAAATGGACAGGCCAATAACACCTTCAGGCATGAAGTATCACATGACCATAAACCCACAATATCCGGCTCAGAAGCGGTCTCCTTATAGATTGAGCTAGTAGGAGAATGCCTAGTCTCATATGAACAGAGACTGCTTCTGTGCACTGCAAGTGGAATGCTTCCTAGTGACCTCAGCTGAGCTCTACATGCCACTAACTCATATTGTAAACAACATTTTAACATCCTCTGATGTAAGAAATTACAAAATAATTATGTTTATATTTAAGTACAGTCTTTGACACTATTGACCACTCTATTCTGTTACACAGGCTGGAAAATTATAGTGGGGTCTCTGGACCATCCTTGCGTGGTTTAGTTCATATACTGTATATCATATCAATTTCAGTAAGTACAGAAATGTGCTGACCGTACTCCATCTTTAAATTCACAAGTAAAATATGGTGTCCCGCAGGGCTCAGTACTCACAGCTTTACTCTTTTACTTAACATGCTTGTATTGGGAATTATCATTAGAAAATATAATATTAATTTTCACTCATATACACATGATACACAGGTAGAGCTTCCTTTTAGACCAAATGATATGTGTAGAGTGTGTAGATGGTCCTGTTCCTTTCATTGTCGTGGACTCACACCATGAGCCATCGACATTCGCAACTTTGCACTGTGGTAACTGCAGGCAGATAGTTGCAAATGCACAACATCTTTATTACAAGGGCCCTGAGATTCCCCTGTCATCAAAAATTAAACAAGAGCTCCATTAACTGTTTGCACAAGCAGCATGGCTATGAGTAATGTGAAGCAGAGCACTTCCTGGTCACTTCGGCTGAGCTCTTTCTCTCTCTCTGTCTGGCTCTCACTCAGTCCCCCACACTATCCTGCAAGTCTCTGCCTCCACATCTCTGAACACAGAGATTTTATTTATTGGTGGAATGATGCAAACTTTAGAAATATCCTGGCACTTTTTACCTTAGACTAAACATTAGTTTTAGGGATTCAGCACACACAATTCAAAACTATGTAAAACCTCTTTTTTCCAGCTTAAAATATTTCAATGCATTATTTAAAGCCTGTTAAAATTGTTTCAGATATACATTTCAGTTAAGTAAAAATGCTGCTGCAAGAATCATTAGAAGAACTAAAAAATACGAACACCTGTTTTCAATACCTTACAATGGCTCACAGTTAAGCTTAGGCAAAATCCTCCTTTTAGCATATAAAGCCTATTTGAATTTATCATTATTTACAAACCAGAGTGTGCATTAAGATCTCAAGATGCTGGTCTACGTATGTTATCAAGGATTAATAAAATAACAGTGGGAGGTCAAGTTTTTAGTTACGGGGCCCCAAAGCTGCAGAACAATCTGCCTGCATATATAAAAAAATGCCACTTTGGTTTGAGCTTTTAAACCCAAGCAGAACAGTCCCTAAATTAGCTTAGCTTACCCTATTTAGAACTGCCAAGTAGCTGTGCATATTGTATCTCTGATTGTTAGTTATTTTTCTTATATATAAACGTCTACACATGGAAATGTGTATGTCTGTCCAGCCCAGAAGTGTGAGGTGGAGTCGAGGAAACAGAAAACTCGCTTAGCCGCTAATAACACAAGTGAAGCCAGCACATCAGCAAAACGAAACCTCAGAAGAAAGACAAAGTCGCTTAGCTGCTAACATCGGCAGAGCAGTATCCCTTTTACTTTTCCTCCTGCTGCTAATACACAAGCGAGGCAAGCATGTCGGCAAAACGAATCCTCCTAGGAGAGAGATGCCCAGAGTAGTTCCTTTCAATTACCTGACATCTCTACATTTCAGGTTTTTTTTCTGACAATTTCAATAGTTTCTATGACCCCGGGCTTTTTACAGCACGGGGTTACACAGCTAGTATAAAATAATTACAATAATTATGAACCGTTACTGAACCCCCTTTATTCTGAGTTGCTTCCTGGAGCTACTTAGTGCCGCTCTATTGCCATGATGTCTTTCAGCCCATGGAAAGACATCTGTGAAACTGGAAGTCTCAGATCAAAGGATGGAAAGATTCTTTTGTAATTTTTGAAAGCCCAGTACAGACTCTATTATACCAATGCTCAGGAGTGGGTGGACAACCAGGTCGTCGAAACTTCCAGAATTTTGACAGTGCCTGACTCTGACTTTGGTTTTGTCTTTTCTAACCGACCGTGAATCCCCTGAGGTTTATTTTCTTCAGTTTTACTCTTCTCTGTTGTCTACTGGCCATAGTTCAGTAATTAAGTAATGGGCAGATATTGTTAGGTTCCATTTATGTTAATCAGTTTGGAACTGCTTTGTCTTATGTAAGTGTACATACATTTCTATCATTATATGCATGCATTATATAATTAGTAATTTGTAAAGTTTGCAATTGCATTTACCTTTGAACGTATCGCAGTACTCTGAGCCTGCCCTACAGTATATAAGTAAACTGAATTGGACTGAACATAAGACAGAAGCAATAACCACTGCATTACCCCATATTGAATCTGTCAAGAGTACAACTATGTGTAATGTAAATATTAACAGAAGTTTCTGAACCTCTGTGTGCTTTACTTACTGTACATAATCTACCAAGAAATCAAGCATCCATCTGTTTTCTGGAAACCTTGCTTAATCTCATTAGGTGACAGAGAGCTGGAGTCATTCCCAGTGGCAATGGGCATAAAGTAAGAGTCAATCCTGGCCAGAAAATCAAAAACAATTCACACATGGACACTCTCACAGTCAGTCCAAAGTGATTAGAGGAAGAAAACGCCTCTGCACAAAATCAAAATGGAGTGCAGGTCATGCTAACAGCTGTAAAGCATGCGGTTGTAGACCTTTGACTATCGCCATTAGCACTCACACCACTAGATTTAGGGACAGTTTTTATCCACGGGTCATAATAACAGCCACTCAAAGTGACAACTAAGTGTTTCTAGTGTGTACATATCTGAGGCTGCATCTAATACATGGGCCTGTGCTGCACTGCATTACTGTCAATAGTCCGTGGGAGTCATGAAAGTAATAATTTCATTGTACACAAGATAATACATTTGAAGCTGAATTTGTATACAGTATATGACCAGAGACCATCCATTATTAAGTAGCAAAAGAGATGATATATTCTTCCACCTTGAAATTTTATAAAAAGTGTCGAGTCTCTGGAATCCACATTATAGTGCAGTTGACATTGACTTTAAAGTGGGTGACAACATACAGTAGATTTTTGTACCACCAAAGAAATACTACAAATCGAAGCAAAAGTAATGACATTTAGCAGGACATAATGTCTTCAAGTGGAATGCAAGCTAAAAATAGCATTTCTGACACAGAAATTTCAAATTTACAGTAAAATGCCAGGGTAAAAATGGGACATGTTTGAGAAAATAAAAACAATGTAATAACTTACCATCTGTAGAGCACCATCATAAACATGTAAACCTTTTATACAAACACCCAAGCCCGGGTTGTGTTTCAGCACCCAGGAGCTAAAGCAGGTTTATGTTTCTTCACATAACACCTGAATTAAGCTGGTTTGATGACAGATGGATGGAGGTATTTTACAAAAGTAGGCCAACTTTGCTAATAAACAACAACAACCCACAGCACAGGTTGCAGAAGGCTGTGCACTTCATAAATAAAGATAAATCAGCACATCAATTGTTTCTACTGCACTTTCACGCTGTGTCGTGCCAGTAATTGTCAGTTTTGTTAAAATGAAATGTAGTTGTGAAAAAAAATATATAAATGATTTTTTATTTATTTGCTTAAGGAAGTTAGTATTCATATGGGAGGGAAACAGGAGCCCATATTTTTTAAACCCTAGACAGACAGTGACCAGGCAGGTTTATGGAATTTGGAATTGTGAGACACCAGTTACACAGACAGATGTGGGACACAAGTGCAAACACACGCTTTTATTTTTTTCTTTTCCCTGTGGGAACTGCCTTCCCATGTGTACAGCTCAGTTCCAGCACAGCACAAAACAAAAAGCATACTTCTCTTCTTTCTCTCTTTTTCTTCTCTCTTTTCCTACACTCCTCCTGGCAAGCTTCATCTTCTTCCACCCGACTCTGGCTCTTGGAGTGGTGGTTGCTGGCTCCTTTTATAAGGTAACCGGAAGTGCTCCAGGTGCTTTTTGAACTAGTTCTGGCAGCACTTCAGGGTGTCATGGAAGTGCTGCAACCAAGGGCTCAGCAGTAGCTGCAGCACCCCCTGGCGGATCCCACAGAACCCAACAGGACTGCACCAAATTTCAGCTCAAATGGAGCCCTGTGGGAGTACAAGGCACCACTGCAACCCAGGGTGACTGCCACCTAGTGCTCAGGGGGAGGTAATGCTCCGGATACGCTCTCTCCCCCGATCCTTCCAGTGTAGAGACGTCCTGGCTGGGCAAGGGCACAGGCCGTACGCCACAATGGCATTGACCAATATCGTGAACCCAAAAGCCAAAGTTAGTTTTTTTTCTTTAGTACAAAGTATGTATACAGGCAGTGCAGGCTAGTGGCCGGTGTTCCACCGTAAATCTAAAAATCTGCTTCTCAACTGTCACTTAATGCATAATCTTGAGCAAATCCCCTAATCTGCCCTCAATTGAAACAAAAACATAAAAACAACTGTCATTTATATGGATCCTGTATAATATGTCACCAGGAGTAAAGGTGTCAGCCAAATAATAATACTTTTGACCCATCCAACTTCATGTCTTCATCTGTCATACATCATCACCCACTTTATATAGCATAGCAAGTCCTTCTCCATAGAAAGGAACATAAAGCAAGAAGCAGCCACAAATACATCACCTGGCTGTTGAAATTAACACTCACTCACACAGTGATAATTTCAAATCACCAAACAGTCTAACTACATGAGACACGCATGTTAGCTCCACAAAGAAAGTAACCCAATGGTAATAGAAGTAGGGTTAAAAAGCAGTGATGCAGTAACAATGTCTGGTACAGCACCATAAAGTTATCATCATTCAAGGGAAAAAATTAAACATAATCACTAGCACTATTTATATGACATGTCTTATAATTGTTACATCTCTATATTCATTCAGCATTTAAAACAATTTATCCCTGTATTGTACAGCAGAGAGCTTTCCCTTTCCCATGGCTTTGCTAAAAACATTAGCCAGAGTGTGGGCACACCCATGAAACATACTGTAGCACGTCTGAGCACAAAGCACTGATTTGACACAGAAATAGTCCATCTAGAGTGCCAACACTAACCACATCACCTCATTCTTAGTGCTCCCTGTAATTTTAGACCTGTTTTACTGCTTTATTTTAATTGTTGAATGCTTCTGACAAAGAGAGCTGGTCATTTTTCAGTACTGTAAACACTGTTTTTAAACACAGTAACACTTTTCATTTTTTGGTTGCAACTGCCCTCCCCATGTGTTAGCAGGAACAGTGTAGCACCATTGATTCTCTACAAGGCTACAGGTTCAAGCCTTTAGGTTCAACTAACTTGTGCCAACGAACCTCCCAAGACCCTAGCTCTGAAATCAATCAGAATTGGCTGATGTTAAGAGTTGTGTTCCACAGGGATCAGTGCTAGGGCTGCTGCAATTATTAATATATCTATACTAATAAACGGCAAAGCCCTCACTCACTCACTCACTCACTCACTCACTCACTGACTGACTGACTCATCACTAATTCTCCAACTTCCCGTGTAGGTAGAAGGCTGAAATTTGGCAGGCTTATTCCTTACAGCTTCCTTACAAAAGTTGGGCAGGTTTCATTTCGAAATTCTACGCGTAATGGTCATAACTGGAAGCTGTTTTTCTCCATTTACTGTAATGGAGTTCAGCTGGAGGGGCGGAGTTCGTATGACATCATCACGCCTCTCACGTAATCACGCATTACATAGAAATCCAGGAAGAGCTACAAAACGCGCTTTAGAAAACATGCATTATATAATTAAGAAGGCAGCGAAACAATTAGAAGCGAGCGAGTGACATATATATAAAACCATATTCAGCAGCTCACGTGAACTGACGCAGTGCGCAGACAAAAAGTAACAGTTCCAAAGAGTGCTGAACAAAAACTGAATTACACTGCTACGCTCAAATAGATAAACCACACGCCGTGGCGCGATACTAAAGCATTCGACTGTAGCGCCCACGTCCGAGGTTCGATTCCCGAGAGGGGATGCACTAAGTATGTACGCGCGCTTCTCGATTTATTTTAACCTCGCATCCCCTTAGTTTGAGACGTATGAAAACGCATGCGGTTAATGCAGAAAGACAGATCACCTATTCACCTATTGAAGCTTCATGAATAATGGATACTTTATTCGCGATCAATGATTGTTTTGGTAAAGCCATACTCAGTGTATTCATTAGATGAACGGTAAAAAAGTAAGAGCGAGGGGACGGTAACTTACTGAAGCACACAAGCAAAACCACAATAGCACGCGGGCTCGATGTACTGACTTGCGCGATCACATTCCAAAAAATATTTCTTTTCAAGTTCTATTTAGTCCATATGAGTCAAACTCAAGGCCCACGGGCCACATCCGGCCCGGCGTGTAATTATATCCGGCCCGCGAGATCATTTTATATACTGTATTATTGTTATTAATGGCCCGGGTATATGAAGCGCTGGTAACACAATAAACTACAGATCCCAT
>JANRMT010062792.1:1331423-1348158 GCA_026402145.1 Polypterus bichir lapradei | reverse complement strand
GTTTTAATATTTAAAATGAATGCCTCAAAGGATGTAAAGTCGCCTATGTTTTTAGATGTGATCTGCATTTTGTTACAATGAATCTGTTATCTCAAGAATAATTAAAACAAATAGGATGCACCACAATTTGGAGTTCCACAGAAAAGTCATACAAGTCTGAAAACATATTCAAATGAGAGATTTCAGCTTTTGAATTTTAATAAATCTGCAAACATTTCTGAAAACATGTTTTCATTTAGGTGATTGAGTGTAGCTTGATGAGAAAAAATGACAAATGTATAAATTTAAAATTAAATTTACAGCACAATAGTGTGCAAAAAGTGGATACTTTCTAAATGCACAGTAAATCTTAAGGGAAAAAATATGTTTGCTTGAAAGCCTTATTAAACGTTCATTTAATGTTTATGTTCATATAATGAAATTTAAAAATATAGCTTTCTAAATACTGTATTACAGGTAGTTCCCAGGTTACGGACATCCGACCTACAACTTATGAACGAGGCCGCAGCTGTGATGCATGCGCCTCAGTAACTGTCGCTCTGTCATCTTTGGATGGAGGACACTGCAAGTAGTGGCTGGAGGGGTGCGATTTCGCTGCTCGCGCAGTGTAGTGTTCCTCGGGCGGGGTCCTGGCAGCAAGCGAGCGGTGACCCGTGGTCCATAGTCACCGGGGCCACAGCTACCGCTCGTGTGCAGGACGGAGGCTTAATGGGGCAGTTCACTGTCCGCTCACTACGCCGCCGCAGCTACTGCTCCTGACTGGACGCAGGCTGGATGGAGCAGTGTAGGGCATTTCACTGCCCGCCTACTACACACGGCTCCCCCAAATCGTTTTCAGTGGGCGGCTGGTAATGCTGCAAGCGGTGACCCGGTTGTGGCTGAACGGAGGCCATTGAGGGTGAACGGGGCGGCGGGGGGTAGCATTGTAGCGTGCATTGGCTGGCTGCCTGTTGAATGGGGGCGGTGGTGGGCGATTCACTAAACTCCTTTGGCCGCATCATGTTCGTTCTCGGTGGGCGGACGCACGCTGCAGGCTGCATACTGTAGTGGAGGTGACTGTGTGGTGGGCGGGTGGTGAACCCCCCCCTCGCTACTCCCATTCATTCTTAATAGCAAGCCTGCTTGTACTGTTACGTACATAGCAGGAAGTTGTCTCTTGTCAGTACATCAGACGTGTTGACAACTGGTGCCTTCCTGCTGTGATAGCGTGTACAGTGCTGTGCAGAAGAGCTCATCTTATATATATATATATATCTTATATATAAATGTCTACGTGTGGAAATGTGCATATCTGTTTGTCCGGCCTAGAAGTGTTAGGCTACTACAGCATGAAGCTCAGACAGCCAGCAAGGAGGCCCCAAGTTAATGAGTTGGAAGAAGAAATGACTCTGTTGTCAAAGTAAAACCACAGAAAAAAAGAGAGAAACTCTTACGCAAGCAAAACGAGCACATCAGAAAAACGGTATCCCTTTTACTTTTTCTCCCGCCGCTAATGCACAAGCAAGGCGAGCACAACGGTAAAATGGAGAGAGATGCCCAGAGTAGTTCCTTTCAATTACCTAAAATCGCTACATTTCATTTTTTTTCTGATGATTTCAATAGTTTATAGGACCCCGAGCTTTTTACAGCACGGGTTTACAAAGCACAGAGTATATATATATACTCTATGGAGAAATGTCTAGGAGCTAGGTGGTACTACAAAGACTGGAGCCCTGTTCCTGCCTTGTACCCTATACTTGCTGGGATAGTCTCCATCTTTCTTGCTACTCTGCTCAGGAGGAAGCCAGTTTTGAAAATGGACTGGCTTTCAAGATACAGATGTTTATTACCTTACTAATGTCCCCACCACACTCAACAACTGTGCAAGCAATTTTCAGTTATAGACTTTATGTAAGTAATTTTAGTGAGTTGGGGCCACTAACAACATTCTCCTGAGACCCTCAGTCATGTAATCTGACAACTGCAGCAACAAAGTTAGACCATTCTGCAACTCGTCCTCACAATATAAAAAAGGATTGATTTTGTCATAAGTCATAGGGAAGCATGACACCACAAGGAAAAAAGAAAACCTCAGTCATTTTTGTTGAAACACAACAGAATGTGAAAAAGGAAAAAATAGCTAAATTGTGGCTGAACTTGGCATACCTGCAAAGCATTTGTACAGGCATTTGAGCTGTCAAACAGCACTCTATTTTCTTGTTAGGATGCAGAAAACTTGCTATACTTTAGAAATTACTAAGAAATCTACTAAGAAATCCAGCACAAAGTCATGTAATTTGTCATCCCCTGAGATTGACAGTTGTGCAATCTGACATCCTCAAGGTGACGAGACACAAGTTCAGTCATTAACTGTGACATGTCGTGTGGCTAAGAATTGTGTAATGTGCCAACAGCCTACAGTGTTAAATGTTCTACAGTATTGAAAACAAAATAAATGCCAAATGAAGAGAGGAACAGCACAGTGGTTCTTATATAAAACATAAAGGAAAAACTACAGCAGTTTTACTGAAATCAATCTGAAAAGTTCCATTGAGGAACTGTGGGAGATACTGTTTTAAGAGAGTGGGAAATTCTGACAATAATTGAACTTATGCTAAAAAGTACAATAGAAGCCATATTAGCACTTTGAATGGTTGCAGAAAAATAAAAAGAGGGACAAAAGAAGTTGACTTGTGCCTTCATAGACAAGGAGAATGTATAAGAGTGACATGACATTTGTTTTTGCACGAGAAGGGAGTATCTGAAAGGTGTGTCACAGTGACCTCAGAACTGTACAGAAAAAGTGGGGTGGAGGTTGACTGCATCATGAATCTTCCTGTTTGAAACTATGATGAACTGGATCACAGATCAGATAAGATGGAGTTCACCATGAGGCATGACATTTGCTGACAAAATGGTGTTAGAATTTAAAATTAGAGAAGATGCAGAATAAGACCAGGAAAGCTTGACTTCAACTATGGAGATAAGAGGTATGAAAATAAACTAAATTAAGAGGGCATGTGTAAATTCATAGAGTTGTAGAACACAGACGTCAGTAAAGTAGATGAGCTCAGATATCTGGGTTCTGTGATACAAAGTGACGGACACTGGTCAACAAACTGAAGTAAGATGATAGGATTGATTTGCAATAAAAAATGTCACTGTGAAGGCGAACAGAACACCTTATCACAGAGACATGAGACCAACAATGATGTATTGCCTACAAACAGTGGCCATATTAAAAAGCTTGGATCAAGGCTGGACATTAATGAAATAAGAATGACACAACATTTATTAAAGTTTACAAGAAGGGATGAGCTGAAAAATTAATATATCAGGAATAGTATGTAAATGTGGAAAATCTCCAAAAAATGTGCAGGAATCGAAAGACGAGGGAAAATGCAGTAGCATTCTAAGCTGAGGCACAGTGTAAAGAAGGAGAATGGAGAGCAGCTGTTTATGCAGTGGAGGTGGGTTAACAAGGCTTGATGGAAATATCCATCCAGTGCTTGTAAGGAGATTGTGTGAGTGACAGAAGCAAATCTAAGGAAGACACTGAAGAAGCTGACTGAGAGGGCATGTTTCTGTCTGTGGCTGAGAAAGAGAAGTAGGAGCTCAAGAACACGTGGTTCCTAAGAACAGCAGTAGAATTTCATAAGCAGAACTACAGAGCATGTTGCAGTGGTCACTAAGTAGGAATGATGTCTAGAAGAAATTGATCCTGAGGCTACCAACTGAGGGATGAAAATATGACGAGATGTTTCAGGATTAAAGAGATGAAACATCAATGAAGAGTGGCTGTCAGGTGGCCCAGAAGCTGGCAAGAAGGCAGGAGGTGCAAAAAGCACCAAGGTCCAGCAGGCAACATCCACCCACACACTGATCAACTGGTTTAGGCATATGACAAAAAAGGTATATGGGCAGCAGGGTGATGACCATGGAAAGAATAAGAGTAAGCTCAATAAGACTGTGACAGGTTGAAAGAAATTAAATTCATAGACTAAAGGAAAGAGACAATTACAATCCACTATGGAGATGTGAAAGACGAAAAAGACACACATATATACCCAGCAAAAAAAGAAACGCCCCTTTTTCAGGACTGTGTATTTCAACAATAATGTTTTAAAAATCCAAATAACTTTACAGATCTTCATTGTAAATTGTTTAAACAATGTTTTCCATGCATGTTCAATTAATCATAATCAATTAATTAACATGCACCTGTGGAATGGTCGTTAAGACCTTAACAGCTTACAGAAAGTAGGCATTTAAGGTCACAGTTCTAAAAACGCAGGACACTAAAGAGACTTGTCTACCGACTGTGAAAAACACCCAAAGAAAGATGCCCAGGGTCCCTGCTCATCTGCGTGAACGTGCATTAGGCATGCTGCAGGGAGGCATGAGGACTGCTGATGTGGCTAGGGCAATAAATTGCCATGTCCACACTGTGAGACGCCTAAGACAGTGCTACAGGGAGACAGGAAGGACAGCTGATCATCCTCGCAGTGGAAGACCACGTGTAACAACACCTGCACAGGATCGGTACATCCGAATATCACACCTGCGTGACAGGTACAGGATGGCCACAACAACTGCCCGAGTCACACCAGGAACACACAATCCCTCCATCAGTGCTCAGACTGTCCGCAATAGGCTGAGAGAGGCTGGACTGAGGGCTTGCAGGCCTGTTGTAAGGCAGGTCCTTACCAGACATCACCAGCAACAACGCCGCCTATGGGCACAAACCCACCTTCGCTGGACCAGACAGGAGTGGCAAAAAGTGCATGAGTTTCTGCATGACAGCAATGTCAGTGTTCTGCCATGGCCAGCGAAGAGCCCAGATCTCAATCCCATTGAGCACGTCTGGGACCTGTTGGATCGCAGGGTGAGGGCTAGGGCCATTCCCCCCAGAAATGTCCAGGAACTTGCAGGTGCCTTGGTGGAAGAGTGGGGTAACATCTCACAGCAAGAACTGACAAATCTGGTCCAGTCCATGAGGAGGAGATGCACTGCAGTACTTCAAGCAGCTGGTGGCCACACCAGATACTGACTGGTACTTTTGATTTTGAGCCTCCCTTCATTCAGGGACACATTGTGAAACATTTTTAGTTTATGTCTTATGGTGTTGACTCTTTTAGTGTTCATACAAATATTTACACATTAAGTCTACTGAAAGTAAAAACAGTTGAAAGTCAGGGGACGTTTCTTTTTTTGCTGAGTATACATACATATTACATGTAATGCTGTTAGAGTAGTAGTAGCAGTAAAATGTCAATGACAGCAAACATTGAAATAAGGCTTCTTTTATTTATAAGTAAGGAATAAATAAAAAAAGAACACTAACAAAGCAAAAAGAAAGGAAACAAAACTCTAATGCCAGATGAAGTGGCTCACCCACTCTCCCATTACTCATGAACCACTAAAGCATTCCCTGTTTATTTCTCATCTCTACCTGTTGAGCCTTCACCCATACTCTCATCATTACTATAGACTGTTTTGATCAGGGAGTCCCAAGCACTAAAGAGTTTGAAAGCATACCGTCCCAAACACTTCCAATAATGCCCAAAAGGGGAATTTCACTGTCAAAACCCTGTTAATAATAAGAGATAACTCCAAATCTTTATAGAATAAAAGATTTACTCTTCACAAAAAGTTTTCCAAACACAATAAAGCTCAATGGACCACAGGGGCAAAATGGAATTGCCTGTAACAAGAAGGAAATCCAAGGTAAGAGAATATTTAAGCAGTCTTGGAACCCTATAAATGGATTGAGTTACCTAAAAAGTTCTCCCAGTCCAAGAGCAAGGTCAAAACACACATCAGAACGTTGACAAAATCCAGAAAAATCACAAGGCATACAGAATTTACAAAAGTAGAACACCTCACCACTCCAAAGCACATTCACTATGAACCACCAGGAACTGTGAGAGACCCCCTGGATTTATTGGGAAGAAAGCAGTTCCTGGCAGTAACTGGTAGGTGGCCTTGCCTTTTGGGACACCACCCACAAACCTAATGGAACATAACAAATACACCCTGTATACATAGACAAAACCAAAATAAAGAAAGATGCATATATTCAGCATAAAAAGAATTAAAAATGAATACAATAGACATAAAACATGAATTTGAAATCCAGCTGGGGAGGGAGACATGACACAGACCTAATTTGGTCTTTGACTAGAGGTGCCTTTAAATGACTTCCCTGGGTCACTTTCAACCAAGAGATAGAATTTCTTCCAAAGAGTAATAGACTAAAGCTATTCCTAACAACTTCTAATATCCCTAGAATCCTTAGCTTTCAAGGGGTCCAAAAGGGTCTGATCATTTGGGCACCTTCAGAGAGGGCCGTGTGCTGCCAACTAATGAACTGAAGAGTATAAATGGCTTCTTATTAGCCTTTACATATTTCAGCTTAAAGTGCAACATGGTCCAGACTTACCTGACCTGATACCAGGTACTTCCCCCTATAGGAAATCAGGTATTTTTTACAACCTGTCGGATCTCTTAATCTCTCTCTGTCACCTTGTGAAATAATGCAGAAGGTCAGGCATGTCCCGAACTGTCTTCTCACTAGCATCCTTTGGAAACTTGAACATTTCCCTATCAGGGTTCCTCTCTTTCTCACTGCCAACATCACTTGTAACGTTTTAGTGCTTGCTACTCCATAGAAGTTCCTCTTGACCCATACCAGCACATCAGTTTACCTACCCACTTCTAGTGGCTATTTTCCTGTTACCTATGACTTCACTTGGGCCTGCTCATGCCCCATACCACCCTTTCCTCTAGCCAATCAAATAACTCATCATTGTACTGTGAATGAGTAAATCACCTTGGAATTTTATTTTCTGTGAAAAGGTGCCATATTACTTCATATCCGTATACAGGTGTACATAACTTCTCTTGTGTACTAACATAAACGAACCACTATTAACAGTCTTGTAGCATTGAATGGCGAGAAAAATCCTGTCTTTGTCTCTTCCTCTCTCAAATTTACAAACTCTGGAGTACAGTACTCCTTTTCAGCTGGCTGCATCCATGGCATCACGAATAACACACTGCACTTTCACACACATCTCCCCTGCTTCTTAAGCCGTCCACACCATCATTTTGTAGGCCTTGGCTGAGGTTTGTGGCAAAAGCTGTTTACTTCGTCTGCTGTTTGATGAAATCAAGTTTGGACCATCCGATGTTTATAATGATGAGCCATAGATCATTATTCATGTGTTGTCAGTTTCCATGCAACTCTGTATCTTTAGTTCTCCAAGAAAAAAACACAGTGTTTAATTGCTTTGATCAAGTGGGCTCCAGGGAGCAGCCTGCAGGAATACTTGTGATGATTACAAGCAGCTCAGTGAAGACAGCTGCTTAAATTAGTGCCTCTTGCTTTACACTCCCGCACTAGCAACACTCTCCACCCCACAAAAAAAGACCTTCAGTACCTGCTCACCATAATCTGTTTCTGCTACATTGACATACAGTATGTGCTGCATGGACGAATGGTATATGGTGGGATTATTATATTGAGATATATAACGGCAGAAGCATTCACCCAAGGAAGAAACACAAAAAATACATACATAGCGTATATGGCGTTGGTATTCTAATTGTCTTGTTTAAGGTGATACAATAAAGTGTATGCAAACATTGAACCAGAAACCTTGTGGATTAAAGGTTCATATCCTGCATACTATGCCGCACTACCTGTATGATTTAATATGCATGAAAATCTGCATACTGCTAAAAAATGTTTTAACACAGATTTCAGACATTATGTTGTAAGAACTTTGCAAACATTAAATGCATCTAAAATTATCCTTCAGTATATGACCTATAAAAACAGTAATTATTGCTATAATCCTTAAGTTTCCAGCTGCCCTGAGAAACCTGAGCTTTGATGGGCTTTTGGCAAAATATGGCTGCCAATGCCCACAGGGTGAAGGGACAGCCTGGGGAATAGGAGTAGGGGTACAATATAATACAAGATTGCTGGCCAGATGCAGTGTATATTCTGCAAACTGTTAAATTCAAATGGAGGTGGGGAGTAATTGTCTTGTGACCCTGACGGATGGAGTGCTTTGATCTATTGTTAATTACGGGGCCTGATTGTTTAATTGTATAACTCTGTAAATTGCTCCATGCTGATCAATGAACATACACTGTGGCAATAATGTTTAACCAAGGGCAGCTGCAAAAACATGACGTGAAAGCACTTTGTGTACAGTAATGGCTTCTGGCTTATATCATCTAAAGCCAAGTAACAGCGATGGGGCAAGCAGCCTGCTAGAATGCAGCAGCAGCTGTAGAAGGAACAGGCCCTAGTTGGAGAAATGGGAGGATTAGAGATGAATACAGGACTGAGTGACGTGTTCTTTATGAATCCTGCAAGAGCTCAATCTGCAGATCTGTTCCTGGGGTACCGGATACCTTTTATAGATACACTTGTTACCAAAGCTATTTGTAGTATAATTTAGCAACATTCTGTTATTTAACATAGTAGATGGTTATAATAATTGAAGGGTGACACTTTTCTGCATCATTGGATAACTGAGAAGAGTCTGACTAATGACCTCTAGCAGCAGACCCATCAGCCACAGGACCATTAATGACATCACAGGACTCTGAGGGGTCTGCAGCTGAAGGTCTGCAGCCAGACACTATTGGGATAATCTGGTGAACACTCTGATTTATTAAGCAGTTTTTCATATGTTTTGACATTTCTGATTTTGCATCTATTTGTACTCTTTGAGAAATTCAGAGCAGTAAACCCATTAATCCATAACAAAGTGACTGGATGTTTCATCCTGTTCCAGAAACATTAAGGTTAGAACATCCATCTCAGAAATCACTCATGTACCCACTGACAATCACACTCACTTACACAGGGCCAGCTTAGTCACAGGATGGAGAGAACCACTGCTAAGCTCTACAACAACAGTGACTGAGCCAGAATGTGTACCAAGGACTGTAGGACTTGGAGTGTGCCATTGCATCACTGACTCATTCAATGAACAGAAAAAAGTGCTTAAGTTTTGTATGTATGCTTGTTAGAGACATTCAGAAAATCAATTGTATATTTATGGATGATCTGTACCTTTTGCAGATGCCCAGAGGAAACCATCCTTCTAGCTGAACAGAAATGCATTCTTCCATTTTTTCACTTCTTTAGCTACTTGTTTATTAATCATCCAAGTCATGATCTATGAATAGTAATTATGCCTGGTAAAGATAACTAAAGAAATCTATCCATATACTGTACATAGCGTTTTAAAGTAATGCCTGGTAAAGATAACTAAAGTAATCTAGCCATATACTCTACATAGCTTTTTAAAGTAATCTACATAAATAAATATGCCTATCCATCCATTAATCATTAAAGTCACTGCCTACCTGTCGGCATAAATCATAAGAACATAAGACATTTGACAAATGAGGGCAGACCATTTAGTCCATTAGGTTCTTTTGTACAGCTAATAGCTATGCTGGCCCAATATCTCACCCAGAAATGTCTTAAAGGGCGTGAAGGTTTCTGGTTCAACTATATGACTCAGTAGTTTGTTCCAGATTTTCACAACTCTTTGATTAAAGAAATACTTTCTTAGCATTCATCTACAGCAAATAATTGTCCGAAGCTCCCTGAGTGAACCAATAGATAACGGCATATCTCCCTGGCTACAGAAAAGATGTAAAATGTGGGCTTACATTTATGATACAGATCATGTAGTTATACCACACTGCTGGCTAGAACATCACATAAAGATCATCTAATGTAGTCCAACTAATTGTTTGTATGAAATGTCCTGACACTGCACTCTATGTGGGAGAAACTGGACAAACAATCCGTCAAAGAATGAATTTACACAGGTTTCACATTAAGAATGGCAATAGGAATGTTCTTATAGGAGCTCATTTCAGCAGCCATGGACATTGTGAGAAGGAACTTTAAAGTCACAGTGTTTATGGGCAACTTCAAGACACAGCAAGAAAGAAAAGAAAATGATACTAAAATGTAACTCATTACAACATGGTTTAAATAGAGACAAGAGTTTAATGGCCATATACAGTATAAGGATTAATTACACCTCTCTGACTGACCTAGACAATCTGACTGCAGATCCATATTTTATGGAAAAACCCATAAAAAAAGACATTGTTGGACAGTTATCTTATCAAAAGATCTTGACTATACATTGTTCTCATCCCCCACTAAATGAATCTTAGCTTGGAGAGTTTGATTAATTTTCTACATTTAAGATGTCCCACTTAAAGGTTTTCCAATTCTGTATCTGTCCTAGTGTCTATATAAACAAAGGGAATTCCAGTTTTTGTATTACATCTTGCCTGAGTTACCTCGAAAGCTTGCATATTGTAATCTTTTTAGTTAGCCAATAAAAGGTGTCATTTTGCATCCATAATGGCTAAAATGATACAACACAGTACTACATCTGGATTATTACAAACACTTAGAGAAATACATTTTGTCTAGGCTTTTTAGGGTCAACTACAAAAATATTTTCATCTGCATAGCTGATTAAATACATCTCTATCAATCTTTGTTAAAGTTAAAGAAAAAATCTATCTATTCACTCATATGCATGTCAGATACAAACATGACAAATCCAACTAACCATATGCCGGTCACTCCAAACGTATTTGACTTACAGTAACCACAAAGAATAGCACAGCTGGATCAGCCAGCATAATTACTGAAATTAGTCAAAGGATTACGGACAAAGGGAAAGCCCAATTCCCCAGCTGTGGCATAAGGGCATCTGTAGGACAGGTGCTGGGGGTGTGTGTGGCAGTACAGGTGCCTGAGGGCTTTGTCATTACAAGGAACTTAACCATCCGCTGGCTTCCATTATAAATGTCATCCTTTAGTGGAATGTTATCTTCTACTC
Source organism: Polypterus bichir lapradei (assembly GCA_026402145.1). Classification (NCBI taxonomy): domain Eukaryota; kingdom Metazoa; phylum Chordata; class Cladistia; order Polypteriformes; family Polypteridae; genus Polypterus; species Polypterus bichir. The sequence continues at coordinate 1,337,278 of JANRMT010062792.1, read as the reverse complement.
TCCATCCTTCTGCATTACGAATGAAAGTTTCCATTAAGACTGCACAATAAATGTTGAATAAAATATGCAATATGACAAATCACTGGTCTTGCTTTTTGATCATGTGCAGTTTCTGAAATTGTTTAAAGGTGCTTAAGTGACATTTTAAATCTTAAAGAACAATCTATTTTATTTATACACCTTTCTCTGTTAATGACTACGGGGCACCAGAGTCTGTGTCATCATATTGATAACAGTCTCTTTCAAATTATTACCAGTTCATAGTAACTCTGCAAAGTTTGCCCTCCTGTAAATTTTCATGTACTAAATTGTCTTGTCATATACTTTATTTCTTAAAAATCTACTCCTGTTTGTTTTGAAAAGAGTGTTGTGACAGTGCTATGTCAAATAAAGATTAACTAAACAGTTACAAACAAAAGGTCTCAGCAGATTGTGGACAACAGGACAGTCCTTTTAAGATGAGTGGAATGCAGAAACCCTGAAGGAATGTAAGAGGAACACAGGGAGAGCACACATCACACTGCCTGAAATCAAAACAGAATCTGAGCACTATGTGGTGACAATATTACCCCATAAGTCTGTATGATTTTCAGATTTGTACCTTTTGGTAGAGTAATTGGTGTCAAATCATACAAAATAAATGAATGCAAAAATGAAATTGTTTATTTAGTGTTGATGATCCTCTTGTCTCATATGTCCATAATGATTACTTTCTATATACTGTATATGAATTTTCTCTCAAGGTTCACTATATGTTTGCAATGATAGATGACATATATTTTTATTTATTTTAGGTAAGCATCTCAAGGTTTTCTTCTTGAAAAATAAATAAACCTTAATCAAGGCTCATAATGATTTTTGTATCTTTTACCAGTCTCATTTTTAAACTTGGTCTGAATGAACACAGTGGTTAATCCTGTTGCCTCACAGCTCCAAGAGAGTTCGGTTTACACTAAATCCAAGGCTGGACAGTGACTGTGAGAAGTTCTTGCCCTGTCTGAATGGGATTTGCTCTGGGTCCTCACAAAAACATGGGTGTTAGGTTGACTGGTGCGGTCTGTTTTAATTCCTGCCTTCTACCTCCTGCAACTAGAATTAAGTGCTAGACCACCCAAACGACACTGAATTGGATTGAGTATGTTTGAAAAAGAATGGAAGTTGAACAATCCTGTTCAACAGGTTAAGCTAAAGTCCGCTTCCACAATGCACTGCACCACTTAGCTGCACTGGTTTTCCATCATTTCAAAATACAGCCTGCACTGCATGCAAAGCTTTCACCTTCTCATAACTTGATAAACCATGACTAATGGTTTCCTTTTATAAACTTAACCAAGATGCTTAAGTTTATATATGGCTAAATTTGAATATAATCCACATCAGAATGTTTGGATATGACTTTTGTTTTCTTTTTCATGCGCCAATGCCTTGCAATTGTTGATATCTGTTTCTGTGCTTCATAAAATAACTATTACTGTAAAACAGTGATATTATCTATGCCTCTTTCACAGACTAAGTCAAACTGAGATAGGCCCACATGGAGTCTGCTTTGTCTCATTTTAGTAGCATCGTTTAAACAAAATTCAGAGTCAGAACCCCTAACCACTGGTATCAGTTTATCTCAGAGTTTTATCTATGAGGTTTAGAAACTGGGAGCTTACCTGAACAAGTCGTATGGAAACGGGTAAGGAGAATATTGTGCTTTATAATAAATAAAATAAAGTTTGATATTTTAATATATTCTTTCATGGGTGGAGTGGTGGCTCTGAGACTAGAGATTTGCACTGGCAATCGGAAGGTTGCCGGTTCGAATCCTGTAAATGCCAAAAGTGACTCTTCCTCATTGTCCCTTGAGCAAATCCCTTAACCTACAATTTCTCCGTCCTGGGTATGACGTCAATCTGCATCCAGCCCAACAAGTAGGTCCTCCAACCTGCTGGGAAAAACCTGGGGGTTGGTGGCAGAACTGGCACTCCAGCCACCATAAAAAAACTCATACTGGTTCCATTCCATCTGAACTAGTGTGGTGCTGAGGTGTCACCCGTTGCATGGCTGCACTCGGGTCCTAATCTGGGATCCCGAGTTGGTTTGTCATGTGGTGGGTACGGCAATGCACTGTATCAGCGTGTGCTTCTAATCTCTCTCTCTCTCTTTTTTATCATGGAAGTAGAGAGCGCCGACATGTTGCATGCTGGTCAGACATACTGTATAGTAAGAATTAGAATTTCCCTATACTCTGCTCAAGTGATACTATTGTACAACTACTAGTACACCTTAGAAGTAATGTATGTTTTGCAGGGTTGAGTTTATCATACAGTCTAACCTTTAGTTCTCTTTTCGCTCTAGGTAAAGCCTTCAAAGCATTTTCTTTAGATGCTAGAATCTGTGGATTATCATGTCCTTAATATGTTTAATCTTACTCCATTTTGATTTCCATCATGTACCTGATTATACAAATTGTTTCTATCACAGATGGTATAATATCATTTTATGCCGACAACAATTTTTAGTATTCTAAGCACATTTAGCACAAAAATGGGGACACTGACTGGAACCTTTCAGTTTAATTTGGAGACATTATCCTATTGTTTATGAAGCTAAACGTCTACAAGTCTGGATTTTGTATATTTAATAAAAGGACACAATGAAGTTTATGTAACATCCTCTTAGTTGGTGAGAGCAAATCTCTTTTGCCTAGAAGAGCTTTGTTTTATTCATTGCAGTATTTTTTTTTAATTATGTGAGAGTTCATAGTTCAAACATGTGTGTTAGGCAGACCCTAAATTGTGCCCCCAAGAATGAGCATTGGTATGGATGTGAGGAGCAGCAGACCACCGTCCCAACAAGAGCTGATTCCTGCTTTCGCATGCACCTCCAAACCTGAGTAGAAAAACCACATACTGCACAAAAATACATGGATGGATGGATTATATAAGAGTTTCCTTTGCAGTTGTCCACAAAACATAAAATAAAATTCTGCAGCTACAAGACACCTCATTTGCTAGCCATTTTAAGTACAAACTAGGCATTTTGCTCATCATAACATACCATTATCAAACCCACTTAATCCAATTTAAAGGTCTTCAGGCCCAGTTCCACACATACAGGTCACCATTCAGCTTAATGTAGATGAGACACAGGAAGAACTCCATGCTAACAACACCTGGGTATGAGATTCAAAAGCAGAACCACTGTGCCAGCATGCCACCTAAGAGCCCCTGCTTGTGAACCATGGAATTTAGGCTTAGAAATTATTACATTTACCAAAATTAGTATTTGCATAGATCTGTGCACATGACTTATTAGCAGCAGAAATTTGGAATGCCTTGAAAAGCAGAAAATGCAAGGTATTTAAAAAGAAATAAACATTAAATACAAAACATTGTTTTCATTGGCACAGTCTATGCAGTCTTTATAGAATGAGCTAACCTCTACTTTGAAAAACTAAATCTAAAATTCACATGCAAGCATTAAAATTCCCAGGGCTGCTATGATATGGGTATGTTGTACTATATTAAGTGGGCACTGGGCTCCTCAAAGCCCCAGGAGACGGGGGCACAAAGCTGGGCAGGCTTGTGCCTGTGTGATGTTCTGTGGGGGCCCTGGCTTTCTCCCACCTTCTTAACACTTCTTCACTCCAAAATACCAACCTCTACTCTTTTCCTAGGAACTCAATAATCTCCTGAAAGCACCAATGGAATAACTGTGTTATAAGGAATATCCTAAAATGCTTGGGTCATTTCTCTTATAGACTAGTCAACCTGTGTTAATTTATGACGTACAATTAAGAATAAAACTAACATGTTATATTGGGTAACACTTTATAATAACTGCACACTATGAAGCATTAGTTAAGCATGACTAAATACTTTGTTCATCATTTAGAAAGCATCGCTTCCACATTAATTGGCATTAGCAACCACTTTATAAATGCCATTATAAATGCTTTAGTACTGATTCTTTGAAAAATATTAATTATTAGTTAATTGATCATTAATAAAGCATCGTAAATGCAGTTATCAAAGACATTATAAATATGCTTTGTGATCAGTACTAAAGCTTTTATAATGGCATTTATAAAGTGGTTGCTAATGCCAATTAATGTGGAAGTGATGCTTTCTAAATGATGAACAAAGTATTTAGTCGTGCTTAACTAATGCCTCATAGTGTGCAGTTATTATAAAGTGTTACTGTTATCTTGAACTATAACCACAGTTCTAATAAAACATTAGGTTGTGGGTGTATATTAGACTAGCAGGGCTACCCGTCTATGGCGGATTGAAATCTAAGTGAATCAGCATAGACCTCAGCATTAACGTTTGTAGTGCACCATCTATTAGAATGTATTTTGTAATGCATGCAGTAATAAAATGCATTGCGTTTGTCATTCCAACAGATGGCACATCGCAAACCTTTTAAGTAACAAAATACATGTCTACAAATGTTTGTGATGCACCACCTTTTGGAATGTCAAGTGCATTTACAGTACATTTTATTACTACAAATGTTTGTAAGGCACCATCTGTTGGAATGACAGAGACATAGCAACCAGACAGACACACAGATACACAAACTTCTACTGTTATTAAGGTGGATGCACACAGAAATAGCTAACAATTCAAAGGAACTGAACATTTCAAGAGTGTACACTAAAAATATACTTTCCAAAATGCACAATTACCTCATGAACTGAGAGAAATCAAGCAAAGCTGTGCAGCATTAGGCCAAGGAGGATGCGGCTCAAAAGTAGTGGGTAGCCTAAGCTCCTTGGAGACAGTCATAGGAAGAAGAACAGTTTACATCGTACAGAATAGTAAAAGATTTTCCCACATTTGATAATATCTAGTTGATTTTTTTGGCCAATTTTAATTCCTTTAATTTTTTATGATTATACACTCTGCCTGTTGCTCATCCTCCCTCCTTGGCTTTCACTGTATACTTAATCCTTTTCGAATTGCCCAGGTTCCCAATAATCTCTGTCCAACGTCTGTTTAATTAAATTGCGTTGCTTGTTTACTACGGTTACATCTCATGTTCACAAGCCATTAGTTTGCTTTGACTCCCCCTGGTTGCTATTATTTGCTCATGTTGGCTGAAAACTAATTACATACAGAAAGACATTAATATCTACAGCCTGCAATAATGAAACACATTTTATTTCACCTAAGGTTTTACTCCTAAGGGATTAGCATCCATTTCAACAATGTAATGGGAGCCCAAAGACAAATTTAGTAATAATAATTATCAATAAATAGCATGCTGTTACACTAATTTTGGATTAAAAAAAACAAAAAAACACCCCACTTTAAAACAGTTTATCACCATTGACACATTTTTCAGAAATACAAATGGTCATGCAGTTACCAGGTCAAAGAAGGATCCTGAACTCTGTATATTCATTTTCCCCCTCCGCTTTCCCACAGGAACCTTCCCAATACATACCAAACAGACACGAGGAATGAAACCAAAAGGCAGTGTGTCAGTGACAAACTACCCATACTGAGACTCTGGTACGGCCCTGTTTTTATCAGTATCAGCTTCTGTCTAATGACAGCTCTGTGGGTGGCAAGTGTACAGGACATGCCAATTTACTGTGATCAAGTAATGCTATCTTGTCACTCTCACATTTTATCTTACACTTCAAGGCGAACTGGATGATGCACACCTACTAGCTGTACACTCCTCTGCAGCTTTGAAAGACTGGGAAAAAAAACTTGACAAAGTAACCTAGCATCTAAACAGTAGTGATTTGGATAAATTTGTACTATAAAAGGGTCTGCTATGAATTACTTTAATAATATTTGCCTAATAATCTATCTATCTATCTATCTATCTATCTATCTATCTATCTATCTATC
>JANRMT010062792.1:1307097-1324469 GCA_026402145.1 Polypterus bichir lapradei | reverse complement strand
TATTATTATTATTATTATTATTATTATTATTATTATTATTATTATTATTATTATCACTTTTTGCTTTAGCAGTGCTGATTTCTTCCTTGTGCTTAGTGTTGGCTAGATGGGCACCAATCCCTTCACAACCAAGGATTCAGTAAGCAAGTTAGATAACGGATGGACTGATACTGGCATTCCAATGCTTCAGTGGCTGAGTTCTACCTGAACTCTTGAGATTCCTTCACTTATGTTTAATTCTTTTGATCTGACTTGTGCTGTGAGGTAGTGCGTTCTGCTTTGAACAAGCCTGATTGAACTTAAGTCCATCTATTAGTTTTAGCGTAACATCCTTTACTGTAGCCCTATGATGGACTGGTGCTTTGCCCAGAACTGTTGACTGCCTTGAGCTCAGTGCTGCCAGGATAGGCTCCAGCCCCCAACATGCTGAATTTGATTAAGCAGAATTGAAAATGTTATGCTATGTCATGTTAACCTATAATTTATAAAATCAGTCTTGGGAATTCATGATAGTAAAGTCTAACTCAGCAGACACAGACTTTAGAATTTAAAAATGGGCCTGTGTCATCAGGCAGCTGTAAGACTTAAAGGTTACTATCTCGGCTGCAATGAAAAAAGAAGAAAGGTGCGATAGAAATCTTACAGAACACTTAACGATCATCCTCTCCTGTGTCTTACCATTTAGGGTATAAATAAAATTGATTTGTTTTCCATAGTGGATGGCATAAATGGGTCACAAGAGGTGTTTTAAGTCATGTTTCTTGAAGGTGGCACCAGCTCTGCCAGGCAATCACTTAAAAGCAAGTGGGCAGCCAAAAGTAATGTTTTTGTTCTTGGCTTCACTGTTTTTTTTTTAGTTTGATAATTAAAACCGTTTTTCATATCCTGACATCTTCACGGTAAAATAAATAAATAAATGCATTAAGTGTCCAGACAGCTTATTATCTACTGTTTGTGCAGCTCTGATGCCACCATGGACACATTACATCCCTAAAGGCGTAGGCTGAGCATTTGGATTTGGTGGTTTTTCTGACGGAGATCGACCCACAGGCAAGGACTTTGATGACTCTTTTCTTTATTTCTCTTCATCTTCTATTGATAATTCACTTAACGAGTTGGTAACACGGATACGGTTTTATCACTGTCGTCTTGGTAAATGACACTCGATTGTTTTATCTCTAATGGAAATTTGACAATACGAAAAATAAAGACAGCCATCAAGTAGACTAGAAATCTGTTTCACTCCAACATTACTTGAATGAATGATGCGACCCCCACCTACACCTCGGGTCTGCGGCAGACAGATAAGCCTGTAAGCGTTAAGTGTGTATTTGTACATAATGCGTGTACTATGCTAAATATACAGAATCGCACCTAGTCACACGTCAGACACCTGCATATTTCAGCATGCTTCTTCCCTGTTACTTCGTTTCGCGAAGATTGATCTTAAGGCTGTATCGATGAGAAGGGAAACAGTGCAATAAACACAAAAGAAACAAAAATTATCGGCCAGTAAAAGTATTATCTATCTTTACTGTAACGGTATATAAAGGGGAACTGTTTTGCTAACTTATTAAACGCTAAATAGTGCTGAACAATACATAACTTCATGTACTGCATTTTGTGAAAGTTACAGAGCGATCAATGAAGTAGCCGTCACGGAAAACTCTCTCTGTCAGACTTCATCTGTCACACTGATTTTATACTTGCAAAAGTTTGCCGATAAAGCTAACAATCAAAATAAACACAGTGCTGAAGTGTCTGCCATGCCATCTATATACTCCACGCATGATCCAAAATGCAGAGACAGCTATTAGCGCTCCACGGGTTTGTGGCAACGGGATACTTGCCTGGAATGTATAGAAGCGCGTCCCGTTGGGCGGATGGACCTTGGGGGAACTGGTCACAGTGCTCATATCCGAGAAAATCATCGTTGCTCCGAGACAATCCCAAAGTAGCCAGAGAAAAAAAGGCGTTAACAGCAGAAGCTTATTGGTGGTAAATCCTCTGGTTTGCCTTAGCTGATGGGAGACACCGAAGAACTCAGATTTGCTCCATTTGACACAGCGCCGCGCTACTTTGCGCTCAGCTCTCCGCGTCCACCGCCGGAGATAGCGGGCGGACTGGAGAGATGACACCGAAGTAGATGCCGCACACGGTGTCTCTCTCTCCCATTCCAAATCGTTGGAAACAACGAAAAAAACCGATAATTATGACTCGATGAAACAGACAGTATCTATCCACTAGCGGCATAAGCTCACATGGACACTGAGAGCGCTCGGGACAAGCCCATCTGTTCCCTGTAATAATCACCTCCCTTCTCCACAGCCCCGCTAAGCGATTATGCCGAGCATCAGATCCCAGCCATCCAATCACAGTGGAGAAGTCAGGCGTGTAGAGAGTGGAGAAGGGGACCTCTTGTGACAAGCAGATCGCTACTCCCATGGCACTTCGGGGGAAGTTTGACTGAGAGAATGCGACCTGCTTGGTAGCTGCACATTACAGCACACTACTTACATGAAGCGGTTCCCTGTTACCTGGGCGCAATCCGAGGTGGAAAAACTGGACTGTCCTGGAGAAACGGTAGGTGCTTTCAACGTTGTTTTTTATGTATATGCTGTCATTAATTTTAAAGATGTCAGACTATACCTGTATGCAGTATCTCAATATTAAGCACTAAACTATTTTTTATATAAAAAATACTTTATTATTTATTTTATTAATTTTAATTAATTTTATTATTAATCCATTTTGGTTTTAATTTGTAACGTTACCTACAAATTTGGTAAGGTGACAAGACGACGTGATTAAATAATCACATCCCTATACCAGAATCAGCCTGAAACATTTATCATTTTTCAGCGGTTCAGCATTTATAAATCTAATTTTTTTTCCTGTGCAAGTTTCGTTTTTTGTTTTGTTTGTTTTTTTTTTTTGTAATATACTATATCGCTTATTCGGTACATAATCATCACTTTATTTCTCCTCTTAACCGTCCCATTGCCTTTGGCTGTTCCTTCTTTGTCATAGTTAAAAGCAGTGGTTAAAGAAGACAACAGAAGGCAAGAAACACTCCTTAATGAGAGGACCAAACCACAGCAGGACACACACATTGTTCATTTAGAATTGCTGATTAACGTAACAACCTGTACTGAGACCGCTGAATAAAACAAGCCGCCCAGGAGACACCAATATGAACTTTCAGAGAACATTCACACTTCACTGGGTTTTAAAGGGGAGACACTGTAATTCAGCAGACCAACCAACTGTAAATTAGCTAACTACCCTATCATGCAAAAAATAGATGATCAAATCAAATCAAATTTCATGTGTCACATTCAATTATTCAGACAATACAATATTTAGTTAATTGCCTAATTGCTAATCTTCAAGACTGTGCATTAGAAGAATATGAAAACAGCAATAAAATAAAAAATGTACAATATCAGCATACTAAAAATAATAAATAAGAGAATTAGCAGTGGGGCATCACATAGTTCTAGGCAATGTCCACATTTAGGATGGAGATGGACTGTGGAAAGAAAGCCCTCCACAGTCTCTCTCTAAGCCTGTCTTCAGACAGCAATAGAGTTTTCCCCCAATGCAGGACAGAGAAGAGGCCACTGTTTGGATGGCTGGTGTCACAAATTAAGTTTTTATGCCATGTTCTGACATCATTTGGTGTAGATGTCCCAGAAGTTAGAGAGTGCAAACCCACTCATGCGTTCAGCTGACCGCCCCACCTCCCTGCAGAGCTTTGCTGTCCTGCTCTGTGCTGCTTCCAAGCCAAGCAGTAATACCTCCTGTCAGGATACTTTCAATGGTGGGAGTGTAGGAGTTCTTTAGTAACTGGAGGTTCAGTGTGAAATTTCTGAGGCATCAAGTGGTAAAGACATGGTCGTGCTTGGACCAGGTCAGGTCCTCTGTAACGTGGACCCTGTGATAACTAAACTGTCCACCCTCTCCACCTTAGTACTGTTAATTCTGAGGGGGTGGTAGTGCCTCTGCTGTTTTCCCCCAAAGTTCATAATCTGCTTCTTTGTCTTGCTGACATTGAGGAGCAGGCTGTTGTCCTGATACCAGTGAGACAAACTCTCCACTTCATCCAGGTAAGTCTCCTTATTGTTGTTAGAGATCAGGCCTGCCATGGTCACGTGCCATCAGCAAATTTGACAATGAAGTTAGAGTCATGTGCAGCTCTGCAGTCATATGCATAGAGGGAGTACTATTAAACAATAAATTACCAACTTTATGTTACACATCTAACATTAGAAACAATATTCTGTACTCCTTTATGATTAATTATTGGATGTAATCTTTCTTTTTGCATTTAATTTAGTGTGTTGAATAATTTTAAAAAAATCTCTAAAAATAAAAAGAGGAAATGTTAAAAATTACCCCAGTGAAAAGAAAGCCTCACATGATAAAATATACAAAAAGAAAAACCTAACTACAAATACCAAAGTGACAAGCCAAAATAAGGCAACAGCAAGCTTATACCGTACAGATCTTGCCTTGCCTAGGTAATTTGTCAGGTACAGTCCAGACATGCCAAATGAAAAGTTTAAATATGCCATTTTAAATTAATATTTCATACATAGTGGTGTTTTAAGGTGAACAATTGGGGAAATTTTCAGGCAGGGTGCAGTCCAAGTTATAAGCACTGGGAGGTTAAAGGACATGCTCAAGGGTCTGAGGTGAGGGGCTTACAGTTCAAATCTATACGATACAATCATATCAAAATGTAAGTACTGATTCAGGAATTTGTAGAAGAATTTTTAGTAGCTCTATCTTGATGTAATTGTTTTCTGTATGAATCATTTACATTGTGTGGAAACAATTTAGGTCCACTACTCCGTAAAACACCACTTTAATTCAACAATAATTGAGTGCATTTGATTATGCACAGTCTCACCATGCGGTTGCATTCTCGGACTTTGACTTGACTATTCCAAAAATATGACTTTTTCTCATTCATTCATTCAGTTAAACCTTTGCTAGTGTTCTTGTCTTAGCAACACTGGGCACTGGTCAGGTCAAAATGAAGGACAGGATGCCAATCCATTCCAGGACCCACTTATGCACACATCCACACCCATAACACAGGGTCATATATGAAATCCCCAGCTGCCTTTGGAAAATTTGGCAGGAAAATCTGTGGTATGACCCACTTTTAAAAAAACTTTTGTTTATTGGACAGAAGCCCTCACATTTTTCTTCAGAAGACTCTAGAAGTTCATGGCGGAGTGAATGAATTGCACTTGCCTGGGTCCTGTGGCTCCTAAACCACACCTAACCATCACTCCCACATCACTGAATTTGATAGTTGGTGTGAGGTTCTTGTAGTGAAATGTTGAGATTGTTTTTTTTTTAATAAATATGGTGATATACATAAAAACCCAGAAATTCAATTTTGGTTTCATCTGTCCAAAGGGCATTTATTCTAGATGTCCTACAGTAAATTAAGATCTAATTTTGCAGGTCTTTCACCTGACTACCAATCTTTTTGAGAATCTGATGGTAGAGTCACCAGCTGTAATATTTACTATATTGACAAGAAGCCTACTGTATATATTCCTGTATGTAACTTTCTCATTTGCGATCACCTGGAGCATCTTGCAGTCTGTTCCTTGGTTAAATTTGCTGAGATGGCTACTCCTGGGAAGATTCACTATTGTCTGTTCTCCATTTGTAAATGTTCCATCTCCCAGTAAAACCATGGACTTTAAATTGATTTATGAATGGCCTTAACATTTTTTGTGTGATTTTCCATATATGTGAATCAACATTGTTTTCTTGAGATGTTTCATGTTGTATCCTTGTGTGCTTCGTGAGGCACCTTGTGATGAGGATGAAAGTGAACATCACAGAGTAAAATCTGGAACAACTGCTACATATGCTTGGAACCCTTTCTTATGGGACTCGATATCTATGTCTATATAACTGTTATCTTGTTGCTTAGTAAAACAAAAACTAAGACTGTTGTAAATACCCTACAGATATCCTTCCATCCTCTTCTTTTGTTATTATAAATAATCAACAACTGCTGCTCACAGTATTACGCCAAGCAAGACACAAAACCTGCCATTACCAGGAAGATAAAAAAAGCGATCGTTAAGTTTGTAGCTTGAAATCTTACTTCTGCCTCACTGTCTGACCCTGAATTGAACACCTACACTGTGATTATACATATTTCTATCCATCCATCCATTTTCAAAAACCCACTTATCCTAAGCAAGGTTGTGGTGTAGCTGATGCCAATCCCAGCAAGCACTGGGAACAAGGCAGTGACAATCATTGGACGGGATGCCAGTCAGTTGCAGGGTATTTATATATATATATACTGTAATTCCACAATACATTGCAAAGTTTCATTGTGAAAGAAACAATGGCTGATTGATTTTCCATATACAGTATGTAACCTTTACAGCTTTTCATTGTTTAATAAATTCTAAACTCTGTCACTTCTCATGTCTCAGTCAAATTACTGTCAAATGACTAAAATAATGAATGTTGTTGTCTTTCATTAATCTTCCACATAGAAAAGCTGCAGATCATTTCATTACAAACAGCTAGAAGGCAGATGCTCTGTCAAAACAGGCCAGCCTTTTTGCCCCATTCATGTATTGGATCACAAAACAAACAAATGAACATAAAAATAAAGGTATCCTACTTCATGTTTGATAATGTGTCTTCAGGGCAGAGAGACAGTGATATGCCATTTCATCTTAAAATCTATTAATCCAATTAGGGTTGTGCAGAGACAAAGACTATCCCAAATGCAATGGCAGCAAGACAGGTACTCAGTGGGGTGCAATGGCAGCAAGTAACAGTTCAGTATAATTAAGTTTCAAAAATTCTTCATTCACCTTGACCTGAATCATTATTGCTATCCAGACAAAGAAAAGGCATAAACCACTCTTCATGAATTTATTTATTTGGGGATTTAAGACATTGTAAGAAAATTCATGCTTTGGAAACTCCATACATTTGTAAAGTGTTCCAGAGCAAATTGATCTTAAGCACAATTTTCATCTTACACAAGCGGGAACATCTAGCAATAGCATTAAAATAAACAGAATAACACGTACATGTGATAATGTGCTCATAAAGCTATGAACATACTAAGTTTAAAATACATATTTTAAAATTGCCTCATTTGGCATGATAATGTACTATTCCCCATGTGATCTGTGAAAGACTGATGTCTTATTAATGCTACTGGATTCAGCCGGCACAGTTCAACTTGGGATGCAAATTGGAATGGAGCACAAATCTACTTTCCCTGAGGAGCACAGAGTGATGAGTATGCAGAGCTAAAGGAGCAAATGGCCATTTTTCACCATTACTGCTAAAACATTTACAAGACAAGGGATAAATTACCTTTTGACTTGGACCCCAGAGTTGAGCCAGTTTTCTTTGTAGAGTTTGCATGTCACCCCGTGCTGGTGGGTATTTCCTCCAGGGGTTTCAAAGACATGTTGTTGAGTGTCCACTCTTGTCTTTAAACTGCCTCTGAGTGTTTTGCCTGCACCTACTGATGGACAGGCCTAACATCTGGTACTAATCTTTGCCTTGTGCCCACCCAGTCACTCATGGTCCTAAATAGAGAATGCTTTGAAATGAATTGGGTTTTCATTTGATTACTAGATAGCCTCATTTAACATCGGTGAATTTTAGAAAGATGAATAGTCTTTTTCATCTACTTTACAGTGATTTCAGTGTTATGCAGAATAAATTGCTCCTTCTGTTGCTAAGCTTTTCAATTTCCACAAGCCTCACTATGTATAAATTCCTTCTCTGAATGGCTTAACTTTTAGGCAAAATTAAATGGTACAAATCAGTTAGGACAAGAATCTGAGAGAAGAATTAGAATTGATTTGTATATGATTCAGGAACTTTACATAAGCAAATATAAGATAACAGCTGGCAGAAATTCATTTCTGTAATCTTAAGACTGGTATGTGCCCACATGAATGGTATTATGGTGTAGTGGTTAGAATCATTGATTCACAACTCAAGGAACTTCAACTCAGAACACTTTAGCAGTCTATTTATCTTTTTACAGTGTGGTTTTCAACAGGTGGCTCTGCTTTCTGGTACTTTGCAGGGCTATGTGCTTCAATTTGCTTGGTAATTTTTATTATGACCAGCATTAAATTTACTTGCAATCCTGGTCATATTAATATTTTAATTCAATGCACTTAGACTTAGAGTACAGCATGCTATACAATAATTACAAATATAATATGAAAAAAATGAGCTGCAATATAGCACAAAATAGCATGTTCAATATGTTGACTACAAGTTGGGAGAATTTTCTGTTCCTTCTGCCAACTACCAAATAATTTGAATATTAGAGAAAATATCTTTTTTGTTAGTTTTGTTCAGTATGAAAATGCATTGAATTGGTATATTAAAAAGACACCCTGATTTTACATTGACATTAGGAACAAATTTACCTGTTGTCACTGCTGCAGTCATTGTGTTAAACCTACACAGAGAAACATCAGGGAACATATCTCAATAACATCAGCCAACATCTGTCTGTCCGGCAGCTTCACTCTGTTGGACATATTCAGAGTTAATGTTTGCATTGCACCATCTATTGGAATGTAATATGTAATGCATATAGCAATTAAATGTATTGCATTTTTCATTTCAGTAGATGACACATCACAACCCTTGGCACTGCTGATCAGAATCCTCTACTAAATGCCTTACGACTGAGAAATGTATAGAATACTAATGACAGATTTACAAAATGAAGAGTTAATTTTTAGAAAGACATATGAACTAATGCATACAGGTTGAGATGAAAATGATTCTAATTTCTTAAGGGTTATTGGCGATATATTCAATTTATATTACAGAATACAGAGGGCAGCAAAGAAAAACTCAAAGGAAATTAAAAAATGTAACTATGCTTGCAGACAATACTCACAAATCAGCTTTTTGAAGGTCTTCAAATTAGGGCATTTACACCTTAGCAAGTGATTGCTTTAAACTATCAGGATTGCTATAAATGATTTTTGGAAGCCACTCCATTTTTCAGATCATTTTCACAATCTGGGTATGTGTATTTTCAGATGTTTTTAGTTGAAAGGTAATGTGGTGTTTAATAGCTACAGGCACCTGCTTTACTATGTCATTTTCTACTCTACTGTTTCCTGTTGGCTCTGTGGCATTCATCATACTGGCAGCTGTTCACATTAATTTTTAATAAAAATGATTTACTTCCAAATTTAATTGTCTTAAGCATACCTCAGAAATGTTTAGAACCTCCTTCAAAAGGACTTACTGAGTAAGTTTTAAAGATTTTGTGTCATTTTTGCTCTGGTGACTACCACTGTAAGCTGCTGGGAGATGCCCTTTTTTAAATTATAAATAATGCCCAGGTGCCCAGTTGTTATCCATGTGAAGTTAGCACATCCTAGAAACTCCTGGTATGTGAGCTGACTATTAAGAACTGACTGTTTTCACATTTCAATTTGTATTTGTGACAACTGCTACTACACAGGTGTGTGTGTTTTATTCCCCACTTATAGACATTTATAGGCCGAATGTTGTGTACTGTGGGAAAGAAAAAGCTGACACATTTGCTAAATGTCATTTGTGTTAATGCTCAGGATGGCTTGGTTAATTCAATTCTAGTCTTTGTTTTTGACTCTGCGCATTATTTTTTTATTTCCATTTGTCATTGCCTTTCTTTGCTGTTTCAATAACATCATGGTCAGAAACACGTTAGTATTTAATTCCTGACATTTTTGTTGTGTTCTGATGGGTTTTTTTATTTTTGTTTCTGTTCTCTGTGTTTTTCCATAGATATTGTCATTTTGGGGGTGCAAATGAGCCCATATGTGTGTGCTATAAAAGTGGAGGCACGTACAGCAGAGCATATGAACTTTTGACTAACCCGAGGAAAGAGTTTGTTAGAATGTTAAAATGACAAAAAAAAAAAAAAAAAAATCAATCTGGTTCATTCTAGTTCAGTCCTAATATCGCAAAGAAAGATATATGACAAATTCTGTACATGGGCTCAGCTGCATTCCTCACATATTCTCTTGATGACTCCTGAATGAAAGACCATTGCAGTTTTGTGTCGCTCGCCAAGGCATTTGTTTCCTGGGATTTCCAGCCAATTCCACCAAACCAGGTTATTGACTTCTCTTCATTTTATTCTTATCTGCCAATGTACGTAGTTCCTTTGACAAAAAAAGTAAAGAACCCTGGAGTACCTCTTTAAATCTGAAAGTGTGTTAAGTTTTACAGGGCACATCACATGAAGAAATGCAACACTTTTTCATTTTTGCTTTATACAGGAGTGTAAGTGTAGTGGAACCTCACGAGTAGATGCAGTTTTAAACTGGGAAAAAACAAGGACCAAGATCAGATCTGTTGCATTTGTTGTTTATATTTCCTATCGACAGTATGTAAACACTGAGTATGGATAAATGAGCATCTGTTAAAGCATATTTCCTTTAGGCCTCTGAGGGACAGAATGGATTGTAGTGAAATAAGCAAATGTTCCATTAATGTGGCATCCTATTGGCTGTAATGCTGGGCGGTAAGATGGTTTAGTGTTTACAGTCTGGGTCGTTCTAAGGATTATTAAATATAAGAATAGACTACATCCCAGTGCGTAGGGAAACACAGCTGTACACAGATGAAAGATATTTCCTAAACTGAGTTCACAAAGGATTCTTAACCTAAAGTTTTGAATTGTATTGATCCACCATCCAGTTTATTGGTAAAGAAATATCAACATCAATATCACAACCTAGCAGGTGATACAGTGAGTGTTGTAAATGGAAAATATTCTAGACATTGCTTGGATATAACTTGACATGTCTCCATTAAAATAGAGACATTTCTGAAAAGTATATTATTTAATATGACCAAACAAAAAAATGAGGTAATATTAATTCAACATTATTCTTAAAAGTTTAATATTAATAATTAATACAAGCTTTATAATAATATGCTAGGCCACATAAAAGAATCCTAAATAAGAACTTAACAAATGAGAGAATACTATTCAGTCCGTCAAGCCTGTTTGCTTTGCTAATAGCTAAGCTGTTCCATTATACCATCCAGATTCTCCTTAATGGTTTTCAAAGTTTCTAACTCCATGTCTCAGTAGTTTGTTTCAGATTCCCAGAACTCTTTGTGTAAAGAAGTGCTTCCTAGCTTCAGTCCTAAATGCACTCCTCTTTAATTTCCGGTGGTGTCCTTTAGTAAGTGATTCACTCTTAAGCTGAAAAAATTCTGCTGGATCTACTTTATCAATGACTTTGAGAATATTCAAAACTTGGGTTAGGTCCCCTCTGCTCAAGACTTAACAGGTTTGATCCTCTCAAGTATGTCGGAGTACATCAAGTTCATAACTAAACACAGCATTCATCATTCCACTCATCATTTTCACAACAGACTCACAGAGGTACAAAGAGTCAATCTATTGCAGGTGACAATTGAATCTAGAACCAAAGTCTTTAGGATATATAAATTATCTGGGTACTCCAAACATGGTGTCCTTACATTCCTAAGTTGAAAGAATTCTACTGGATCTACTTTATGAGTGCCTTTGAGAACTTTGAAAACCTGGTTATATCCTCTTAAGCCTGTCAGAGTAGATCAAGTCCTTAAGCAAACACAGCATTCATCATTCCACTCATTTTTCTGTCCCTCTTTTTTCACACTAGACTCAAAGAGGGACATGGAGTGAAGCTATTGCAGGTTACACTCATGCAAACCGCCTCTCTGGTGACAATTTAACCTAAACCCAAAGTCTTTGGGAAGTACAAATTATCAGGGTACTCCAAATGAAGCCACTGAAATCAAGATCCCTGGAAATGTTGAACCCTGTCCCAACTTGTGTATACTCAAAATTACCCAAATAACAAAATAGGCCGACAGTGTGGCACAGTGGGCAGTTCTCCAGCCTCATGGATACAGTGCTTTGGGTTCAAGTCCCAAACCCAGTTTTTCCAGTGTTCCTACCACATTGCCAATAATGTGCTGATTTACTTGATTAGAGATTCCAAACTGACTGAGTGTGAGTGTGCATGTGCATGTAAGTGGGCCCAGTGATGTCTCCTGGCTCACATCTCTAAATTGAATTCGGCAGGTTTAAGAAAGCTATATAAAACTAAATATTTAAAAACAATAAGAAAAAATCTGCAGAAGATTTGCACAGTAATTAGATGCTTCAAATCTGTGCCCTGTCACTGTCCTTATGGATTTTTCAATGTTCTCTGTAAGTGTGTGTATGTTTTCCTTAAGGTTATCTTGTTTTCCTTCAACACCCCAAATACATGTGTATTGGGTTCATTAGTAAATCTAAAATGAACAAGATAGTGTGTGTGGGTGAATGATTGAAGGCACCATGGAATCAGCTGATTCGCCATGCAGTGTGAGCGCTAACTTTACATTTGATTCCAGCAAGACAGGTTCCAGTATCCCACAACTCTAAAATGGGAAGTACAGTAAGTGGGTTCAGTAAACAGATAAGTAACACATATATTTCAGAATTAAAAATGGATTCAATCAATATTTTGGCTGTTAAGGCACAATTATGATCTGTAAAAAAAAAATTTGATAACATTGGAAAATTTTGACGAGAAAAAAACAATTCAGCACAACAAAGCTCACCAATGCTGTCAAGCTTTGAAGATACAGTACCTGTAGTTCTACTGCCTGCTCCACTACTTGGTTGTCTGAATTAAGAAAAGCTTACTAATATTTGTGCGAAATGTACCAGTAACAAGTTTCTCACAGTGTCTCTGTGTTCTAGTTGAACTCATTTTAAAGTAACAGCCTAGATCTACTGTACTAATTTCCTTTCAATAATTTTAAATGCTTCAATTGTGTCACCTCTTAATCTCCATTTGCTAAAACTGAAATGTTTCAACTCCATCAGTCTCTCCTCATAACTCATACCTTGTGATCCACTCACTCTTCTCTGCACTTTTTCTAGATTAGAGAAATATTTCTAACCATTCAAGCCAGTTGTCTGTCCATTCTTGATGTATTATTACTTTGTTCTGTACCTTTCTATTTGATTCAACTTTTGCTGTCTGGGAATTAGTGTGTAAAAGTAATTTTTTTAAGACACAAACACTAGATTGCTGGAAATCACAGGTTTTAGGGGAAAAGGGGCCTCATAATATGGCCCCTTTTTACTATTCATGATATATATTAGTTACATTACCTAGGGACTAATAACATGTTGAAGAATGGATAGAGGTAATTTTATTCACTGCCTCTATAAACTGCTGTGAATGTATAATTTTCTTCTGTTCACCACTGCTTTGTTTGGAGAGGATCTGTACGATGGTATGTGTAAGAAATGATCATTTGGACAAGTGATTGTAAATGCAGATGTATGCTTTTCCCAGTTCTGGTATCACTAGTATGTAAGAGTAATAAGATTTTATCTAAATTTTTCACCACAACTCCTGTCAGTAATTTCCTCCAGCAGTGTACAAACACAGGCAGGCCATTTCTGCATCCCTTCACCTTATTATTGACTAACTGCCTTTGACTTCTGTTGGTTTGGTTATTAATTTACTTGAACTGTCCATCTAGCCCCCTGTATCCACCATTTCTTTGTGTAAACTTCAACAAGATGGAGTTTTTCCTGGTAGGAACAGGATGCACAATTCTATATTCATTGACAAAGTACAAACTAATATGTATTATTGTATTTAAAAAATAATTCAAAACAAATGTGTCAAATAATTCAAAATAGATGGGACAAAATCATGGTAAATGCAACATGAATCTGGTGTCCTGGTTTGGAACCCTATTCCTGGTGATTGTTTTGTGGAGTTTCACTTTCTCCCAAAAGTCTCTGCAGTTGTTTTTGCAGGTTTTCCTCCACATCACTAAGGATATGTGTGTGTTACCTTAATCGGAAAATTGTCCTGAATGTGAATGTGTGTGTGTGATTGGGCATTGTGACAGACTGGCGTCCTGTCCAGAGCTGTTTCCTACCATGAAGCCAGTGTTACCAGGATAGACTCTGGTCTTTGCAACCCTGCACTGGATTAAATGGGTTTGAAAATGTTATGTTATATCATACTGCATATTACGAGCAGAATATCTTTGATTTTAGGGAAATGCTTAACTTAACAGTGCTCTTTCACTGAAGGTGTGGAAGGAGCTCTATGATTTCATCCAGTACAAGCTTAGGATCTTTGCATGAGTTATAAATAAGATGTTCAGACTGTTTCCAAGTGTTGTACTCATATTACCACAACTAGGAAGCAATTATTATTTTTAATAATGGAAGTGTTGACAAATGGCTTTGGAATTGGATGTTTAATAAAAAGTCTTTGGAAATATTGTATAGGGCCAAAAGAAAAGGTATAACAGTCAATGAGACTTCTTCCTGGCATTTGCAGAACACTGATTTGTATGTAGTTTCTACCAGGCCTTCAGAACATTACACATTTACTGCCAAGTACGGAACATCAACAAGAATAAAACCATATGCTAAGTTTACATTTATATTGCACTGTGTGACAGGGTATAATTTGCAGCACTCCTTTATTTAGAGGCAAGCAGTCTTCATTAGTTTTAGTCACCACTGGGATCATTATCATATGCGGAGAGCATTGGAGCCAAAACCTGAAGTCTTCATTCATCTTTAGTCATAAGTCACTTGGAAGATATTTTAACAGCTTAAGTGCCAATTTAATTACTCATATAGAGCAGAATAAGTGTTTACGAATGCCAATAAAGGAAACATTACAGAGACTATAGAATAAATCAAAACACGTTTCTGCTCCATGTGAAATTATTGGCTCATCTTTTATTGACTTCTTATACCATTTGAGCTTTGGAAATCTAGAAGAATGAGTATAGGAAGGGAGGTGGAATCTGATGGACATATACAGCTCATATAAAAATGTCTGCTGAGAATTTGTTCTCCAACGGTGAGTTACATACTGCATATATCACAGAATGAACTACATATTTGCCAAGACAAAAGCAGTGAGAGTGGGCATCAAGCAGTAAGAATTAAAGGCTCCCCATTTGCAACCAAATAGATAAGGAAGAAATATATCTCTGGTCGGGTAAAAAGGGATTCCAGTAACTGGCCTGGGACAGGGAATACTAAACAGATTCCTGGTATTTATGTCTGCTAATAGGGGGCAACTATGGGAATTGCAATGAAATATTTATGTTTAAACTCTAGATGAGAACACGGACAGAATTATATATGGAAGGCTGAGGCGTCAATCCTACTATGAATCTTCTTTAAGTTTTGATCACTGGAGAAATGGGTGTATTCTGACAGAGAAGTGACCCTTTACATATTGTGCCTGGCCCAAAAATACGTTGTTACTACCAGGAGACGGCACTGGTGTGAAGCTGCTGATTTTGTGGGAGTGAACCCTGACTGCAAATGAACAATGAAATAGAGTAGCAAAATGAAAATATTTTTTCACAGTATTATTACATTTGACCTATTTCTTCCTTTTGTAGATGCACACTAATATAGGCATACACTAAATTAATGTGGATAAGCTACTCAGCAGAAAAATAAAATAAAATATTAATTTTGATGTTCACAGTGACAAAGCTAATATTTTTCATCCATTTCTCAAAACAATTTTTCAGATATTTAATTACAAATAGAAGCTGATTCATTATATTAAAATTACTTCAATGTTCCCAGATAATTTGTTTTAAAGGAGTTGTTAGAGATATACATTCTTTCCATAAATGTTAATAAACAATTATAGACACTGCTTTAGAGAATCTAACTCAAAAAAAACATTGAACCTTAGTTTGCATATTCAGTGGTATGATTAGAAAGATGACTACATCTGTTTATGGTTTTTATGATAATAGCACAGTGCTCCTGCATAGGTGCATTTGAATGATATATTAAAATTCTCAGCTTCACCAGCCTGAAATCTTTAACATCAACTATTATTAGATATTAGATGAAATAATTCAGTGAATGAAAAGGATAACATAATCAAGTTAATTAATATAAAGGGTTCTGAACTAAATAACAGCAGTTGAGTATATTAAACATAAGTCAAAAGATGACTGACATCTGTAGAAATAAGTAATCTAGCATAACATAACAGATAACATTCTCAGAGCTGTTTAACACAATTCAGCATGGTGGGGGACCAGAGGCTATTCAGCAGCACAGGGCACAAGACAGGAAACAGTCCTACACAGACCACCAACTGCCATCACACAGGGGCCACTTTGAATTTACCAAATATATGTAACCTACACGTCTCTTGGGATGTGAGAGGCAAACTACAATACTATTTTTCAAAAGATCATTATTTTTATGATAAAAAAACACAATCCAAAATGAAAAATTAAAATAAACCTTTTATAAAAAATAATGAAAATTTATAATTCCCATTTGTGAGTGTGCAGAAATTCTTCTTAAATGGCAGCATTAGCAGGTCTAAATGTAGCAGGGATTGCTAAAACTAAAATTGGGAAACCAATAAAAAGTTCAGAAACTTCAGTCTCTATTAACAAATTTTTTTAAGACTAATTCAAACTAGAACGTGGTACTACACAAGGATGCCCCCTGTCACCGCTACTTTTTGCAATGGCCATTGAGCCACTGGCAGTTCACTTACAAAATTCTTATGAGATAAAGGGGATTATCAGAGAAGAACTTGAACAGAAAATATAATTATATGCAGATGATATGGTACTATATATATATATATACATACACAGTATATATATATATATATATATACACAGTATATATATATATATATATAAGTGGGATATGGCCAGCATGTCATCCCAATCAACACCCCGAGGCCGCCAGGTGAAGCCCTCCCTGCAGTATGGAGGTACCCTGAATGCCAGCAGGGAATACTGGACAATGTAGTTTTTATTCTCAGCCCTGTTGGATACCTTGGGATCCTGCTAGAGGACGCTGCAGGGAGACACAAAGACTATTTGCCTTACGCCCAGGAAGTACGTCAGAGTCACTTGGACAAAGGGAACGATGTGCTTCCTGGGTGAAGAAAAGAATGATTTTTATCTGACCTGGAAGTGTTCCAGGTCACGTGGACAGAGAGGGTGAAATGCTTCCGGGTCAAGGACTATAAAAAGGACAGTGAAACACCAGAGCGTTGAGCTGAGCTGGGAGGAAGGGTGACTAAGTGTCTGGGAGAGGAGGATTGATTATTGATTTATTATTGTGTTTATTTATGAGTATAGTGGAGTGTAGAGTGCTTAGTGCACACTATTATTATAAAATAAAGTCATATTGGACTTTTATCTGGTGTCTGACGTCTGGTCTGAGGGTTCAAGGGGTCGACAGTGCCCCTATCTTTCACTATATATATATATATATATATATATATATA
>JANRMT010062792.1:1295643-1306997 GCA_026402145.1 Polypterus bichir lapradei | reverse complement strand
CCTTTTCTTTTTCATTGCTTCTTTAACACACTACTTCTCCGCTGCGAAGCGCGGGTATTTTGCTAGTATATGTATATATCAGATCCACAAAATACTACGTCTGCAGTCCTAACAGCACTAGCAGAATTTCAAAAGATTTTTGGACTCAAAATTAATTTAAATAAAAGTGTGCTTTTTCCAGTGAACTCTCCAGCACACAATATTAGATTGGACACCTTCCCTTTTATCATCAGATCAGTTTAAATACCTAGGGGTAAGCAAACATCACAAGTAAACATAAAGATCTTTATCAACAAAATTTTGCTGTCTGCATGGAAAAAGTTAAATAAACCTTTGATAGATGGTCTACACTTTATCTCACTTTAGCTGGAAGAATTAACACTGTCGAGATGAAAATCCTTCCTAAGCTTTTTTGTCTATTTTAAAGCATTCCAATATACATTAGTAAATCATTTTTTAAGAAGTTAGATTCAATCATAACCTCATTTATTTGGAATTTAAAACATCCACGCATCCAAAGGGCAGCCCTACAAAGACCTAAGGCAGAAGGTGGCATGGCTTTACCTAACTTTCAATTTTGGCATCTAGTAGTTTGTGGCATCTAGTAATTCTGAAGTGTCAGAGGTTTATCCATTTCCACAGCACTCTACCTTTGGTATCTCTAATGAATAAAAAAACGTATTAAATTGTGTCTTATCTTCTTTAAACTGAGTAAAATATAGGGACTTATAGTACTCTCTAAATGTGTGTTTTATATTTTTATGGTCAATAATTTTATCTCCGTCCGTGTTGTTAATTGCTGTCATTGCATTACGGACTTCCTGCTTGTGTTGGATTTGTTGGTCTAAGATCTTGTTTGCCTTTTCTCCATATTCATAATAATGATGTTATGATTTAAAGATAAACTGTTCCGTTTCTTTAGTAGTCAAGAGGTTAAATTGTTATTGCAACACCTGTCTTTTCCTATAGAGTGCCTCATTTGGAGACCTGGCATATTAAGGATATATTCTGGTAATTTCACTGATTAACTCAGACACCTTTTGGTTTCCAGTTTATTTTTGTGAGATAGATATGAAATAATCTGTCCAGAGTATAACTGCCGAGACCTCCGAGGATGCATTTGAATCAAGAAAATAATCAATTTGCTTGGATATGAATTCTGTACAGTTCATATCAGCTGATGACAGGGGGTTAAGACGCCAGCTACGAGATGAGTGTCTAGGATGCAGTAATTTAAGCTCCATGATCAGAGGGGCATGGTCAGAGATAACAATAGTGTTGTATTTACAAGATTTGATTGTTGGCAAAAAATGATTGTCTATGAGGAAATAATCAATTCTTGAGTAACAATAATATACGGGTGAGAAGAAGGAGTATGCTCTTAGGTTAAGATTTAAGAATCTCAATGGGTCAGATAAGTTATGATCCGTTACAAACTGTGTGATTATCTTTGCAGTATTAGATGTTATCGTTGTTGTATCTGAGGATCTATTCAGGTCTGGATTTAAAACACAATTAAAGTCTCCAGCCATTATAGTTTTTTGAGTGTTCACATTAGGGATAGATGCAAATACATTTTGGAAGAAAGCTCTGTCATCTGTGTTAGGTGCATAGATATTAATCAAAATCATTTTATTATTAGATAAATTGCCCATCGCCATGACATATCGCCCTTCAGAATCAGATATTGCATCTGACACTACAAATGTGATAGTTCTGTGTATTAAGATTCCCACACCCCTGGTTTGTAGAGTTAGAATGAAAAAATTGGCAACCAAAACTGATCCTTGCTTAATAAGTGAGTCTCCTGTAAAAATACTATCTTGGCATTTAGACTTATTAAATGCGAGAGTACTTTCTTTCTCTATAATTTATGATTGAGACCCTTAACATTCAAGCTCACAATGTTCAGTATTTGGTCATGCAAATATTTCTACTCAACTTTTGTTGACATTTTGTAGTCTTAGGTTAAGGTAGTACATTGTATATACGATAGCTTTGACATTGATTTCATATTATTGCCAAGTGATACAGCTATGAGGCATACTGTTATGTTGTCATTAACTGTTATTGGTGTATAAGGGATAAAATAGAAATAACATTACTCATTTCAACACCACCCCCTAGCTCCCCCATCCCCTCCATTGTGCCTCTGCAAGTGAGGCAAGCCACTCTGCACAAAGTCCTGGTTCTCTGACATGCCAAGAGAAGGAGCATGTCTAGAGCAAAATGAACCACCCAACCACTGCAAATTTCTATGCTATGGTGTTCTGGGCTGGTAACTTCAAGAGAGGCCCACCGAATCAACAGGCTAATTAAAAAAAGTAGACTGAGTTATGGATACACTCTGGACCCCCTGGAGGTCGTAGTGAAGGAGAAAATTAAAACAAAACTGAGTGCCATTATGACTGATGATGTATATCCTCTGACACATTGACAGAAGTGTGTCAAGAAATGCTTCTGGGGCTCCTGTATACCAACAGCAATATGTCTGCATAATGCCTCGCTGGGACTGGGACAGCCAAGTCAGAACTTTTCTTACTTTTTAATTTTATTCCTTTTTTTAGTCATTTTGGTGTGTGTTCAGACAATAGTGTATCTGTATATTTAGAACTATCTATTTATCTATCTATTTATGTATGTATTTATTAAAAGAGCTTCTGTAAAAAGCCACATTTCCTCCTGGTGACAAATAAAGATCTATCTATCTATCTATTAGAAACACAGGTTGTGAGGCCTCCTTTTAGATAGTGCTGCTTGCTCTTATTTCATGGTATATATTATCATTCTGGATTAGATACTCACAGCAGTTGCATTGTGTTGCTAATGTGAAAATGTATGCTTTTAAAATTGAGTTTTTACATATTACCAGGAACTTTGGATCCTACATTGTTAATATCCAGTACGCTGTCGATTACCATTTTACATGTTATTAGATGGCAAAGTGATCTCTACATTTATTTAAAATTGTATCACAAGTGTAGCTTAAGACTAAAGCATTATATTTTCTCAGTTATGGGGCCATGTGAGTGTTTCCATGCTCTTTATTCAGTCCATTACTTTTATCCTGTTTGAATTCATTATTTATAATCTAACATGCATTTCTCAGATTGTTACCTATAAATAAGCTATATTCCAGCTATAATTTTGAACTTAGTTATCCTTTGTTCAATATGAATATTTCAGAGGCCAAAGTACTGAAATGAATTCCTTTGCCATTACCTCAACAGATGGCCATAGATGGATAACTCGCTTGACTTGACATTCTCTATGGTAACCAAGAGAATCATTATCTGTTAAACTTTGAATAATTGTTTTGAAAAAAAAAAACACTTTAACACTTGACAAATACATAAAGTAAGTCTTGAAGGGGTACATTCAACATCCTCTGTTTTTAATATACTAATATTTAAAATGTTTAAAATGGAACTGAGGCAGAGTTCTTGTACATCCTAATATTTGTGCTATCCATAATAGACATTAATATTTTTTTTTGTTCTTTATTTCACTTTAAACAATTTCTCGTGTTAGGAATTTGTTAGTTTTTGCATACTCCTTGGGGTCAGAGCACAGGGTCAGCCATTGTACAGCACCCCTGGAGCAATTGAAGGTTAAGGGCTTTGCTCAAGGGCCCAGCAGAGTAGGATCTCGTTTGGCAGTGACAGGGATTCAAACCGGCAACCTTTGGGATACCAGCAGAGATCCTTAGCCTCAGAGCCACCATTGATATGATATTGATATATATGTGTATATAGTACCTGCCAAATAATACAAAGAGTAGATGGCATGAGTTTTGCCCTATTTGGGGCTCATCAGGTGTATGTACTTTTGTTTCCCCTTGTAGGCGCTGACATCTGGGGTTCGATCCACGCAAGAGGAAGCTAAAGTGCATATACCTGATGAGGATCAAATAGGGCAAAACTCATGTCATGTACTCATTGTAAAGGTAAAGGTTGCTAGTTCTTTTCTCAGTCATTCTGTTTCTACTCAGTATGTTCTAATAAATGCATTTTGTTCTGTTTCATCATGGTTTACCTCTATAACAGTTAGTATTGATATGCATGCATATGATACCGTAGGGTTTTTGAAAATTTCAGTGTTACGTAGGGTTAATTTCAGAGTTTTTGGAACATGGAAACAATGTACTGAAATTCTTACAGTCTCTGCACATTTGACAAACACTGAGCTTGGTCAGGTATAAATAACATCACTAAGTAACAGGTCGTGGTGAACAAAACAACCGAGTTTCCTTTTGCATACAGTTTTTTCAAAATTGACATTAAACTTCATTTCACATGCAATTTCATAACTGTGAAACTCACTAAAAAGGGTGTTTTAAGATTTTAAAATTTTATTAGATATTGAAAGAGTAGGAACATTGCTTTGTTAGGGCTTGACAACAGTTTTACACTCACTGAAGTCTGTAGCAAAAAGAGCAAACACTTTTCATGTATTTTAACCAATATACTGTGCTATTCCACAGAGAAAGGTCCATATGCAGACCTCCAAAGCTCTGCTGCATAGCCAATTGGATGTGCATTTTTGTTGCTTGGTTTACATAGCGGTCTTCAATAAGAAAGGATACAAATTCAGCACCTTTTTTGAGGGATTACATATACCATGTATAATACCCACATTTTCCCTTAGGTTTCTTCAGTTAACCCAAAAAAAAAATATCTAACAGATTTGCTGTGACAAATATTCTGTATAGTAATGCAGAAAATCAGAAAGGAGACAAATACTTTTGCATGGTACTGCATATCATTTTTAATTGAGGTTACATTTACAAAATCAATACACATTCATCAGATGTTCCAGGAAAGCAATGCCACTTATAAACACCGAATACAGCTGTGTATTTCCATTTGATTGTCACATGTGCTGAGCAGAGTGAAAGTCTTACTTGCATGTCTAACTGGCATGTGACACATCACCACTCTCGGGCGCCATGACCAATCAAACATGAACGGTATCCTGAAAACTCATTCTAAGATGACAGAGGATGATATGATTGAATGGGATAGTGCAGAGTTTAATAATTTGTTTAAAATGCTTCACAATAATTTATCTTTGAATAATGACAGACTCCCTTAAATTTAAACACAGACAACACTTAATTACATTGGATCTAAGGAGACTAAAAAACGAAAACCAATGGCTACAGGTAATATCTTGAACTTTGCATTTGTCTTTACAAAGGCATTGACAAAAGCTTATGACAAAAGATTTTTTTTCAGTAAATAGTTAATAAAAGCATAGCATAAATGTACCGCATTGATATTCTTAACTTTAGCTTCAAATGGATAACATGTAGTTCTGCTGGGCCAAGCAATATTGTTAATGAGTAAGCTTTTATTCTTCATTATAATCAATATCATCACCAATTTAACAGCCATTTTCTAGTTCTAGCCTGGTTAGCTGGTTGCCCAACAATTCTTTTTCCTCCATTTTCTACAGTCCTGGGCATCCTTGTGGGAGAGATGGATTTTTTTCATATCATCTGACACTATAGTATTCCCACTCCCAGCATTCCTCTGCACCTCCTCCCCTCCACCTTCACCATGGCGCACCTCTTCACCAATTCATCCTCTGCCTTTTGCTCCACATGCCTAGATCTCCTTAGGCTGTTTCTCCTCAACACAACACCTAGCACCACACCCAGTTTTTTTTCTTAACTTAGTATTCATCTTTCTCTGACTCTGCGATACGTGATGCCTGGTCATGCTCATTTCTGTTTTTTTTACAACTTTGTTTGATGTCTCATTTTCATCGGCCATGTCTCACTCACACAGAGCATACCACTCCTCACACAGCTTTTACTGAGATGTATGACAAATATGGGCATGGGTTTCCAATGGCCTTTCAATTGTAAGTGGACATAGAGAATGAATGAATGAATGAATAAATGAAAGAAAGAAAGAAAGAAAGAAAGAAAGAAAGAAAGAAAGAAAGAAAGAAAGAAAGAAAGAAAGAAAGAAAGAAAGAAAGTTTTTACACTTCAGTTTTTTTGGTTAATAGGGTCATTATTTTTACATTACAGAGTATAGTGCAATTCTTATTTGCATCTGCTAAAAAGCATGTGGCACATTACCGAGCACACATAACTGAATAAATCATTTATGCCACTATCAGGTACATCATTGCTTTTCTTAAATCAAGTAAATTGGTTACACATTAACTACATTTCACAACAGTGAATAAGTCAGAATGGTTTCTAGTTGAATACTGCATGTTACTTAATGTTATTTATGTACTCATAACAGTTGGACCTTTACTTACAATGTTCACCAGCAGTAAAATAATATGGGGTTTTAAAGTATTTGGTTTTAATGTCTTTACATTTAAATGCGTATTATGTGCTCCTCATAAAGCAAAGTATTACAAACTGTCAAAAAAATATTATGTAATCTAAATTACTACCATATTCACTTTATAAAGTCACAATCATTTTTATCACATGACATTTATAAAAACTAAACAATCAAATGTAAACATACAGTTACCAAAACAGCGTGAATGAGAACATTTTGAGTTTGCATGTAAAAGCCTTTGTGTGACAATAAAAGCAAATACTAGTATACCAAACAATCATGGCAGTCAAAACACGGTGGCCCTTCTCTTCCTGGTCACATCAAGGTTACACTTTCCTGCTGTGATGTCTCAAGCTGTTTGCTCTGTGAATGGCAGTAAAAAGGCCCAGGAGCTGTCCAGATGATGCTGACAATTGGTGGTGCTGAAGCTAAGCCGCAGTGACTTAAAAGCACAGCATGTCTCACTGCATTATTAACATGTCCAGGAGAGAAGGCCTTGTTTTCACTTTTTTTTTTTTCTTTTGTGTCATTTGCCTAAATTAAATACGTAAAGGCACTGTGAGTGGCATAGAAATGTTGTAAAAGCAAAGGTGACTGATATATAAGATTAATAAACTATGCTCCTGGTTCATTGATACTTACTTTAAATAGTATTTTTACAGAATGTTATATTGCAGAGAACAGTATGTTGTTATTGATTCATTCTTTTGTCAGTCACATGGGTGCCTTTTGTACATCAGTGACTTTTCCTAGTAGTCTGACAGAGAGGGCAAGTGTGGCAACCCCAAACACCAATCCAAGAGGATACAGGGTAACAATAAAGTACAACCAAAACAGAAAACAATAAACACCTCTGCCTTCAGGGCCTAACTAAACAATAGCAACTCCTGGCTACTATGTTAACGCGTTTCCCCTGTTCACCTTTCACTTCTTGAATCACCTTCTTCCCTCCATCTAGCTGAGTACTTGTCACCAGCTGCCTCCCAACTCTAGGCTCTCTGAGCAATCAAAGCAAGGCTCTTTTGTACTGTGTTCGTGCCTCCTTCCTGGTACCCTGCTGTAAGCAATTCTGGGGTCCTTGTTGACATCAATTTCTTGTATCAAACGGGTAGGACTCTCCCTAGCAACACCAGAGAGTCTTGCATTTTAGCCCCACTGCAGAGGTGTACTAGAAAGAGCCATATTGGTTGTCCTCTACAGTACACCCATGAGGCCACAATAATTTTTGTTTCTATCTTTTCCATTGGTTACCAGATCTTAAATTTACCAAACACATGTTATATCTTATTATACGTTAGCTTTAAGTTTTTATCATTTTGTGTTAACAAATAGTATTTATGTTGCTTTATATTTGAAAATATGTGCAGCACACTCAGTTCAAAAGTATCATGAATGGTTCTATGTGTAGCTGATTTAAACAGAATGTAGGCAAGCATTTACTGAAGGCATATATTAAAATGGTTCAGCAAGCAGTGTGGAAGGCATAAGAGAGAGTCCCCCGGAAAGAAATTTGGAGAGACGGGTGTATCAGGGAGCTATGTAAGGATAGTTAAGGATATGTATGAGGGTGCATACAGACAAGTGAGAAGAAATGTACGAATAACTGATTGATTTGCAGTGAAGTTAAGGTAACATCAAGGATCATTATTAAGCTCAAATCTTTTTAATCTAGTTATGGATATTGTTACAAGGGAAGTAGTAGATCACGCCCCATGGCACATTATATTTTCAAATTGATATTGTGCAATGTGGCATCACTAAAAATATTGTGGAAAGGATACTATAGCAGTAGAGATGAGCTATGGGGAAAGATGCCTTACGGATAGTAGGAAAAAAGCAGAATATCTACTGTAAGGTTAAGGGACAAGAACAAGATGGAGTTGTTGTCAAACTGGTGGAAAAGTTCAAATAAGTTGGATCAACAATAACAGAGCATGGAGTGCTAGACCTAGAAATAAACCACGGAATGCAAACAGGTTGGAAAAATTAGAAAAAGGAGTCAGAAGTGTGTAGCAGATGCCTGGGGTGACGACCCGGCCGGGACGCCTTGAAGGACCGGAAGAGGGCGTGCGCCCACCTCAGACCACGTGGGGGCGACCACCCTGGTTGCTATGGGGACCACGGGTACAGAGCTTTGAAGCTCAACCCTGTAGGGGCCCGTGGTCACCGCCAGGGGGCACCCCAGTGCCTTGGAGACCCTGGACCTCAGCACTTCCGCAACACCTGGAAGTGCTGGGGGGAAGAAGAGCAGGGACACCCGGAGTGCTTCCGGGGATGCAGCCAGTACTTCCGCCACACTGGGGCGTGTCGGTGGGAGATTGCCGGGAAACACATGGAGCACATCCAGGTGATTATAAAAGGGGCTGCCTCCCTTCATTCAGGGCTGGAGTTGGGTGAGGAGAGGACGAGAGCTTGGAGAAGAGAGTGGAGGCAGTCTGAAGAGTGAGGCAAAGCAGTGTGACAGGCCTGGACTTTGGGGTAAAGTGGGTTGTGTGGCACTTTATTATTTGACTTTGTACATAGTGTAAATAAACGTGAGGTGGTAATACAACATGTCTGCCTATCTGTGTCTGGGGCTTAGTCCACAACTGTTACAGTATGTGTCTGAAGAATCAATGCAAAAGTGAAGGGTAAAGTTTATTAAACAGGAGTCAGACCAAAATTGTTGTATGCATGGGAAACCTGGGCAGGAAAATGGATACTACAGGAATGAGGATGCTGAGATGGATGTGTGGAGTAACAAAGCTTGATAAGGCCGGAAATGACAGAATCAGAGGTACAGTTAAAGTGGCAGTTAAAGTCAGGGAAGTCTCAAAGAAAAAACAGGAAAGAAGGTTCAAGTGGTATGGGTGTGTAATCAGAAAAGAAGAAAACAACATGAGGACAAGCATTGTGGATCTAAAAGTGTTGAGACAGTGGAGAAGAGGATGACCAAAGAGAAAGTGGATGGTCTGTGTGAAGGGGAACTTAAATGAGAAAGGGGTATCAGGCAAGTAAGTTTGAAGGAGGCTGGTCAAATATAGCGATCCACTATGAAAGTTAGAAAAAGCTGACAAGAACAAGAAGCAGACAAACATTTACTGAATACTTATGTACTGCCTGTGCATTTCATTTATTGTATGTATGAAAAATGCTAAAATATCAGTAATTACCTTAGTAGGTCCCATTTTCTGTTAGACAAAGTAAACAACAAAAGTTCAATCAATTCCATTACAAAAGAAGTTCTGGCATTGTAAAATAATTCTGCTTGAAATGGAGATAGTCTGGCAACTAGCATTTTTTCTGTTTTGCTCTTCCAGGATAATCACTATTTACTATTCACTATGCATCATTACTGTGATGAAAGACTATTAGGACAGAAAATAAAATAAAAATTCATTATCTTTATTGCAGATTTTATAATACTCATGGTAACTTGCACTGCTGATATCCCATTTGAAAAAACAGTTATATGGCGGTTAATTTCTAACATAAAATGGGAAAAGCAATGCAGCTTTAAGCAAAAGTATATATAACTGGCAGTCGATGGCCTTTTGATGCAAGTGAGTT
This sequence comes from Polypterus bichir lapradei, assembly GCA_026402145.1. Taxonomy (NCBI): domain Eukaryota; kingdom Metazoa; phylum Chordata; class Cladistia; order Polypteriformes; family Polypteridae; genus Polypterus; species Polypterus bichir. Next base: position 1,297,137 of record JANRMT010062792.1, on the reverse strand, counting down.
GTATTCCTGTCTGTGCTTAAAATTTTATATACAATAATAAAAGAAATGGGCAGAAACTGTATACTCCTCAAATGATGTTCGCATAGAAAAGCACGCCATAAATATCTGAGTTAAGCTACTTATTCAAATCTCATTATACCGTAGAACAACATTATTCTGTTTAAAATAAGTCTTATTGTCATTTCCTTAAAATTAATGTAAAACAAAACAGCCATTAGATCTTTAAGAACATAACATATTTGAAAGGAAATCAGTTTAGAAAGGTTAATCTCAAAGCTGGATGAGATGTCATCTCTTTGTCTCAAAAAGCTATCCTTGGCAACTATCATACAATATTTCTATGGCACTTCTGTTTCATAAGGCAAACTAAGGTCCTCGATCACATATAACTCCTGTCCAATACAGACTTCACTGGCTTCCAGGTACTTACTGAATAATATAAAATATGTATGCTCATCTGCATAATACTACTCAATGATCTGGCTGTCTCAGATTTAAAAGATCTTCTCCAAGCATGTAAAAAATCTTATTTGCTTTGCTCATCAACCTCCATCCCTAACCTTAACCTTATGCCTTAGGGACAAGAGGCATATCCAAGTAATGAGATCTGAGGGTATAGCCATTGTCCAAAGCTGAATATACCTAATCTTAACTCTAACCTTTTTGTTGTCCTATTAGTCAGCTTCTCCTCCATTGATCTGACGTTTAGTTATATTGCCCTGGAATTCACTCCCTAGAATTAATTGTTTAGATTCCATAAAAAAAGCCACATACATACACGTAGGTAGCCATGTAGTTTGATTAATATTCAGTGTAGTACTGTGATCTGTGTATTTTTGAATATTTGAAAGTACTGAGCATGGGAAAGGTGCTATATAAATAAAATGTATTATTATTTTTATTATTATTATTATTTATTACTGTAACTGCATAATCATAAAGTTATTAAAAGTGTTACAACACAGCCATTTAGAACCCCACCACCATCTGGACAAAAACAACATCTTGTGTATTAAGAATACCTCAGCTAACAGAGAGTGTGTCCTAAACCAACATTCATTTGACAGAGCCTGTTATAGTGCTGAATAGTTCTTTAATACAAGCTAAATATAAAATTATTATTTGTGTTGTGATTGATTTGTGGTGTTGCTGTGCTTATTTTGTCACTTTTGTGGCTTCACAGTGACCTTTCCACATAGCTTTTCCCACCACTGAATTTGGTCCATCTATGAAGCACTGCACTTAAACTTCACTCTTCAGACTTGCCTTTGCTCTATCACAGATTTTCTTTAACCTTCTTAGATTTAATTTCTATTTTTAATTGTCTTGTTTAGCTATTTTTTTATCATGTTTTATGGTAAAATGTTTATGTATTTTATGGTTTTATCTTGTAATGTGACTTTGATTGTCTTGAAAGGCACAGTTACATAAAATATATTATTATTATTATTATTATTATTATTATTATTATTATTATTATTATTATTATTATTA
>JANRMT010062792.1:1205993-1285690 GCA_026402145.1 Polypterus bichir lapradei | reverse complement strand
GAAAGAAAGAAAGAAAGAAAGAAAGAAAGAAAGAAAGAAAGAAAGAAAGAAAGAAAGAAAGAAAGAATCCACGTTTTACAGTACAGGGTGGTGGTGCATAGCCAGAATCTATCCCAACAAGATTGCTTGTGAGATAGGAGCCAACCCTAGAGGGCATTTGCCCTGCCACACAAACACTGGTCCAATTTAAGGATGTCAATCCACCTAAAGATATTCTTATTGTCAAGTCTGTGATTAACTGGCACCCAGTGCTTTTAGAATAGATGAATATGATAGATTTGTTCTCACAGCCCTGCCAGGGGATGTTCTGGTCCCTAATACCCTGACTTGGGTTAAGGGTGTGCAAAATTGGCTAGCTGGGATTATTCCCAAGATGCACCTGTAACTAACTCTCATTCCATTTAGCACTGGCTCAAGGCTTTCTGCTGTCCCCAAGCCACTGTGAAATAGGAGAGTAAAATGGATAGATATGTGGAAAATTATTGTGACTTTTATTTTATTTAATTTCACTATCCACTTGTTTTAAGTGAGATGTTAAGCAAAATGACACCTTTTATTCCATCCATCCATCCATTATTCAACCCGCTATATCCTAACTACAAGGTAACGGGGGTCTGCTGGAGCCAATCCCAGCCAACACAGGGCGCAAGGCCGCCTTTTATTGGCTAACTAAAAAGATTAAAATACGCAAGCTTTCAAGGCAACTCAGGCCCCTTTTTCAGGCAAGGTGTCATGTTGCTTGACTCCTCACTACATTCATAATGGTTAACACGGTACAACACCTTAGTACTACAATTGTTTTAAATAATACTTCAAATTGACAGAATGACATTTTGCATTGTTTGCTTCATTCATTGTCTTCTTTGTTATTCATTTGTTGAGTTTGTTTTTCAGGAACATTTAGGATACATCCATCAATTCATTAACCTAATTCCAGCGTTTCTCAACCTTTAAGTATTTGCGACCCGAGTTTTCATAACAGTTTTAATCGTGCCCCCCCCTAACATTTTTTTGAAATGTAGATGCATATTTTATTATACCTACTTAATGTAATGAAGGTCTTGTGGTGGCAAACTCAATGATGATAGTTCTGTGTGACATCACTGTCCATAGAAGGAAGCCAACAATGAAAGATAATGGACATCACAAGCTGACTGTGGGTGATCTAGACTGACCAAATGTATGTAGTTAAAGGATAAATTAGAGTAAAGAGTTGAGGTGGAGGAAGAAGAAATTGTTGTGCAAGAAATTAAGGAAAGAGATTAATTTTTGAAATACGAGGAGCAGCTCACAACTTCAGGAAGACTTACTTTAAATCAAAGCTTGACCTCTCTCTGTGTAATGTTTGCATGGTGTTCCCATGTGACAGGTCTAACTGGTGCTCTGGTTTTCTCCTAGCATCCCAAACATGTTAAGTTATTTGGTGAGTTTAAACAAGCCTTGTGTCACTGAGAATGGGAGCGTATGCATGATGGGCTGGCACCCCATTTACAGTTAAGTGGCCCCAGAGTGTTCCTCTTCCACCCTGAACCAGCTTAAAGAAGACTGAAAATTAATTTTTGGGATCTGGCACTCTATGACTTTTTCTCAATATTCCACGGAACAACAGCTTGCCTACATTTATAACAAACTAAAATTGTTCCTAATTATGGCTTGAGTACATCAAGACCAGTGGCATGTTAAGGATTTGATGAGTTAGAATTGAGTCTACTACTTTGTATCTTCCCGTTACATGGTTTTTTAAATTTGTCTCAGTAGTGATAATGACATGCCTTAGTGTCCTTTGCTGAATAACAATAATAAATAAAATAATTTTCTTCAAATAAAGGTGGCATGGAATTATTTGCCTCATATCAGGTCCCAGTTGGTGACCCTTTTTTGTGATGTTTGCATATTCAATTTCGGTTCCCTCCACTAGTTCTGCTACCTTGACTGGCAGATACTAAACTGAGTGTGAGTACTGCACCAAAATAGTTGGGAGTCTTGTGAAGGCCTCATCTTTGCCTTGTGAATGTTGCTACTAGGACTGACTCATCTCCCTGTAGCTCTGAGCTACAGTAGACAAAGTGATTCTTGAATCTGGAATTAAATAATGAAAACATATATCTAAAACAGTGGCTATGGACAGGAACAAGGACACATTTGAGTCACTGCAGAACTCGGCTTTCCACTGCTAACAGACGAAGGAAAGTGACGGAGATGAAGGTGACAGTTCCACGGATATCAGCCTTTGAGTTCTTTAGAGGGCTCATGCTGAACCATTCATTAAGCTTTGAGTCTTTATTCTGCAGCTCAGTCTGGGTGAGTGCTTATGATCAGAATGACATTTTTTTCTTTATGCTATCTGTAAAGCAGAATCAACAGATTCATTTATTGTCTGTCATAGGTGGGCAGCAAGAAAAGACTCCATGGATAGAGTGTGCTGGCAGCCCATTCTCATCTTGATGTGAACCTCTGCCTAATGCCATATAGTAGTCTTATCTGCATGGTCAAGATACTGTCAGAAGAGAACCAGACACCACTATCACTGTCCTCCTTGACAGTTGACACTGGAGATCCTACCTAAGTGCACACAGCACACTTACCTCATCATCTTCTCATCCAACACTGTATCATAGCCAGCATACAATGCTCACAACTGGCTGCCTAGAAAGAGTCCTCTGTACCTACAGTGATGTTTCTGAGTCAGGATCACAAGTTACATAGACAGATATTCATGAAACACTTGACACAGCAAATACCTTCTAGTAGTGTGTACTGATAATACAATTTACAGGAGAATATGCAGATTATACAAACATTTAGGCAACTGTACTTGCAGATAGCTTTAACAACTTGACACAAACATTTAGGCAACTGTACTTGCAGATAGCTTTAACAACTTGACAAAAGTCATCTTCAAATTTTCATGGAGTAAACCACCCATTATAACAACTTCCTCATATAGAAAAAGAACCCAGAAAGGATATCCATCCATCCATTATTCAACCCGCAATATACTAACTACAGGGTCACGGGGATCTGCTGGAGCCAATCCCAGGCAACACAGGGCGCAAGACAGGAAACAAACCCTGGGCAGGGCACCAGCCCACCACAGCAGAAAGGATATACAGTACACACTACTTATCTAAAATGTCAAGTAGATTTACAACCCTGGTATTTGATTTAAGTATTTACTGGAAGTATGTATATATCCATGTACAAAATGGTGCAGGCTACATCCAGAGATGCAAACCAAATAGTTGGTGAGATACTAGAGGAAGGTATCCCCCTTTGGAAGGTTTCAGTCTGGCTTCAGAACAAATCACAGTACAGAAACTGCACTCGTTAAAGTAGTAAATGACTTGTGGGTAAATGCACACAGAGGCCGTTTATCTGTTCTCATCCTCCTAGATCTGAGTGCCGCATTCGATACCATTGATCACAATATTCTTAGAAATCGCCTTAATCAATGGGTGGGCCTCTCTGGCAGTGTCTTAAATTGGTTTGAATCCTACCTGGCAGGTAGAAAATTCTTTGTAAATTGTGGTAATTATACTTCAAAGACCCATGATATTCTATATGATGTTCCACAAGGCTCTATAATGGGTCTGCTGCTCTTTTCAATTTACATGCTTCCGTTAGGTCAGATTATCTCGGGGCATAACGTAAACTACCATAGCTATGCTGATGACACACAACTGTACGTATCAATAGTGCCTGACGACCCCGACTCTCTTGATTCACTGACACAATGTCTTACTTGTGTTTCTGAATGGATGAGTAGTAATTTTCTCAAACTAAATAAAGAGAAAACAGAAATTTTAGTGATTGGCAATAATGGATATAAAGTAGTTATTAGAAATAAACTTGATGCATTAGGATTAAAAGTCAAGACGGAGGTAAAGAATTTAGGGGTAACTATTGACTCTGACCTGAATTTTAAATCACATATTAATCAGATTACTAGGACAGCATTTTTCCATTTAAGAAATATAGCAAAAGTTACACCCCTAAAAACATCGCGAGATGTTGAGAAATGAATCCACGCTTTTGTTTTCAGTCGACTAGATTACTGTAACACAGTCCTCTCAGGACTACCCAAAAAAGACATCAATCGATTGCAACTAGTGCAGAATGCAGCTGCTAGAATCTTAACTAGGAAAAGAAAATCCGAGCACATCTCTCCAGTTTTGATGTCACTACATTGGTTACCTGTGTCATTTAGAACTGATTTTAAAAAACTGCTTATAGCTTACAAAGCCATAAATAATCTCGCTCCATCTTATATTTTGGAATGTCTTACACTCCAAATCGTAACCTTAGATCTTCAAATGAGTGTCTGCTTAGAATTCCAAGAGCTAAACTTAAAAGAAGTGGTGAGGCGGCCTTCTGCTGTTGTGCTCCTAAAATCTGGAATAGCCTGCCAATTGGAATTTTCCAGGCTAATACAGTGGAGCACTTTAAAACACTGCTGAAAACACATTACTTTAACATGGCTTTCTCATAGCTTCATTTTAGTTTAATCCTGATGTTCTGTATATTCAATTAATTATTATTATTATTATTAATGGTATTCATATTCAAAATCCGTACTAACCCCTACTTTCTCTTCTGCTCTTTTTCCGTTTTTCTGGGGTGGCGACCTGCACCACTACCACCTGATCAAAGCACCGTGATGTCCCTACATTGATGGAATAAAGGCCAGAAGTCCACATGACCGTCATCATCAAGTTCTTCCATGAGAGCCCTGAATACAATGAGGACTGATCATTTATGTTAGGTAGAATGCCTAGAGGGGGCTGGGTGGTCTCGTGGCCTGGAACCCCTGCAGATTTAATTTTTTTTTCTCCAGCCTTCTGGAGTTTTTTTTTTTTGTTTTGTTTTTTCTGTTCACCCTGGCCATCCGACCTTACTTTTATTCTATGTTAATTAGTGCTCCCTTATTTATTTTGTCTTTTTCTCTTTCTTCATCATGAAAAGCACTTTGAGCTGCATTATTTGTATGAAAATATGATGTATATTGTGATATATGGCCAGCAGTCCATCCCGGCCAGGGGTCCTCAATCCCAGTCCTGGAGAGCCGCAGTGGCTGCAGGTTTTTGTTCTGACCTGGTTGCTTAATTAGAAAGCAATTCTTGCCAATAAAGCACTAACAAGCTATGAAATTAAATTAACTCTGCTATGTCAGGTCATTCTCATATCCTAGATTTTCTTTCCCTTTCTATCATGCAAATGATTTGAAGGCTGAAATGGACGAGTAATTCTCAGTCCTTCACTTTTTTCTCTTCATTTTTCTTCCAAGTATTTAATTAAACCCAATAGTGCAGATAAATACACACAGGTGTAAATGTAAATAAGCTAAATGGAGAAATGCTGCTCTCTCTTGTTATTTGCATGTTATTGATAATAAGGAGCAATTAAAATAGCTGTTTAAGACAAAATTAAGCAATAAGGGCTCAAAATCACTAAAGTGAAGCAGAAGTGTTACTTTAGCGATAAGTGTTTTTTATTAAGCAACTGGGTTGGAGCAAAACCTGCAGCCACTGCGGCTCTCCAGGACCGTGATTGAGGACCCCTGCGGCCAATACCCCCAAACCACCAGATGGAGCCCTCCCTGCAACGTGGAGATGCCCCGAATTCCAGCAGGGCATCATGGTATATGGAGTTTTAATGCACAGCCCTGCTGGATAACGTCGGGGCCGCCAGGGGATGCTGCAGGGAGACCCAGAGACTTATATTTTCAATACAGCCTGGAAGTACGTCACAGTCATGGGGACAGAAGAAACAACGTACTTCCGGGTTGAAGAAAAAGAGTTTTCATCTGACCCGGAAGTGCTGGATAATCACATGGACTGAGGGATCAGAAGCACTTCCGGGTCAAGGACTATAAAGGACTGTGGGAGATCCCAGATGGGCGAGCTGAGTTGGAAGGGAACAATGATGCATCTGGGAGTGGAGGATTGATTATTGTTATTACTGTTATAGTTTATGAGTATTGTGGAGTGGAGGGTGCTTTGTGCACATTATTGTATGAATAAAGTCAAGATTTGGACTTTTATCTGGTGTCTGGCATCTGATCTGAGGGTTCAAGGGGATGACAGCGCCCTCTATCTGTCACAATATATAAATGTTGTTGTTGTTGTTTGCATAGAGTTGGGATTTCAATGTTTTCATTTGTTCCTGCTTGAAGTAAGTTAGGGTTTGTGGATGGGTAATGGCTATGACTCTCCTTAAGATTCAAGTCAGGGTATAAGAGTGCTCATGACCCACCAAGAGACAATACACCACGATAGTTATTATATTTACGGTGTATTTTATATTTATATATATATATATATATATATATATATAGAGAGAGAGAGAGAGAGAGAGAGAGAGAGAGAGAGAGAGAGAGAGAGAGAGAGAGCAGACAATTTTACTAATTTCAAGAAACTTTTTATACAAATCTTTTGAAATCATTGGAGCAACAAGCAGGTTAAGTGATTTGCTCAGAGTGACACAGTGGGATCCCAACCAAAACCCTTCTTCTTTTTGGATTTTAAACCTTGTAGTTCAAACAAAAAAATCAATAAATAAGATCTAAGGTCAGCTCTTTTTTAAGTAAATAGTATCTAGTAAGCTTTATGCTTGTGATCTGGGGTTAGAATACAATCACTATCCTTGCATGTGTAAAACGCAACTAAAGGAGGTTGGCATGAGCATAGGCTTCTAGTTATTAAATTTTCTGCTCCAATAGCTTCAATGTTTGGGTAGCATCCAGGCAACCTGGGTAAACTCTGTTAAATGTTTATTGAACTGGTAGACAGATTAAATTGTTATTTTAAAGTCCATGCCTTACTGAGAAGAACCTGAGTACACCTTTTCCTATTGTGCAGCTCAACAGCCTTAGGGTCACTGATGTCTACTGTCTGGCTCAGCTCAGATTGGCAGAATCTAGACGTTACCTCTAAGGAATGTGAATTGCCTGCATGATTCTGTGTTCCCTTGTATGATGAGTAGTCTCAGCTTTTTATGAAGATCTCTGTTGGATACACATCAGGTACTGTATGGACAAACTCACTGTCTACCAACTACCTACAACTCACAGCTATGAAAACTGAACTACTACTTATGGTATCTCCAGGACAATGAAAAAAATCCAAGAAGTTGAACTCATTCATCCTTATTTTTTGAAGTTTCAAGCCCAAAGTTCTGCAGGGATGACATTCAGCACCACACTGAACTATAACTAGATTAACTGGCATTGTAAATGGATGGATTGATGGATGAATATTTCAAAAGGTTCCCATCATTTTGTGTCATTAGCATGTACATTGTGTTTGACTTGGAGTATCACAAGTCAACTGTAGTCAAAATTGTGTCCTGTCATTTCCACATCAGACAGAATTATGAGAAGTGCTTCTATCTAATGAATCCTGGGTTTAAATCTGGCACCTAGTCGTTTCCTGTGTGAAGTTTGCAGGTTTTTCATTTGTCTGTTACTTTAACATTCCCAAAGATCTTCAGATTAGGTTCATCTGCCCTATATGTGAATATTAGTGGGCCCTATGATGTTCTGGCCTTCTAACCAGGCTAGCTTAATAGGTTATTGGAGTAAAAATGTGTTTTGGAGTGTTAAGATGTGCTCTTTTGTAAGTTAGCATTACAAGTTTAAAATATGGTTTAATATTGGACAGGATGTTAATTTATTTGACCTGTTCAAGCAGTAATGATTCAGAAATAATTGTAACCTGTTGAGGATGGGCCATTGAGAAGTGAATAGCTGTAACAAACTGACCAGTACAAAAAAATGCCACATTGAAGACAGTGAGGACTATTAGCAGTCAGGCAATATTGTGTAGGTAACATAACACACATAATATTCTCAAGCTCAGTTAATTCAATGAAGAATCACAGAAGGCCAACGCATATCCTGGCAGCATCAAGTAAGCAGGAACAAGATGTGGACAGGGTGGCAGTCCACTGCATGGCCCATTTACTCATTCATGGGACACATTTAGACCCTCCAGTGAATGCAACCAATGGGATTGGCTCCACAAGGCTGCGGCACTACCCACAATACTCCCCGGTTTTATTTGGCTGTCTGCTAAAAATATCCTTTTCCTACAAAAAAACCACAACTGCAAAGTATAAATGTGCCTACTGATAGCTATTAATATTCAAAAAGTCTGCATGCTCATTCTCCAATTCTTTTGAAATATTATCTGTCTGCATTTTGGGAGACTGTCAAAAGCTAGCTGTTAGGGAATATTGCCAGTTCTTTATCAGTGGCAGAAGTGAAGCCATTTTTTTCCCTGTCTATTAAAAACACCAATTAACTCTGCAAGGGAAACAGCAGAAGCACACTGCTGGGTTTTTTTTTTGTGATTCAGTTCCGTTTTGCTTTACACCTTGCTAGGCTTTGAATTAGTCTCCTAATACTGAGATATTTAGGCCATTTAAGAATAAACTAAAAGTTCGAGTACAGTGAAGGCAAGTCACAGGGCAATTTGAACATAACAACACTTATTTTCAGTAGTACTGTAAATATTGTTTGACATTTCCATGACTGTCTCTTAAGTTAAAAACAGGAATACTGTAACCAAAATATAAGTCATCCATTTACCTCTGAATAAAACACGGCCCTCTCCCCCTTCAGCTCAGTGTACTTTCTTGAGCTCCAACCACAAACAGCTGTACTTAAATTCACAACCATGACATCGCTTGTCTGCCCACTTTTTTGTTTCCTGAATGTTATGTCATTGTGTGCCAGTTGTAATGGGGTAATAATGTCACCAACCTATAGTAAAGGCAGTAGAAGCCCCTCATGCTAAAAGAATGCTCCTGTTCAAGACACTGCCTGAGGAAGACAAAGAGTCTTAGTAAAGACCATCCTGCACAGTCACTGCCACCCATCATTCTGGCAAATGGACCATTAGTACATTCAAGGATAGTTTCTATCCTAAGGTTACTCAATCATACTTAGAGTTGGATGAGTGATTGTTGTATCTGTCATTTGATGTTGTATTTAATGTATAAATGATGTGGTCATTCTTGGTTTTTTTTTGTGTGTTGTTGGTATGGTGCTACTGTCACTAGCCTGTGGCAGAACAGCAGAGATTAAATCCTTGCAGCCTAAATCATGTAGCTCTATGGATAGAATGCAAAAGCACTGCACAGTTTTTCTTGGAATCAGAACTCATATTTGTAGAACAGCTAATTTCTCCTATGGGATAATAAAATCTCCCTAACCTAAGAGAACCCTGCTGTGGTAAATACAAAATTATATTTTCCGGTTGACAATAGTTAGTGATGACTTTTCTAGCATTGTTTTTTTCCCTATAGAGCATAATCTTTAAATACTTAGAATTTCAAAGTTTTCCAAATTAAAAATCTTTACAGGTGCCCATACATCTTATTTTTCTGCTGGTTCGCTCTTGTTTAAGATTTTACTAGGACTCACAGTCTGACTTCTTTCCCTAGATACTGATTATTTTCAGCTACTTAAATGATTTAGCAGCAGTTTCCAATAAAGTTCCTACGCCTGCCTTGTGAATCACCAATTATAGGAGTGGCGCCTACATTCACGTTTGCTTTTGATCACATTGCCTGAGCCTGGAGTGACACCCACAATGACATCTCAGATGCTAATCAGTGATCCTTCCGTGCATCTATGTGTGTGTGTGTGTTATCTATCTTTAACACAGGCAGACACCAGTGCAATAAAGATTTATGCATACACAACACATATATAGGAATACTTTAGTCTAAAAAATCTTTCAGTTCAAGTCTGGGTCACAGAAGCAATATATTCTACAGCAGGAGTTTAGACAGCTGTCTGCTGACTACACCCCCTGGAAACAGCGATGGTGGTGGGCTCTGAGGTGCTCAACAAAAGGTACATTTTGTGACCCCCATTGTCTTTTTGCAAAATGTGTTATCAATTAGTTGACCGATTAGGATCATTTTCATGTAAAGTTGAGACATACTGTAAAGGGGGATGCAGTTAACACATTTGGCATGCTGTTTATCTGCCAGGTTCTGAATCCTGCAGGAAGTCATACATGGAGGCTAATTAATACAATAACACTAATTAATTATTTTTATGATTGTGCCTTTAACAAAACCTAGTTTTTTTAAAGGTCATCTCTGTTATTATTGACTTCTATGTATATTGCATTGTCAGACATGATCACTTAGGGGGAGACATCTTCAAGGCTCCACCAAGGTAGGTACCAGTCCACACCATTAGGGGGCACGGTTGCTAATACTTTCTCCACTTTCCTCTAAAAATCTTGATCAGCACCAAGAAGCCAACTGATGTCACTTCCCCCACATCCTTCCAAGTTACTTTAGTATATAAACCTCCTGTTAATAGTGAAGTGAAGTCAGCTCCTGATTGCATTTGAGTGTGGCTGTGGACATGTTGCCTTTAGTTCCTTTTGTTTACTTGCTTTAAGCTGTCTTTAGGTATTAAATGGGGTTTCACCAGGACAGTAGCCCAACATTTCATCTTGTTCTCTTCATCTTAATTTTCAATATACTGTATATATACTGTATAAACTGTATAAAGCTATGTGGATGGATTAATTGCCTGACTAATAGGAATTTCTTACCTGTCTGCAGAAAACAGTTTTCAAAATTCCGAGTGAAGTTAATTTTATTGTGAAAGAAATAAAAAAAAATGTTTTGCATTCAATAGTTGGAAATGATCATCTTAGTTCTGATCGATTGCAGAATCCACCTTATTATCAGAACCACATGGTTGCCATTATTTTTATTTATTTATTTACACATTGGCCGGTGTTCCAACCAGAATTGAACAGGGATTCTTACCTGCCAGGGAGGCCAATACAGTGGAAGAACCAGGGAAGACAACAATTTACAAGTATTTCTCCCCACAGTGCTAGGTGGCAGCAGTGTTGGACTTCGGTAACCTTTAAGATCCCCACAGGGCATGCTGGGAATTGGAGTCACGGAATTCAGCCCTGCTGGGTTCTGTGGGTCCTACCAAAGAGTGCTACAGGGACGTGTAATCCCTACCTTCTCTGACTTCCATCTGACCTAGAAATACTTCCTGCAGGCAGTGCCCTGGTCTCAGATAAAAGGAGCTGCTCTACTTCATTCAGGTGACTCGGAGCCAGAATTGATGAGAGAGCGAGGAAGAGTTTATTACATTGTGTGTTTAACAAGAAGCTTGTTTTGAAATAGACCTTTTACTTTAAACCCAGTCTTGTGTCTGTGAGGTTGTGTCTTGGGTTCGGGGTGCTGCATCACTCCCTGTACACACTTTAGTCTACAGATTTTTCAGGCAAAGATAGACAGTACCAGTAACGATGAGCTGCACAAAATACAGCTCTATTTACTCCATTAGACGTTGCACAACAATTTGAAACAAAGAATGAACCATTATTGAACCATTAAGGTCTTGAGCACAAAAAATAGAATGTGGATTACTTTTTGTTCTTAGTACACTGCTGTTTCCAAATAAAGTTGCATAATTTGAAAAAAAAAACTGCCTAAGAAGTAAGAATTTCACTGTACATGACTACAAATGACAATAATGACCCTATTAACCTTCAGAAGCTGTTACATGTGTTCCTCATGCTTAATGAAAAAGAACCTGACAGACATGCACTTCTACAAAAAAGGAGTGGTCTAGGCATAATGCCCCATTTTAAAAAAAGCAGAGAGTCTGACTGTGCAAGAAGAACGTACGTGGAGAAACACTGTTTTAATGTTTCACCAACCATACGCTGTGTAGGAAAAGAGTACCTGCCAAATATTTTGCATGGCTTCTGCACTGCTTCAAAGTGCTGTTCAAATCATGGAGAGTGTGCTGCTTGCAGGTGTGTTATACGTGTTTCTGTATCAATTTAGATTGTTTGCAGCCAAAGTATTGTCTAGTTCAGTGGGCTCCTGCTAATCTTACAGTTTAAGTAATGGCTGTATTCTTCCACATGCTGATACTGGAAATGATCTTGATGATCAAATATTAAATTAGACAGACTAAGCACCAACAGGTGCTGAAGCTGGGTCTCAGTGTATCTTCCTTTTCTAGCACAGCTAAGTTCAGTGCAGTGGCACAGATGCAGCTCTTGCCAAATCGGTTTTGAAAAACAACACTGGCTCAAAAACCTAACTCAGTATGGTGGCAAATACTCACGCGTACTTGCACATTATGCTCAGTAGTGATGTAAAAATCATACTTTTCACAAAATCACTTTAGCTATATGATTTTCTCTTTCCTGCGATGCCCGAGTCATTTCCACTTTGCCTGACGGCTGAACGAGCTCCAACATCTAGTGGCTCTAGTCATTATGTATCTAGTGATAAAGTTTCTCAACTTTCAAAAAAAAAAAAATATCCATGGCATTAAACTTGGCAGAGGAGTTGACTGAGCTTTCTCTCTCTTATTGCACTCTGCCCTTGCATGGATCCTTGGATTCTGCCACATGCTACATTTTGTACAGTTTTTTGTGACTTGGCTACCTGTGACTTCATTGAGTAAGTGACCTAAGTGATAAAATCTAGAATTAGTGTGAGAGCAAATGTATTATTAAAAACTGGTGGCACTATCTTTGTCAGTTGAAAGCTAAGGAATATTGTTGGGTGTGGCATAACTAAGCTTAGAAAAAAACAAAGCCAATGGAAAATTGGTGAGCACAAGCAGAGACTGAGACAAAATACTACGGTGTGTGTAAGAACTGAGGAAAGTAGCAGAAAAAGGTCAAGTCAGGTCAAATTGGGGAGCATGCACCGGCACAGCGTGTTGCTGCACCCACCACATGACGAAACACCTCAGCAACCCGGTTGGCAATGCCCCAGGCAGACACACGGTTCAGTCCTACCCTTCGGAAATGATTGTCTATCTGCTGCAGCCAGGTGTTACGTGGGCAAGGATACTGCAAACTGGATCACCCTTGGGGAATCGCACCACATGGCCATAACACCGTAACTGACACTCCCTCACAATGCAGGTAATGTGCCTCATTTCAGATTCCAAGAACAACAGCTCATTCAACACAAAGCCAAAACAGTGGTACCCAAGGATTCTCCGAAGAGACACAGTACCAAAGGAGTCCAGTCTTCAACTCAGGTCACTGGATAGCATCCATGTCTCACAACCATATAACAAGACAGGAAGCACTAGGACTCTAAAGACATGGACCTTCGTCCTTTTATATAGATATTGGGAGTGCCACACACCCCTTTCCAGTGACCTCATTACCCCACATGCTCTCCTATTCCATCTATTGACTTCATTGGAAGAGTCACCAGAGACATGAATGTCACTGCCAAGATAATTAAACCTCTAAACAAGGTCGACATTCCCTCTGCAGACAGACACACTGCAGATGGCTGTGTCCAAAAGGTCATTAAAGGCCTGGATCTTGGTTTTTATCCAGGACACTCACAAGCCCAGACACTCAGACTCCTCGCTCAGTCTCTCGAGAGCCCCGATCAGAACCTCCATTGACTCTGCATTGGCCACACCTACTGGATGAATAAAGGCTCTCTGTTGATTTCTCTTACCTGATCAAGGAATTAAGTGTTGTTTCTTCCAAAAAGTAAATAGGACTAAAGTCTACTGCTGTGGCCTGGAAGCAGTAGTACTTTGTAACGTAAGCTTTGTATTCTTTAAATTTACATTATACAGTGGATTCAGAAAGTATTCAGACCCATTCACTTTTTGATATTTTAATTTTCTACTTTAAATGAATATGCAAAAATTTTGAAAATCCTGTTTTCACTTTGTAATTCTGAGATATTGAGTGTTTCTTGATAGGGGAAAAAGATAATTTTAAATACATTAGCATAAGGCTGCAACATAGCAAAATGTGCAAAAAGGGAAGGTTCTAAATACTTTCTGAATCCACTGTATGTATCAAATTTCCAGGAGCTACATTCTAAATATATAGCTGTATTTCTAAATATTTTTTTTTTAATTCTCAGCTCTTGCTAAAGAATGAAGGTTAACAAAAAATCTATTCGATATGCAGAGGATTCTTGTTTCATGACTTATCTGGCATGTTGATGAGGAGATCACCCTTTCCGAAAGACCAGAGTGATGATATTTAAAAAGAAATAAAGACAGTCACTTTGAAAACGATGACAAAACAACTCGTGTTTACTCTGCAGAAAGTAAAATGTCCCCAGTGTACAGTTCTAACTAAACCTCAGCACACAGAGCTGCAAGTGTTGGTCACACTGAGCCTTATTAAAATTTTCAAACAGTTTCTGAGAAAAGGTATCAGAGAAATTGGTTTTAATGACTCTAAAATACAAAAAGTCTTTTATCCTGTGCTTAGAACGTCTTTAGCTCTTTATCTATAGTGACAGCTTGCCCAGTTTTAAAGACCCCGTTACCTGATCTTTCTCCCTCACTAACCATTCTTGGGTTGCACATGTCCACTTTCTAACCCTTCTATTCTCTGTGCGATTTTCCTCCTGGGCTCTGCCATCTCAAGTACTCTTCTTCTTCTCCTGGGTACATTTTGAGCCTAATAAACCCTGATTACATCGCGCCCTTTGCATGTGGCAGTTAACAGGCTGTTAATGGACCTCATTCTAAATGTCGCTGCCACTTAACCTAATGATGGCTGCATACCTCATCTCCAGATTAATATATGAACATACAAATTTACTATAAACTATACAGCGTGTGTATTATAAAGGGCACTTTGGTTGGGCCAGCAACCTGGATGTGTTCTTTATTGTTACTATCCCGATATGGGAGGCCAGAATGAAGGTTGAAATTTGAATCTTGGAGGAATATGTTTCACCCAGCATGCCTCGGGAAGAAATATGAAATATGCAGCCTGAATAGGCATCCCTGTTGGGGTCCTCCAGAGCCACTAAATAGAGTTTCAGGAGAAGAGGGGACCTGTCTCCAAGTAGCTCCCTTTAAATCAAAAAACACACAAGGAACTAACTGGCAAGAAACTCACTTGTAGATTCATATATTCACCCCATTTTTTATGACAGGATTTCTGGGAGCCTCAAACCTAACTGAGGTAGCCACAGCCATAACGTAAGATCCAAGTCTAAATGGGACCCTAATACACACATTAAACATAAATAATTTATTGTGAAAATAATTATAATTTTTGTTGTGATGCTGTAGTACCTTCATCTTTTAATTGAAGGACTTTAGTGAATGCTGATAACGTAGGACAGGAAAAATAAAAACAACTGAGCTTGGAGCATCAACTTGTTGTTCACCGTAAATATAAAACCTACTGCAGGTGTTATTTTGTCATACAGTACAGCCAGCAAAGGATGGTAATAAAAGATATCAACATTAAATATTCAACACCAAAAGTACAAAAGAAAATGAATATTAACAAATTTTCAACTTTTGTTCAATGAGAAAAGTGCTAAGTCATATTATACATTTGCGATTGACTTAATTCATGATAATGATGATGACTACTCTAAAACAGTAAGATGTACAAGTTCATGCACCCTTCAAATGAAACAGTTCCAGCCTTCAAGTGCTCAGGCGGAACTTAAAAATTCAGGCTGCACCTGCCACATATGAGCAAAGTATTCTGAGAATACTGTAGGGTTAAAGGCCCTACTCAAGCAAAGGAAAAATTCACATATTTCAAAAAGAAATAGATAAGAAACTGCACTGAGTATATAACAGATGATTAGAAAAAAATGATTGTAACAAATAATTTAAGCAACTATGAACACTTCAGCAACATTTTTAATGTTAAATTATTGAGGTGGGCTTACTACTTACTTAGATTTTCCTAGTAGCTCAGCCTACCCTTCTAGGAATGTGGGTTTGGAGAATGTGCAGTAGGCATTGTGATATCTAGTTCAGTGTCAGAGAGAGAGAAAAAATGAGAAAAAGAGTGGCCATGATAACCAAAGGTGGTTAATAAGCTACTTTAGCCAGCACCTTTCTCAAGTACCGATTCTTCTAAAGAAAACTGTGAAAATTTCTTGTTTCTTGTGTGACAAAATTAAAAACCAACAAAGATCAACTAATTATTGTTCATCATCCATCCATCCATTATCCAACCCGCTATATCATAACTACAGGATCACGGGGGTCTGCTGGAGCCAATCCCAGCCTACACAGGGCACAAGGCAGGAAACAAACCCTGGGCAGGGTGCCAGTCCACCGCAGGGCGTATTGATTATCATCTTGTTATATTTCTTAATATCTTACCTTTCTGTCCATCTTCTTCACCAAACAATTAATTTCAACTTGCTTTGTAAACTGAGGCTGAATCCCACATCCATCATACTTATTAACCCTACTTTCATGCCATATGCTCAGCTGTCGTGACAGTAATAAATATAGCCCTTGACACTGGTTTTGTGTCAGTTGCTTTGAAAACCGCTTTTGTATCCCAAACGTTCAAAAGTCATGGCATGAAGTTTGACAATCTAAACATATTTTACTCTAACTTTCACTTAGTTTAACAGTCTAAAGTTGTTAACACTAGAATCCCTGAAGCCTACAAAAAAAGTCGTAATGCCGGGCCACCTTAAATTCCCTTGCACCTAGTCAGCAGCATCTGTTTTGCAAATTTGTAAATCAGCACCTGCAGCAGGCAGCCTGCCATGCCATCTCTTACCGACGCATCTAAAATTCTCCCAGCTCAAGTCTGGGAGATGCCTTGAGCTGTACAGGATAAATAATATATCGTTTCATGTGTGTTCCATATCTACAATGATCTGGGTAAATGTAGGATGACAGGAAGTATGAGGCAAGAAATGTTAAACACATAACTAAAACAGAAACTTTTGTACAGCATGAGATGTGTCAATCATAATTTTCTACTATCCAGAATGGAGAGCATTCTGGGTATCACTGGCACTGCCCTCCAGTGGTTTAAGTCTTATTTAACTGACAGGCCCGAGTTTATCAATCTTGGCAAAAGCCGGTCCAGCTCAACACCAGTCATAGGAGTTCCTCAAGGGTCTGGTCTCGGACCTCTGCCCTTCTGTATCTACATGCCTCCATTTGACCATTTTACTTGAAGCTTTGGATTTGGATATCATTTTAATGTGGCTGATATCCAGTTTTTTTTTTCTGTGTTAAATATGGACACTCATCAGAGATCTTCCAGCGCACAAAATGCATTGAAGAAATGATATGCTGGATACATCACAGCTCTTAAAACTAAACTGAATTAAACAGAACTCATGCTAATTCACAGTAAAGTTCAGGTTAGGAAAATGAACTCCTTTTCATTGGATTTAGACGGTGATACCTTTGACTTCTGCCATGCATCTTGTTGTTATTTGTCATTTCACACATTCTTAATCAATTCAAATAGTTTCTTACTTGCTGCTCAACAACATGTGTTTGCTTCTTCCTTAATTTTTTGATATTAAGAGGCCTTCTTCATACTTTTATCATGTCACAGTTTTTTAAGTATTTACATTGGCAGTGATATACCTCATGAATCTATTCACTGTTTTTAATGATAATTATTGTTTTATTAACAATTTATTTATGCTCCACTCACTACTTCTCTAAGGCATAACAAAACAGAAACATCACTACATAAAACATTCAGCTCCATAGAGTACACATTCACAGTACTACTGTACACAATGCATGCACATTGATACTCTACCTGACACATAAGCCAAGCCCATTTATTACTGTACTGGTATTGAATCACAGGAGTAAAATATCTACTGTACATCTAAACATCTTTTAGATGTAGAAGCAGTAGCGATTGTCTATTGTACTGTGCCCTCTAGTGAGTAAATCTGATATTTGCTTGTCTTCTCTCTGCTAGTATCAGCCTAATAAAACAATGTCTGGTTTTCACTCTACATGAGTATGATTATTGCTGTGTACATAAGTGTTCCCTGTCATTAACTTTAAGCTTATATGGGCTTTCTTCCAGTCTTTACACCTTGTGCTCCAAGGACAGTTTTTGTACCCCACTGAGCCAGAACTGCAATATATCAGGTTGAAAATCTATCCAAAAATCTATTTCCTGAACCCATTTGAAAATGTTATAATTCAATTTGTCAGTCATTTTCTAATCTGCTTAGTCATGAGCAAGGTCACAGAGAGTGCTGGAGCCTGTCCCATCTAGCATAGGGTGCAAGGCAGAAACAAACCCTGGACAAGGCGCCAGTTCAAACACACATACCCCCATGCCAATTTAGTACTGCCAGTCCACCTAACCTGCATGTCTTTGGACTGTGGGAGGAACCTGAAGCACCTAGAGGAAACCCACGCAGACAAAGTGAGAACATGCAGACTCCACGCAGGGAGGACCAGGGCTGTAAACCTTAGTCTCCTTACTGCAAGGCAGCAGTGCTACCACTAAGCCACCAAGACACTGTAATTCTATTTGAGTTTTTAAAAATTAAAGGTATTATGAATGAATAAGTGCTTAGTCAAAAAATGGATATTGGTGTTTTGTTTTCTGGTTTGAATTGTTTCATTATTTAGTCATCTTTGTCTCTTTATTTCATAGGGGATGTATTCTGGCATCAGAAAAGAGGTCCATTTGAGCACATGGCACAAAGGAACAGCTTTTTTGTTACTTAAAAAGCACAGTGTCCTCTCTTTTCTTTGTGAAATTTATCATTAGGAAGTTTACCTGGCATTACTGTGCTCTGTAAAGACTGGCATCACACCCAGTGTTGGTTCATGCCTTGTAGATAATGGATGAATGGAGGAAAGCACCCTCCTGGGACTACATGCGTCCACAATATGATAGGTGTCAGCATCCCTCTGATGGGTCTTCAATGAACACCTAGGAGGTACAGTGTTTTAAGGAGATTACACCCATAAATGCTTCCTGGGTGCAATATGGTAGCACCAGAAATACTCCTGGGTCTGACATAAAGGAAGCCATTGCCCCTCACCCAGGCAAGTTGTAGTCTGAGTTTAGAGTGGAGGAGGACCAAGCTCACCTGGAATTGTGATGGTGGTAGTTGTGGTGATTATAATAAAAAGAAACCCATTTTTGAGATGTTTCTTTAAAATGTAAACTGTTTTGAACCTGAGATCTGTGTTTGGCATAGTTATGTCTAGAGTTTGGGGTTTGAGACACCCCTTACTGGTAACTATACTCTGTGTACTATACAGTGTGTGTGTGTGTGTGTGTGTGTGTGTGTGTGTATGCATGGTTATTTTACAGCTCTTACTGAAGATAATGTGCCTTTACTAGTTACTAATCCTACAGTGACCTCCTGTGGTCACTAGAGGAATTAAAAGTTTTAGTATAAAACATTCAGATTGATTTTTACAACACAAAAACAGAACAAGAGAAGTTGTTTTTGTGTGTGTAGAAAGCAAATTCTTTGGCTCAAAAACATAAATCCTAATTCATCCTTTCCTAAGAAGAAATTTAAACAGGCTTAATTCCAATTTGGGGTCATGGGAGGGCTGGAGAAAATTCCAGCAGGACTAAACTACTGTAGAAGCAGCCCTGGATGTGGCACAGATTTATCACAGGGCCTACCCCTACAAACATGCTCACTCACATCGGGTCAGTTTAGTGTTACCAGGTGACGTAACTTGCATGTCTTTGGTGATGTGGGGGTTTACCATACAAACAAAAGGTTGATGTAGAGACAACAAACAGGATGGAGCAAAGAAAGATGAGTTTGTGAGGCAACAGTGCTAACCAGTGTGCCACTATGCTTCATATCCCTTGTAATACCTACAACGAAGGAGAGTGATAGCAATGAGTATTTTTAGTGTCTTTCAGTCACATTTGACACCTATGAAATGTTCAGTAAAGGCAAAAGAAAACAAGCATTGCATTCAAGAGGTATTTACATTTGTCATTTTTATTTCTTCATAACCCTCTTGAAATTTTTTGGGAAATTGAAAAATAAATTTTGTATCACATCCTGTCCTCGTTTAGTACATCTTTGTGGCTGATTCTGCTTGCATAGGTTTCAGACACCCAAGATGCAAACATTGGAACAGATTGGCTTAGAAAAAGGATACATATGATTTCAAATCAAGAACTAAAAAGCAGCATTTTTCTAATCACAAAAAGAGCAATTCTATTTCTGTTTTATCCCTTATACCCCAATAACCATTAGTGACAACATAACAATACACTTCATAGCCTTATCACTTGGCAATAATCGTAAGCACAATGTACTACCTTAACCTAAGACTACAAAATATCAGAAGAACTATTTCCATAACCAAATAGTGGACTTTGTAAGCTGGAATGTCAAGGGTCTCAATCATGATTTCAAGAGAAAGAAAGAATTCTTGCACGCAACAAGTCTAAACTCCAGGAGGTTCAGGTGGCTCACTTATTAAGCAAGGACCAGTTTTGGTTGCAAAGACAGTGGTCTGGCCAAATTTTTCACTCTAGTTATATACAGAAAACCAGGGGCGTGGGAATCTTAATACACAGAACTATCTCAATTGTAGTGTCAGATGCAATAATTGTCATTAGCTGATAAGAACTGTACAAAATTCATATCTAAGCAAATTATTTTCTTGAGATAAATGCATCCTCAGATGCCTCAACAGGTATACTCTGGGAAACTCTGAAGGCATTTTTAAGAGGACAGATTATTATTATTTTTCTCACAGAAATAAACTGGAAACCAAGAAGATGCCTGAGTTAATCAACAAAATTACCAGAATAGATATAGAATGCGTCAGGTCTCCAAATGAGGCACTCTATAGGAAAAGACAGATTTTGCAATCACAATTTAACCTCTTGACTACTAAAAAAATGGAACAGCTTATCTTTAAATCATGTCATCATTATTATGAACACGAAGAAAAGACTAATAAGACCTTATCCTAACAAATCCACAAGCAGGAAGTTGGTAATGCAATAACAGTAATTAACAACACAGACAAAGATAAAATTATTGACCATAAAAATATAGCTGATACATTTATATAGTACTATAAAAGTCCTTATGTTCTACTTAGTTTGAAGAAGATAAGACACCATCTGATGAGTTTCTTGATTCATTAGAAATACCACAACTAGATATTCTCAGTGCTGCGGAACTCGATAAACCTCTGACACTTTCAGAATTACTAGATGCTATAAACTCACTTCAAAGTGGGAAAGCAGCCAGCCCTGATGGCTACCCAGTAGAATCTTATAAATAAAAAATTCTCAAATAAGTTAGCTCCACTATTATTAGCAACATTCATAAAAGCTAAAGACAAAAAATTCTACCTCAAACTTTTCGCCAAGCATTAATTATCATCTTTCTTAAGAATAAAAAAGGACCTGCTACAATGTGCATCATGCAGGCCAATTTCTCTTCTGAATAACCATGTTAAGATACTCTACAAATTTCTAGACAGAAGGATTGAGAAAGTGCTTCCTTTTTTATTTCAAAAGACCAAACAGGATTTTTTAAAGGCAGACACTTAACTTTTAACGTTTTTTTAACATAATATATTCACCCATTATATCTAACACTCCAGAGATTCCATTATCTTTAGATGAAGAAAAAGCATTTGCTATGATTGAATGGGACTGCCTAATTACCACATTGCACAAATTTGGGTTTGGCCCAAACATATGTGCATAGGTCAAACTACTTTATACTAGTCCAGAAGCCTCAGTTCGTATTAACAACATTATTTCAGATAACTTCAAACTAGAACATGGTACTCAATAAGGATGCCCCTCATCACTTTGCTCTTTGCAATCGCTACTGAGCTGTTGGCTGTATACACATCAGAGATAAAGGGGATTATCAAGGGGATAAAGAAGGACTTGAACAGAAAATATTACTATATGCAGATGATATGGTACTGTATATCGGACCACAAAATTCTGTGCCAGCAGTCCTAAAAGCATTCGGAGATTTTCAAAAGATTTCTGGATTTAAAATCAATTTGAATAAAACCATGCTCTTTCCAGTGAAAAATATAGCACGTAATATAGGACTGGACATCTTCCCATTTATCATAGTAGATCAGTTTAAATATCTAGGGGCTAATATTACAAGAAAATATAAAGCTCTTTTTCAACAAAATTTTGCTGTGTGGAAAAAAATTAAACAAGACATGACTAGATGGTCTACACTCCAACTTAAGTTAGCAGAGGGAATCAGCATTGTTAAAATGACCATCATTTCCAAGCTGCTGCTATTTCAAAGCATCCCCATATACATTAACAAATCATATTTTAAGAAATTATACTCAATCATAACTTCATTTATTTGGAATTCGATACATCCATGCAACCAAAGGGCGACTCTACAATGACCTAACACAGAAGGGGGCATACCACTTCCCAGCTTTCTCTTTTATTACTGGGTGGCAAATATACAAGCTATAAAGACCTGGGGCCTCATGTATAAAATTCACACTAAAACATGGCCCCTTTATAAATTTAACGCACATACATGTACCTAAAGCCCCACCTCGACTCCCAGAATTTTGCATATTTTAATATGCAAATCAATATAAACACATTCGGTGTTTTGTTAAAAGACAATGACAAAATCATGTGGAAAAAATAGGAATTTCAGCAAATGCGAAAGGGAGGCAAGGAAAAATGTACTCTTTGTTGGCTTAAGCAGTGGTATAAGCAAGAAAAGGAAGTTATGGAGTGACACAGACTACAGAGCAGCACATTAATAGAGTGGAAATGCTTTCTATTTACATAAGGAAATTCACTCTCTAAAGGCGCCTTTATAATGTTGTATCGGCACCGAGCACCACAACAGATTGATTATCTGCTCTTTACATGGTTATTTGAGATGACACACTATCTTTATAAGAAGTGCTTGCCTTTTTCTGCACTAGTTGGAAAAAGCACCTGTGACTGTAGGAGCTGCCACTTATATAGGTTCTTCAGCTATATATTATGTAATGTCAGCTTATTCTTTTGGTGATTCATCCCTGGCTTATATAACTTGTCCAGCGCTGTTGCTATAGCAATGTGAATGCAACTGACCGCACAGATTACATTTGGAAAACCGGATGTTGCTGCGAATTGTGCTTTGACGTTTCGCAGTTCAACCACAGCATAAGGAAATCTTATATATCTGGATGACAAGCGGATAATACCATCCTATACAGCTGGCATGATGCAACTCGGTGATGTTTGTGAAATACCCAATCATTCAGCAAATTCACATTGAAAAGCTCCTATAGTTAAAAACCCAAGAGTGGACAGAACTTGCAAAGGAGCAGGAAGAGCACAATTCCGTAAAGTCTGCCTTTGCAAAGCCAGTGCCAGTTCATGCTCCAAAAGAATAGCTCTTGGAAATCTAAATTGACTTAGAAGCCAGTCGTCATTATCATCTATAAATACGTATTCTGTTCTAATTCTTCCATTTGCGATGTCTTCTCACAATGCTAAAGCAGATATGGTAGTTGCAATACTTTGGCCATTCCATGCACAATCATATTGTTACAGAATGATTACAATCACTGCAGTGGGCTGGCACCCTGCCCAGGGTTTGTTTCCTGCCTTGCACCCTGTGTTAGCTGGGATTGGCTCCAGCAGACCCCCATGACCCTGTAGTTAGGATATAGCGGGTTGGATAATGGATGGATGGGTGGATGATTACAATCAAGTGAATTAAATTTTTAAACGATATGTAATTAATTTTGGTGTATTTGATAAATCCCACGTCACCGATGGAAATATGAAAAAGAAGGGTAAATGACACAGAAACAGTAGCGGTGCTTTGACGCTGGGTGCTGCCAGTTTGCAAAACTGAGCAGAAACGTGCGTACGCAAGGTAGGGGGCTACCAGAAAAATGTGTGAGGCTTTTCGCCAAATTTAGGTTTTATATATTTCGAAGTGAGTGTGGAAACTAATGTATGCAAAATTTTTGTGCGTACACACCATTTATATATGAGGCCCACGACATTGACACAAATTGATGAATATCCAAAAATCTAGTCTGCAACAGAAATAAAATCTTACAGTACTTCTTTATATTCCCTGCTCTGTGCTCCAGTTCATACAAACTACCATCATTACACTAAAAATCCAATTACCCTTCATTGTCTCAGAATATGGACCCAATGTAGGAAGCACTTTAGCACATACTGTAGAAGCTTTTATCTGTTGCACCTCTACATAACAACCACCTTTAACCACCCTTTCAAACATATACACTATTCAATATCGGGAAAATATCCGGGATTACAACACTTAAAGACTTGTACGTAGATAATGTCTTTGTATCCTACAAAAAATTACGCTTCAAATACAACTTCTCATCTCATCTCCACTTCTTTTAAGCTAGAAACTTTGCTAGACAGAACCTGCCCAATTCTCCTCACCTTCCACCTTGTTCTATTCCAGAAGAATTATTGATCAGTCTTGAAGACTCAGATAGCATCTCTGCAATATATAAAAATATTTTAAAGTCTCTTCCTTTCAAAGACCCCAGAGTACATTGGGGAAAAGATCTGTCACTCAATATTTCAGAAAAGAATTCAGTCATTCAACTTAAAATCTTTTATCAAATACATTTATTTCTTTTAAAATTGTCCAAAATGTTTCCAGGGCAAGATTCAGCCTGTGAACATTGCACTCTAGCTCCAGCCTCACTGGGCCACATGTTCTGGGCCTGTACCAAATTATACATTTTGACAAAAATCTTTGCATGCCTATCAGACAGCCTTGGTGTCACAACCATTCTTAACCCATTAACATCTGTGTTTGGTGTACTCCCAGATGGCCTTAAAGTGGAGAAGGACAAACAAACTAATTTCCTTTACTACACTACTAACAGCTAGACTTTACTCACCTGGAAGAATCCCACCCACTACTCTTAAGTCAGTGGTTAACCAATGCTCTGTACTCTTTGAAATTGGAAAAAATCAAATTCACACTTAGAGGATCTTTTCAAAACATTTTTAAAATATGGCAGGATCTAATCAATAACATTTTAGAATAAGTTTCCATTTCAGGGAAAAAGATACCCTTCTTTTCTTGCTCCTATCATATAGTAGATTCAGTTGCTGGCTCCTCTCTCTTTCTTTTGGGTGGGGGTCAAATTTTGCTTTGATTTGTTAAATTTGACTTGACTGTACGGAATGTCATCTATGTTTCTAATTAAAATCAATAAAAATATAAGAACAAAATCAAACTATTTTTAGTATATTTCATAGCTGTTAATTTTGCTGTTGTATCCTTTGAGAATTATCCACTGAAACATTTTAATTATGGCTACTCTGTGAGTTAAAAATGCTGAATAATGTTAGAAAAGCCCAAGATAAATAATGTCATTATTGACTTTATGTTATCAGGTGCTGTTATGATTTCATTTTACCAGTCTTAGCTTATTTAGGGTCAGAGTGGGTATGGAAAGAGTAAAATGAACAACAACAACATTTATTTATATAGCACATTTTCATACAAAAAAATGTAGCTCAAAGTGCTTTACATAATGAAGAACAGAAAAATAAGAGACACAGTAAGAAAATAAAATAAGTCAACATTAATTAACATAGAATAAGTGTAAGGTCCAATGGCCAGGGGGGACAGAAAAAACAAAAAAAAAACTCCAGACGGCCGGAGAAAAAAAAATAAAATCTGCAGGGATTCCAGACCATGAGACCGCCCAGTCCCCTCTGGGCAATCTACCTAACATAAATGAAACAGTCCTCTTTGTATTTATGGTTTTCACGGAAGCCATCCACACCCCTTTCTGGAGTACTGGCATGAATTTTATCACCAAATGAGTTCTGGGTGATCTTACACCAAAATAACAGGCTCCAGTGGGGCTGGGGGGTGATGATTTAGACTATTGTCTTCAGTGGATTTTTTTTCTTAAACAATGCACATTTTATATTATAAAGGTGGCAGCACGGTGGTGCAGAAGTTAACATTGCTTTCTCACTGATTCACCTTCTGGTTTTGATCTTTTCATGTGTGAAGTTAACATGTTAGATGTTTTTTCTCAATGTGTCCCAGAGATGTCTGTTAGTTAAACTGACAATATTACACTGGTTCTGTGTAGTGTGGGTGTTTGTGTACTGTATGTGACATATATCCAAAGCTGGTTCCGTTCTTGTACACAATTAAGCTGGGAATAAGTTCAGGGATTTTCAGCTAACAGAGTGACATACAATTTACATGAAAAAAAGGAAATATGAAATATTGTGTTTTCTAAGGTTCAATCAACCCAACAATACAGCAATCAACCACTTACAGTATATACAATTCTCAGGAAAGGCCACATTAAGTCTCGTTTGAGCTTTGTCAGAATACACCTTGAAGATTCTGATGCCAAGTGGAAAAAGGTCTTATGGTCTAATGAGACCAAAATCAAATGGTACACCTGGCGGAAATCCACTGCAGCTCACCATCCACAACGGACCATTCATACAGTAAAGCATGGAGGTGGCAGCATCCTGTTGTGGGGGTGTTTTTCTGCCACAGGGCCTGGCCTGGGGCTCTTGTTAGGGTAGAAGGAAAAATGGATGGGGCAAAATACCGTCAAATTCTTGAGGAAAACCTGCTACCCTCTGCCAGAAAGTTGAAGATGGGCAGAACGTTCACCTTTCAACATGACCCGAAGCACACAGTAAAATTGGCCACACAGTGGCTGAAGGAGAAAAAAGAGAATGCCGTTGTGTGGCCCAGTCAGAGCACAGACGAAAATCTGTGGAAAGATTTGAAGAAAGCAGTCCACCAATGCTCACCATCCAATTTGACCGAACTTGAACAGTTCTGTAAAGAAGAGTGGGCAAATATTGCTCAATCTAGATGTGCAAAGCTAATAGAGAAGTATCCCAACAGACTCAAGGCTGTCATTAAAGCAAAAGGTGGTTCAACAAAATATTGACGGGGGCTGGGGGGGTTATCCTTTATTAATCTCAGTATGTCTTGATTTTGACTGTTTTTGATATCATTCACTTGGGTGTTTAACTGTAGGTTGCATTGAGTAAGTAAAGCTGGGAAGAAATAGTTTTTGTGTGTGTTTTCATTTAAGGCTGTAAAGCAAAAATAAAATGGGAATATTTTGAATGGGTGATTCTTTTCTATAACCACTGTAGTGCCCCCTAGAGCACATAAGGGGTTTACAAAGCAAAAGTTTAAACAAGTTCACACACAGTGTATCATTGCGGTAAAAATTAAACAAGTCTACTCAAAGCATGCTCAATGAAATAATCAGAATATAGAAATTGTGTTAAAATATATATGTTAACCGTTTAGTTGTGTTGTTCTTCATAAAAGGTTATTAGTATTAGAGCTGTTGTTCATTTAAGATTATTAGTGTGACTTTGTTAAACTGTTATACTTTGTATATACTGTATTTTAAATTAATTATAAGTGATCAATTTACTATGACAATAATGTCTGCCACTCTCTGTATTAGGTGATATTCACATTTTGATGAGTGGTTGCATTCAATTATTTTTATACAGGATCATATTTGTAAATGAGGAAAGATGTGGCTGGCATTAAATGAAACAACCACTAGATGTCGCCAAACGCTCAGAGAAAAGGCACATTGTGTACTTCAACAAGGAAGTGTTCAGTGCAGCCGACAGCCTCATGGGAGTGTACTCTGGTAAACATTTTCCATTAAATGATTTGATATTACTTATAAAAATGTTCCGATATTTAACTATGAAATACCTGTTTCATGGGTGAAAAACTTTCCATGTTAATTCCAGATTTGGTAGACGTCATTCATTTTACTGCTCTTCTACTGTTAAATTTGACTAGATGACTTGTCCTGGCTGTGTGGTACAGTAAAGACCACAGATATTTGGGATTCAAGCCATTTATCTGTCCTTTCTTTTTCTGAACCAGCCTTTTCCCATCAAAGGTTTTTGGGAATATTGGACGTGAGACATTTTGACAACCTAGGTGAATAGGATGGATGAGCTTATTGGGCTGAATGGCCTGTAATTATCAAAATTTTTCTAATGTTCTAACATCAGTACTGGATAGGATTCCAGTACACTGCAAGGGGCACTTACTCATGGGGAGTCACCTATTAGTCACCCGTTATCCAAATACACAGATCTTTGGGTTGTTGGGGGAAAACCATCAAAACATAAATTCTACACAAGGTGCAAAAAATAAAATCACCATTTAACCTGAACTGAATATCACTGGGATACATGGGATAGGCTAAAATCCACACACTTGGGGCAAACATACAAAGTTCGCACAGACAGTGACTATACATTGAATCAAGCCTGACCACTGTGCCACCATGCCAAATGTCCAGTCACTAGCCAGTCTCTACTTTATACATACAAAGCCTTTACCAGAGAACAGTATTTAAAAGCATGCCATTTATACAAAATTTAAAATACAGAATCTACAAAAAAAAACATTATTTTCTATACCTGCTTTATGCTGGAAAGAACTGTAGTAATTAAGTCCTTTTTTATTTTTGACTGGACAGAAATATGGCTAGGTAACCTGGTTAGTGTGTCAGCATGTATGGAGAAACACTTTATATGAGACACACACTTCAAGCTTAAGAAAAATTAAAAGTAACTTCCACAAGAGTAATACATCTTAGTTCTCAACCACCACATCCAGACTATATAAATATTACCACATGATAAACAATATGGTGGATTTCAGTTCTATGTGATTCTGTAATGCTCAAAATGCAAAAGATACAGTCACAGTATATCTGGGATGACTGGTAAAACTCAATAAATGAGACAAAATATATAGAAGTCCCAAAAGACACCATACAGGTCTTCATAATGAAGGACGGGTGAAGGAATTCCTCTCTTCCGCAGTGAACAAGGCTGCCCTACTTTCTTCACGCTCACATCAAAACTTTCCCTGTCACCTTCAAGTCACATTGCCATTCTTAATGTTGCTTCCTCCAGAGATCACTCAGTTGCAGTTGAATGCAGATCTCTTCAAGGGTCAGAAGTTGCTTTTAGGGGCCTGCCTCCGGAACAAAAGCAGGTGATTCTATAGCCCTTGTCCAAAATACACCAATGTTATATAGGCTGTCTTCTGTGGGAGTCTTGGATGCCTGCTCAACTAAATATACAAGACTGTGTTTTCTTTTAAGGCAAATAAAAGTAATAATAGTAACCTTGAACAAGAATTTAAGAAGTTCTGTCAGAGGCATAGTATCAATGGGTTAAAGAAACTGTAAAATAAAAATTTCAAAGAACACATCTGCCTCACCAGTCTGTAAATAAAGAGAATCATTATATATTACCTTCTTAAACAAACATCATTCAAATAAACTAATACAGTATGTGTGGAATATTAATAAGACATCAGCAAATAACTGCATACAACTGGATTATTAAAGGAGTGGCATAGGATAGCAGGACTGGTCCAGAACCATGAGGGGCTCTATTGCTGACCTTTTTGCAGTGAAGATCTTTTTTTTTTTTAATGGGTTGGCTAAAGAAAGACCCCCCCCCCCATATGAAGTTGATGTATAGTTCTTTAAAACTGTTCACAAACATGTGGACTTCCACCCTCCTTAAAATACACAGTATTTAAAATAAGAAATACTTTTTGCTTTGCAACCCTTTAGAGATTTTTAAATTGATATATTTGCATTTTTGATTAAATGTCACTCATATAATGTATAATTCTGCATTAAAACATTTCTTTAATTACATGTAAGTTGAAAGCTTTGCTGCAATACACCTGGCCAACTTTCATACACTTCTCTGAATGTGTGCTGGTGAAACTGAACTCTGGACATGATAAAGAGACAGGTGATGTCTGTAACCATTACCAATGTTTTCAAATAAAGTGAGAAGGCATTACAAACAGAACAGGGATTCGGGACTTTTTTGCCCAGTTTTGAATGCTACAGTTATGAATCAATTTGTTTAGTTTTGATTATATTCAAACGATTACTCTTTTTTTTTCATTTGCTTTCTTTCTCTGTGACTTTTTTCTATGGCTGTGCTCATGTTATTTTCAGCAACATTGTTCTTCGCTAGACATGTGTTTTGACAATGACATTACATTTGACATCATAAAAAGAGCATTTTTTTATGATAGCAGTGTGGTAAAGTTAGCATCCAAGCTATGAGGATGAACTCCTAAAAACAAACTTGCATCCATGCCATCTGTATAGGGAAATATTAGGCTGCCAGCAATTTTGCTTCTTCTTTTTGGCCACCAATTTTGAGTCTCATGTTGTTAATCATTTTATTGCATTTACTTCCTGATATTGACCATCTCACTGCCCCATGGATTTTCCTTTGCATAACCTCTTTTATTTCCAATTCCATTTGCTTAGAAAGTTGTCCTTTTGGATGAACATTTTCCCCTTGCACATAACAGTTACCATTTTGTGAAGGAGGGAAGTGGGAATACTACATGATTAATAACGATAATAACAATAATACATTTTATGTGTCCTTCATGGCACTGTACTTTAATAAGTTAAAACATAAAGATAAAAAATTAAAATAAATAAAAAAATTGCATATAAAAGCTTATTTACATATCTTTAAATTATTTTTAAAAGCAGCCATTGAAGACGACTATGGCTAATACTTTATTAAAAGATAGAGAGTTCTCTAACCTGGGAGCCTCAGTACTAAAATCTCAGTCACCCAGTGACTTACATTTAGTTTGTGGGACAACAAATAATTCTATATGGGATGACCATAAATTGTGACAAGGTGTGTAATATTGTAACATGTGTCAGAGCTCTGGTAAAGTAAGAGAGGCAAAATCTGAAGGTAGGGTGACATACTTGTTGATTCCTTTTCTCTTTCAGTCCTTAGAATGGAGTAAGAATTGTGGGAGAATACTCTGATGTCATTTCTGTGCAGAAGTCCCACCTTTTCAACCTCATCAGCTATTTAAGAAGACATCAAACCAAAAGTTGCTGTTTATTGTTGACCCGGCAACTGTAGAGGAAGGCGTTCCTTTCACAAAAGTGTCTTAAAAGAAGAGTATGCAGATAGGACATGCAATGTCCAAATTATTTGTTATTTTTGGTTTCCCTTTTTCATTTAAGTTATTTAAATTGGGTTACCACCTTCACCTTCTTGTTTTGTTTGTGATTACACATGCTTGAAATATAGACACCATATGTAAAGCTTATACAATATATGATATTTAGCAGACAGCCAGTACAAAGCAAATAAGTGAAGCACAGATATACAATATATGCATATATGTTGTATACAGTATGTTTAGGATGTGCACTAAAGACAATTTTTTATCATATACCTATACATGTTATTTAACCTAGAGAATATTTTCAACTAACCCTTGAGATAAACTTTAATTAAGAGCAAAACCTGAGAAGCATTAGATTACTATGATTGTTAATAGTACTAGGGTGTTGTACCGTGTTAGCCATTATGGATGTAGTAAGAAGTTAAGCAAAACAACACTTTTTATTGGCTAACTAGAAAGATGACAATATGCAAGCTTTCGAGGTAACTCAGGCCCATTCTTCAGGCGAGATGTAGGGGCCTGAGTTGCCTCGAAAGCTTGCATATTGTCATCTTTCTAGTTAGCCAATAAAAGGTGTCATTTTGCTTAACTTCTCACTATGATTGTTAAAAAAATGAATCCCTAATGGCTCCCCATGTCCTAGATTTGTTACAAATTTCTGATTCCCTGTCCAGGGTTTTCTCTTATATAAAGTAAGCTTAAGAACCCTTGTTTAGGGCATGCAAAGACCCTGCAGAGTATACTGTAATATCAATGTTCCACTCTATAAGAAGGTTGGCGTCCTTCAATATCTGCAATAAGATGCTACAGATGTTCTACCAGACGGTTGTGGCAGGGCCCTCTTCTACACGGTGGTGTGCTGGGGAGGCAGCATAAAGAAGTCGCCTGCAGAAACTTGTTAAGAAGGCAGGCTCTATTGTAGGAATAAAGCTGGACAGTTTTACATCTGTAGCAGAGCGACGGGCACTAAGCAAACTCCTGTCAATCATGAAGAATCCACTGCATCCACTTAACAGTGTCATTTCCAGGCAGAGGAGTAGCTTCAGTGACAGACTTTTGTCACTGTCTTGCTCCACTGACAGACTGAGGAGATTGTTTTTCCCCCCACACTATGCGACTCTTCAATTCCACCCGAGGGAGTATATGCTAACATTATTCAAAGTTATTGTCTGTTTTTACATGCATTTTTATTACTCTTTAATTTATTTTAATTTTTTTTTGTATCAGTATATTGCTGCTGGATTATTTGAATTTCCCCTTGGGATTAATAAAGTATCTATCTATCTATCTATCTATAGGGTGGTCCAGATCTAATTATGCAATTTTTATTACACTATAACTTATTAAGTTTATTGCATAGAAAATCACTCAAAAAACACCGGACCATCAAAAAGAAGTGTGTGAACTGACGACATGAAGAATCGTCTTCGTGCTGAACTGGAATCGTCCCCGCATAAATCAAAGTCATCCAGACAATCTGGATCTGCATAATTAGATCTGGACCACCCTGTATTGGTGTTCACTATTACTGAGGGAGGCAGGGCAGGAAACTTTTCATATGTGTACATTTATGCTATTTTTGTGCTCAAAGATTTTTAACAGGCAAAGTAAATGAATCTCTCCTGGAAAATCTTTTATTCTTTTTGTATAAAAAAAAACACTGGCTAGCAGACATTTATAACCACAAAAGGTCGAGTTTATGTGTAATGAAATAATTGCATTTACTGTATAAGCCAGATTTATGGCAATAAACACCATGTTCCCTGATGCTCTAGTCACAAAGCTGTCAACCCTGAATCTTTCTATTTTCAATCAGCCAACCTTTGTGTTTTACAGATTGTATTTCATGGTGACTTAAATCAAGTTATAGAATAAAGGATGACAGGTCTGAATAAACTGCCCTAGAATACAAAAAAGGGAGCAGTGCATGCAAAGAGCAGATGACAATACACTGGTGTGAACAGAGTGCCTAACAGGAGTACAAGTGACTCATTTATTGTAACAGTCAGATTAATAGGAGAATAATTGATCACAATGTAACTTAAAAGAACGTAACATTGGCCAACAATTCTGAGTGCCTACCCTGGTATTATAGGGCACAAGCAGGAAACAGTTGCAGAGAGGGCAGCAGTCCTCCACTGGGCTCACTTATGCATACACCCACTTTTACAGGTATTCATGGCCTGTCTGGAATCACCAATTAACCCTAACCTGCATGTCTTTGGGGATGAGAGAGGAAAAATCAAAGTGCACAGAGACAGGAGAGAATGTGCAGACAACATCAGGTCAATGAGAGGGTGCAAGATTAAAATCCAGGGCACTGGATCCACGAGCACTTCCACACTGTTCTAGCCACGGGATGAATACAAAAATACAAAATGCTTTGTTTATTTTTAGAGTTTTCTTAAAAAGTATTCTTGCTTTTTTGTCTACCTTTTGAAATTTTATGCACATGACATTGTCAGTGACTTTATGTTTCTGTGCTGCAAATACTGTAAGCATGTTAGTGCATTCTAATACACAGTGTCACCAGTGTTACTTTCAACACAAACAGCTACAGATCTCAGAATTTTGCTAGATTTATGTGAATACATGTGGGCCCTCTGTATGTTTATGAAAGACTTGGGGTAGGGGGGGCACAAAAATGGTAACAAAGAACCTATCATCTAGGAAGGATGAAGAATAAAATATAACTTTAGTATTTACAAAGAAAAATCCAAAAAATTTAAGACAAGAAAAAAATAACATACTAGTGAAGAGTACTAGGGAGTTGTACTATGTTAGCCATTATGGACGTAGTAAGAAGTCAAGTAAAATGACACCTTCTATTGACTAACTAAAAAGATTACAATATGCAAGCTTTTGTGGCAACTCAGGCCACTTCTTAGAGCAGATCGCATCTTGCCTGATGCAGGGGCCTGAGTTGCCTCAAAAGCTTGCATATTGTAATCTTTTAGTTAGCCAATAAAAGGTGTCATTTTACTTGACTTCTCACTAGTTTGGAGCATAAATTAAAAGAACATGTCAGTGCTAAGTATCGAACACTTAATAGTTTGAGCTTAACATTCTGTTTATGACCTTGACAACCCTTTTTACCAGGTTTTGGTTCTCCTTTTATTTAGATTTGGTTTAGTAGATTTTAATTGAAAAGGAAACTGGATTTGAGCCTATCCAGAGAACAGAAAACCTACCTGCTTCCATTCAAGAAAAATCAATGAAAGATCTAGCATAGCAGACAGAAATGAAAATATCTTATACCATACATATGTCTGGATATTATAGTTTTGTAAACGTAAAAGAAAAAAAAAAATGGTTGTGCAATCACTCTTTCAAACTGCTCAAGTACATATTGACAGTCATGCACAACTATTAAGAACATACTTGGATAAAAGGAATTAAAAGGGAAAATTGGATGCAGGAATATAAAGCTTGGGGTTGGCATACAAGAACAGCTACAACTGAATTGTCTTCATACAGAAGTCTGTAGTCACAATAAACATGCATGATTGTATGAAGATTCAATACCAGCAGAAAAACTGACATTGCTCTTGTGTTCCTTTTCATCAAAACAGGTCATGTTTGATTTATTGTTGTGTATTTACTCTTTCCTGTTTTAGCATTCCTGTATTTTTCACTTCTCCTCATCTGCTCAACTATAACACAGTTAACTGTCTTCTAAACTCTTGCCTTAGTATTTAGTAGCAAGAAGCAGTCTGAGACAAACATCAGAAGAAGTTAAATGTCTGTAAAGGAACATATACAGAAGCATCTTTCAGGTTCTCTTAATGAATTGCTAATTTTAGTCTGGTCCCAAATGCAAGCTTACTTCTTAGCTCTGAGATGACTTTTTATGTGCAAATTAGATCACAAAATACATTTTTTTCACATTAAAAGAAACTGTAGTGATTTCCCATCTTTTGTGCTTAGGCCGTTCCTTTGAGTAGCACATGACTGCTCACAACTCAATGGAAAACACTTAGTTTATATTTAACAACAAAATAAATTCAGGGATGCCCTAAAGATTTAGTTCATACTCTCCAGTGGTTCAAGGTACAGCATTTTGCAGGAAGACAGCAAAAGTTATCATAAGGTTCACTTCCCGTGATCTTGTGAAAGGTTACAGAGGAAATCAGCAGCTGAGTGTGGATCCCTGGGGGAATCCTGGCCTGGCAGCTATGGAATGATGTATGAATGCCAGCTGAGCAGGACAGCAACGTCTATTCCAGTGCAGTTAGTAGGTTACAGATGATTTTGAAACTCTTTATCTGCTGAACCGTGTCCTTTCTAGACTAGAAGCTTCCATTCCCTATTGTTAACTAGCCAGTGACCAGGGAACAACATGAGCCACTTCATAACACCATGGGGAAATGCTTTTGGTATTAAAAGAGGCTAATCAATAGCCTGCAATACTGCCTGCCTACAAGCTTAGAAACCACTAGCTGACAACCAATTACAGCCACGTTCTAAAGCTAAATATGTTTTATAAGTGTTTATGAGCCTACCTCTTGCTTTTTGATATACTGTGTACAGAAAAGAGGAACAGGTAAGAGAAAATATGAGAAGTAAGGAAAAGGTGTGCAAAACATACATAAAATGCCAAGAATAGAAATAAATAAGCCAGAACTGACAATAAAGATGGCCATTTGAAAGAATGCGAAGACAAGACAAAATGATTAGTTTACTGCTAAGCACTCAGAGGAACTTAGAAAAGCACAAAATACCAGAGGGGTGATTTGATGATGTTTTACTGAAATGAAAAATGTAGAAAAGTTACATAAGCAAAATGTGTGGACTGGTATATTTAAATACCTAAAAAGGTGGCATACTGGTGTATTATATGGTGCTACTACCTCACAGAGCTTTCAAATATCTTGGTTCAGTTTCCACATCGGTCATTGTCTGAATGACCCTTGCCCATTTCTCGCTTTAGGTCTGTTTTCTTCAGTATCCCATAAAATATGCATGTAAGATAATTGGCGACTCTAACCTTACCCAGTGTAAGTGATTGTGTGTGCAAAAATTCTTGACCTGAAATCACTTCCAAGGTTAACACCCTGACGCTCAATGGATAGGTACTTGTCCCCTGAGGTACTATAATGGAAAAAGCCGGGTTTAAAAATGAAAGGCTGGATAGCCTACAATACCATGTAGCCAAGAGGATTGGAATGGTCATTCTTCACTGCCATAGAAATCCATTTTCTGAAACTGCTTATTTTTTAATAGAAACAGTGTGTCAAACTCGAGCCACAGGGGCTGTAGGTTTTTCACTCCTGCCACTTAGTGACCAATTACTTCTGTTAATGCTTGCCTTAGCTTTAACAGACTTTCTTTTTAAGATTCAGATCATTTAGTTGTTTTCCTTTCCTTAACCAAAAGTCAAACAATAATGAGAAGCCAGTCAAGCCAGCAGATGAGCAGAAAACTTGGTCCCATTTGAATCCATGTACAGTATCTTTCATAAAATTTAAGTTTCAATAAAATATTTGAGAAGACAAAAGTTAACATTTGAGGAATATTGATCTAACCTGGTTCCCAACACATAAAAAGAAAATCATCAGTTCTGTATATGACTGGCGTTGCAGAATGAGAGAACAAACACACAACAGATTTAAATAGCAGGTTTCATTAACAGCAAGAACTAGCTTCTAATTAAAAAAATTGGCTGGAATAATGACGGAGTCTCTCCAAGATGTAAGAATGAGACCTTTGAGTTAGCTGGTCATCTGTTATCTTGCTTTCCATCTCATTATTGTTTGGCTGGAGGTTACAGGAAAAAGGAAATAGTAAGGCTTTCAATCTTAAAAAGAAAGCCAATTTAAATTAAGGCAAAACAAGTCTGTCCCATTAGCAGCAGTAATTGGTTGCTAATTAAAGAAGTGGAATGAAAACCTTGCAGACATCATGGCCCTCCAGGATTGGAATTTGACACCACTGCTTTGCAATGTCTTTTGGAGAAATAAATAATATTTTAAGTATTATACACAAGGCAAATGTATCACAAAACATTTGCATATAGCATCTATATTCAGTCATTCCAGTTCAGGTAAAATTTGCAGATTAACCTAACAGCATCTTAACCAAATTAAACATCTTGCTGGATGCAATGAAAGTTAACACATAGTGTTTGAGG
Organism: Polypterus bichir lapradei; assembly: GCA_026402145.1. Taxonomy (NCBI): domain Eukaryota; kingdom Metazoa; phylum Chordata; class Cladistia; order Polypteriformes; family Polypteridae; genus Polypterus; species Polypterus bichir. The sequence goes on along the minus strand of JANRMT010062792.1, from coordinate 1,248,753 downwards.
ATATACAGAACTGAACAATCCATCAACCTGTTTACAACAATATTAAGATTCAGGGAGGAACAACATTGGGTATAACACAGAAACCAACCTTGGCATCACTGGTGGGAAATCATCTGTTTAATTATTTTTAGACCTTAAGATATACAAAGATGTAGATGTGTTAAAGATTATAGCATTTATGTGTATGCTGATTGGTGCAAACCTAACCCTGTTATGAAAATTAACTCAACTTATTTAAGACTGTTGCTTTGTTACATTAACCAGTCTTGTCATGATGAAGCTGAACAGTGGACATTTCAAGTTTCCTCAAGCTTTTTGTAATAAAGGGTGTCCATCATTGGAGACATTTGTAACGGCAATCTTAATTATTCTTTATTTAAGAAAGTAAATTCCATAAAATCAGTCTATAATGGGACATACTTATTAATACTGCCATGCTCACTCATGCTAGTTCAATTTAGACTTACCAGTAAACCTCATTGAAGCCTCATAGAAAGCCCATGTAAACACAGGGATAACATATATGATCAATACATAGAGAGCCCAGGTTGGGATTGAAGTCAGAACCCTGGAATTGTAAAAGACCAGTGGGAGCCACAATGCTGCCCCAAAAAACATGAAACCATAGAAATCCATTATAATAGTGTGGAGAGAGTAACAGATAAGACTTGCCATTATGCAGTATCATTTATGGTACACTTCATTCAAATTAAGTTCCATAACTTTGCTATATCGATAACACTATCTTTAATTCCATGTCATCAATAGATGTCTCATTTACACAAGGCACAATTCTGATGCTGGCTTTCTTGCCATTTTAAAACCTTCTATCTAACTCTGTTTGAGCACTTATTCAAATCCATAGCTCATGCTTTGTAGAAGTGTTTTCCAAGGTTTGTCTGCGTGGCGCCATTGATCACAACATTCAGTTTATAACGGGAACTCAACTTTTTGCTCTCTTACATTTTACATTTGCTATCCCTGCTGTGCTGTCTATAGACTCTTTCAGGCAATTTGCAACATCTGACCATTTCCCAAAATGAACTTGAAATTAAACTTATTATGCTGTATTGCCTTGTAATGTTATTAAGTTAAGTATCTTGTAATTGCACTCTATAAAATTCACTTTACAAAATACATTTCAAAAAATGTCTGCTCTACCTTGATCACTCTCACATGGATGCAGCCAGTTCTGACTCAAAAAGGAAAACTTAGCTAACATTTCTTATTATCCTGAGTCACTTGTGACGACATTTTTCTTAAAGACATCGATTCACAATGAAGGGGCAAGTAGTGCAACATCCATCAAAAAGTGTCACATCATATTTACAATGTAGAATGATAATGAGAACGACATTGTCTTAAGAGTGGTTAAGACGACTAATGTTAAATAATTAAAAGGAATCATATGGTAATTAGAAATAGCAGTTACACTTGTCCTTGGGGAAGTCAGAATTAACTTTAATATATAGGAACAACAAAAATACTGCTTTACCTGTTATATTCTTATTAGCACCATACACTTTCACTATTCTCTTACTTTACAACAAATTTTGTCTTTTTTGTTACGCAAATATGTGAAATTTATTGGTGTAATAACACTTTACTATGCACACTAGATAAAAGTGTAATTTGGATTGAAGAACATGACAACAGTTTAGCTTCTTCAATATAAAAATTGTTCCTTTGGTTTGAACATTATGAGCTCTACAATAATCCCAATTCTTTGTCCTAATATTTCTATTGTGCAAAAATAAAACACCCTGTGACCTTAAACCGGATAACTAAATGCATTAATAAATAGAAAAAAATGAAATTACTGAGGAATGGTTGAACTACTGGCTCACAGTTTATTGGCTTCTGTGCAGTTTCTGGCTTGGTCACTGCCTGTGTAAAGTTTGGGTGTTCTGTGCATGTCCAACTGAGCTTTCTTCAGGTACTCTGGTCTTCCCATCCCTATAATGTGTGTTGTCAGATAACTTACCAATTTAAAACAAATTTTCTTGCAACTATTTCTTTTGACATTTGGTAAAGAACTTTTCAGCTACATCCTGTATATGGAAATGTGCCATAGACATAAAAGATGCTGTTGACAATAAACTGGTCTGGTATGGGAATGTGTATGTGTAACTGTGCTCTATGGAGGATGATAAAGTCAAGGCCTTGTTCCTACTCTATGCCTGACTATGCTACAATATATTTCAGCTCACCATGTTATGAAAAATTACATTAAATGGGTTCGGAAAATAGAATGGCATAAGCAAAAATTTAATTCTGTCACAAGTTGTTATTAGACCCAATAAATAGCTCTACTAAAGCCCTCTAAAATAAAGCAATCAATTCTGACATTTCACATTTTTTGCCTTCACCCTTTAAAAAGGACTGTTTCAGACATTAAATTATTATTTAATGAATAAATCAGTTTATTTTTAACACATGGGATCTGAATTACTCATGCCCACCCTTACGTCTCTTCAATGACCTGGGCAGAATTTGCATTATGCTTCCTGAATCAGACGTTCAGCTGTTAGCATTCTTTCTAAAAACCTGACTTCAATTTTTCTCAGTTTGCGTTAGGATAAGATGCATTGGCCAAAATAGCCCAACAATATTCAGTACCATTACCAGTTCTCACATCTTCACCCTGTGAGCACCCTTTTCAGCCACTACAATGACCACAGACTCAGAAATGGGCGCATCCTCTTCATAGGTTTGTGGAGGCTCCTTTTCTGATGAGCATATACAGTAGCTGCAGGCTTTAGACATTCATCAAACATATACCTCATTAGGGCTGACACACAGCCTTGCTAAGAACAGCTCAGGAGAAGTCTCACCTACCCTTCCCAAGTTCTCAAAATGGGTGGCCATCATATTCCCAAAGTCATTCCCTATGCTCTCACCAAACACCTTGACTAGTGATGCGTGAAATGATTATTGCAAGAAGGAAATTGTAGCGAAATGTGATGATTACTACTTGGAAAAATCTGTGAAACAAGTGCTGTTTCATTTAAGATGAACTGTGTGCCATTGACACAAGAAAAAAAGGCATTTAGCACCAGTCTGGAAGTGTTTTCATACTTTAATTCTACACAAGTCTTTCTGTTATTTGGTATTTAAATAAAATATAAAAAGTATATATAATATATAATAAAATAAATATATATATAAAATAAAATAGAAGGAAAAGAAAAATCACCAGGTTTATTTCCTGTCACGTGCAACCATTTAGTTGAGCCACCTAACGTGTTCTAGCAGTACAATCTCCACTTTGCAAATTATGACAATAGTACTAGGGTGTTCTACCATGTTAGCCTTTATGGATGTAGTGAGAAGTCAGGCAAAATGACACCTTTTATTGGCTAACTAAAAAGATTACAATATGCAAGTTTTCGAGACAACTCAGGCTCCTTCCCCAGGCAAGATGTAATGATCACTACAGATTATGAAAACAAATGTTGGCAATCACAATCCTAAAGATAAATCAGACACAGAAAGGAAACTCGGAGCTCCACATTGCTTAGAGAGTGTAAATCCTCATCTGTAAGAAAGAGGAAGAAGAAGTTGCTTGTGGATAAACACAGTAATGTGCACAGTGTTGTGTGTTGGTGTGCCTTCAAATAGAAAATATTCCACATATGCCACATCTCTCTATTGTATAAAAAAAATCCTGGGACGAGACAAAACTTTTTATCCTGGGACAAGACAAGACTTTTTCAGAGATAATTGCATGTCCCATGAGACAAGACTTTGTGCCAAGAGATTTAACCATGCCTGGGGCCGGAAATAAAAGACAAAAAGTAGAAGACAAAGTAGAACGACGTAAAGAGGTTCAAAAACGTTGACGTGATACACGTGTAAAGCAGGTTAGAGATAATGAAAGTACTAAAATTCAAAAGTCTCAAAAAACTGATAGTAAAGATTGCATTAGTACAAACAAATGGAAATTACTACTCTGTGAAATAACAGAACAGCGAAAAGAGGTTGAATATACAGTATGGACATAGGAGATATGACAGAAGTATGTAGATATTGTTTGGCTTTAAAGTTTTTAAGTTGGGGACTTGTAGATTGTCTAATCAATGTTGCCATCACGGAAAAGTAGTGTTTCTTTATTGCACTAAGTGAAACGTGGCTTAGCTCTGATGGCGCGGCTGTTTTAATCAACTCTGCGCCTCTGAATTACAGCTTTACTCGTGCTGATCGCCAAGGAAAGAGAGGCAGCGGTTTAGCAAACATTTACTCAAGCCGGTTAAAGTGTAAAGATGTCTGTTTTGGTAAATTCAAGTCCTTTGAGTATCTTGCCGTTGTTATTCATGGAGTTTTTCAGTTTCTAGTATTATCTATGTATAGAACTCCTAAATACAATGCGTCTTTCTTTGAGGAATTCTCAGACTTGGTGTCAATTATAATAATGAACTATGACGCGCTCCTAATATTTGGTGACTTTAACTTTCATATCGATAAACAGTGTGACCCAAAAGTAAAAGTATTTATGAACCTCCTGGACTCTTTTGATTTGAGACAGCTCATTAGTTAGCCTACACATAAAGCAGGTCATACGTTAGACTTAGTAATTACTAAAGGACTGAAAGTTGATGTGAAGCAGATCATTGATATTGGTCTATCAGACCCTTTTCTTTTACCATTTAATATAGATTTAATATAGAAATGATGATAGAAAACATTCACGAGAAGCATATTGTTAAAAAACGCTTCTTTGATTCATCAGCAGCTTCAAAATTTACAAACATTCTAAGCAACCAGTCCATTTGTAGTGCTAACTACAATAGAGAGGATAATGTAAATAGTAAGGTGGAAAAATTTAATACTAAGGCGAGAGCTGCTGCTGACATAGTCGCACCTGAAAAGACCGTTAAAAAATCTTCTAGCATTGTTATACCATGGAAGACCCAAAGAGTGTCTGATTTAAAGAGAACATGCCATAGAGCTAAGCGTAAATGGAGAAAAACTAAACTAAACTATCCAAAATAACAGAATACAATAACACGGTCCGTCTTGAGAGGCGCTGCTACTGTATTTCTCTAGAATTATAAATAACAATGCTAGTAATCCCAGAATCTTATTCTTTACAATTGATCGTCTGCTAAACCCAGGTAACTCAATTGAATGCCTCCAGAATACTTCCAGTGAAACTTGTGAGGCTATTGCTGTATTTTTCAATCAAAAAATTAATGATATTAGAAATAATACAGTATATCTCTCCTACACTGCGCATCCTCTTAAACCCCAGTACTCCGTTATAAACAAATTCAATTCTTTCACCAGGATAGATTTACCTTATTTATATAAAGTAATTTCTCAACTGAGACCCTCCACCTGCGTCCTTGACCCAATACCAGCAAGTTTTTTCAAAGAAGTATCGGGCGTGCTAATTGATAGTAAACTCGTCATTAGATACGGGGGTCTTCCCAGACTGTCTTAAGACTGCTGAAGTTAAACCCCTACTCAAGAAAAATAATCTCGACTCCTCTGCTTTTGAAAATTTTAGATCTATTTCTAACCTGCCTTTCTTAAGTAAAATTCTAGAGATGGCAGGCATTATGCAGCTAAATGAACACCTCAATAAACATACTATTCTTGATAAGTTTCAGTCGGGTTTCAGAACAAATTACAGTACAGAAACTCATTAAAGTAGTAAATGACTTGCGGGTAAATGCAGACAAAGGCCATTTATCTGTTCTCATCCTCTTAGATCTGAGTGCCGCATTTGATACCATTGATCATAATATTCTTTTTTTTTATTATATTTTTGTTAATTTTATTGCAATCCATACAAATCAATCAAGTTTTTACAAAAAGAAAAATTGAGTTAAGAACAAATCGATCCCCACCCCTGAGAGAGAGAGCAAGGCAAACGGCGTGAAATTTAAGGCTTGTAAACATACCTAAATTAATAAATTCTCTGTGCTTTATGAGCTTATTTTAAAATATTACTGATTAGATCCTGCCATGTTTTGAAAAAAGTCTGTACGGATCCTCTAACTGAGTATTTCATGTTTTCCAATTTCAAATAGTATAACACATCGGTTTCCCACTGACTTAAAAGAGGAGAGTTTGGGTTCTTCCAGTTTATCAGGATAAGTCTGCGTGCCAAAAGTGTAGTGCATGCAATCACAGTTTGTTTGTCCTTCTCCACTTTAAACCCATCTGGAAGAACCCCAAACACAGCTGTTAATGGGTTAGGAGGGATTGTGAGACCAAGGCTGTCTGAAAGGTAGTTAAAAATTTTGGTCCAGAATGATGTTAATTTGGTGCAGGCCCAGAACATGTGACCCAGTGAGGCTGGGACTTGATTGCAGCGTTCGCAGGTTGGATCATGCCCTGGAAATTTTGGAGAGTTTTAGACGAGACAGATGTGCTCGATATATCATTTTGAGTTGTATAATTGTATGCTTTGCGCATATGGAGCTCAAATGAATTCTCTGCATTGCTACTTTCCACTCCTTTTCTGATATATTAATTGAGAGATCTTTTTCCCAGTGTCCTCTAGGATCTTTGAAAGGGAGGGATTGTAAAATGATTTTATATATTGTAGAGATGATGTCTAAATCCTTGAGATTGAGCAATATTTTTTCCAGCATGGATGAGGGTGCAAGATGAGGAAAATCGGGAAGGTTCTGTTTACAAAGTTCCTGATTTGAAGATAGTGAAAGAAATGTGTAGCTGGAATGTTAAATTTGGAATGTAATTGTTCATGGGATGCAAAGACGTTGTCTATATAAAGATCTCTAAGCAAGTTAATCCCAAATTTTTTCCAGATATTAAAAACTACATATGTTTGCGAAGGTTGAAAGAGGTGGTTCTCTTGCAGAGGTGCCACAGATAGAAGCTTCTCCATCTTAAAATGCTTTCTACATTGGTTCCAGATTCTAAGTGAGTGGAGCACAATTGGGTTATTAGTGTATTGCCGATAACGTGTGTTTATTGGAGCACAGGGCAGGGAATACAAAGAAGTACTGCAGGATTTTACTTCTATTGCGGACCAAGCGTGTGTATGTTCTTCTATTTGTGTCCAGGTTCTTATCGCCTGTATATTTGCCGCCCAGTAATAAAACTGGAAGTTAGTTAGAGCCACGCCGCCTTCTGCCTTTTGTCTTTGTAGGGTCTCTCTTTGGATGCGTGGATGTTTTGAGTTCCAAATAAATGAGGATATTGTTGAATCTAATTGCTTAAACAATGATTTATTGATGCATATTGGGATGTTTTGAAATAAAAAAGGAGCTTAGGAAGAATATTCATCTTAACAGTGTTAATTCTTCCAGCTAGAGTGAGATGAGATTCTTAGAAATCACCTAAGTCAGTGGATGGGCCTCTCTGGCAGTGTCTTAAATTGGTTTGAATCCTACCTGGCAGGTAGAAAATTCTTTGTTAGTTGTGGTAATTATACTGTACTTCAAAGACACATGATATTCTATATGGTGATCCACAAGGCTCTATCCTGGGTCCGCTGCTCTTTTCGATCTACATGCTAGGTTAGGTCAGATTATCTCGGGGCATAACGTGAACTACCACAGCTATGCTGATGACACACAACTGTATTTATCAATAGCACCTGATGACCCCGACTCTGTTGTTTCACTAACACAATGTCTTACTTGTGTTTCTGAGTGGATGAGTAGCAATTTTCTCAAGCTAAATAAAGAAAAAACTGAAATTTTAGCGATTGGCAATAATGGATATAATGAGGTTATTAGAAATAAACTTGATGCATTATTATTAAAAGTCAAGACGGAGGTAAAGAATTTAGGGGTAACTGTTGACTGTAACCTGAATTTAAAATCGCATATTAATCAGATCACTAGGATAGCATTTTTTCACTTAAGAAATATAGCAAAAGTTAGACCTCTTATATCTGAATATCTGAATACAATATATATATATACAATATATATCTGAATACAATGAGGACTGATCATTTATGTTAGGTAGAATGCCTAGAGGGAACTGGGCGGTCTCATGGCCTGGAAACCCTGCAGATTTTATTTTTTCTCCAGCCGTCTTGAGTTTTTTTTGTTTTTTCTGTCCTCCCTGGCCATCGGATGGAGATATCAAAGATACAGTTGATATTCGTGTTTATCCAAAAGCACAGCACGCTTTGTCGCAAGTGGCAGATCCAGGAAACGACTAGCGCATAGTGGGTTGGCGAGCAAGGGGCAGAGCCCCCTAGTATCAAAAAAAAAAAAACAAAAAAACTCATTGCACTTCTCCATAGCAATGTGAAAGACAGGCATAAATAAAACAAGTTACAGGCATTATGCAGCTGAGGATAAGAAAAACAGGTAAACACGAGTGTGAATGAGGCTTTAGGGTTCAATATACTTAGTATTCCTTCCCAAAAAAGACGATAAAAATCCCAAATAGAGTTTTTCGTAAGTTTTGCATTTCACAATTGTGAGATCAACAGCAAAGAAAATTTTAGTGTCAAATTTGCAAAGCCGTATATGAACCAAAACTTTCCTGTTTCACTCATTAATAGAGATCACCTATGCCTGTACTGATACTGCCACCTTCCCGACCTACTGATACCACTGTCAAATCATTAATCCTCTTATTAACACAGCATGGAAGGCCACTTGTTACAACTATTGCTTTCATGAGCACGTTTGTCGACAAATTCTATCTTTACCATGCACTTTTGAACCATAGCACCTTGCACCTGATTCTACTATAAAGGTATAGGACAAGATCTACAGTGTTTAGATTCCATGTCTTTATTGTCTCTCAAGATGTTTTTAGAAACTGTGCAGGAGAAGAAAGCTGTACAAATTCCAAATTAAGGTCTCCATTAAGTGTTTCAAAAATAACCTCACTACCTGTTTGGGTCTCCTTGGTCTGTCCAACTAAAGATTCTGTTGTCTAATCTAACACATCAAACAGTGCTCAGTGACAGCTGAGTGTTGTGTTTCAGCCCTGGCTGGTTTACAAATTGTTTTAGGTCTGTTTTGTTAATTTTTGATTTTTTTTATTGATGTTAATGTTACCTTTGTCCATCCAACCATTATCCAACCCGCTATATCATAACTACAGGGTCATGGGGGTCTGCTGGAGCCAATCCCAGCCAACACAGGGTGCAAGGCAGGAAACAAACCCTGGGCAGGGTGCCAGCCCACCAGAGGGCGCGCACACACACACACACACACACGCACACCAAGCACACACAAGGGACAATTTAGAATCACCAATGCATCTAACCTGCATGTCTTTGGACTCACCCGAAGGAAACCCACGCAGACACAGGGAGAACATGCAAACTCCATGCAGAGAGGACCCAGGAAGCAAACTCGGGTGTTACCTTTGTTAATTATTTAATTTATTCTTTGTTTTTGATTGTGTCCATGTATTTAAGCTGCCTGGGTTATATTCCTTGTGTTTTTGTGGGTGCCCCCCCAAGAGGTAGGACCATCTGTCAATCAGCACTAGGAACTGCCCTCCACCCTATAAATCCAGAGGCTCTCCCATAATCCTGGCAGTTCATTTCAAATGCTCTAGAGAGCGCTGGTGAGTTTTGTGTTTTTACTGAGCCTTGTGCTTAATGTGATTTATTGGATTTTTTTTTACCTTTTGCTCTGTTTATTGACTTCGCCTTGGGATTCTGTTTTTGGACTTTGCTTGCATTGGACTGCCTTACAGTTTTAGGCAGTTCCATTATGCCTTTTGTGTTTATTGAGTTCATGTGGAGCAATTGGTGTGGAAATAAAATCTTTTAACTTTTACAAAGTTTCTGTGTTTGTCCGTTTATCTAGTCAGGATTTGACAGTATAGAAGTATGCAGAGCATACATACAACCTGGTGGTTTATTCACTGTCACTGATACTGTTGACCATCCCTCTATTCTTTCATTATTAGATTCATGCATTTCACCCTCCATGTTAATTTTATACATTAATAAACAGATATTTATATACTGTGCTTATTATCTTTTGATTTACAACTGATGATTCTGTCAAGCCAAATCTTTTCATTTTAATCTGAGAGATCTTCCAAATCATCTATAAATATTGATGTGCACTTTTATTTGTAATAAGGAAATAAATAATTCAGGTGCACTCAGAAAGGCAGCCCAGCAGACACTAGTGTTTGGTCCAGTACCAGCTGCTTCTTCAGGTTTGAAGTGTATAATTAAAAAAAAAAAAGATAAAATGTCAGCCTGAGAACAGTTTTATCCACTAAAAGCCATCTTTGCCTAACTCTGGGACCCATTCATCCATGTTACACATTAAAAGAATTCCTTTTAGCTTTGGGTTTACTGCAGCTCTGCAGTAGCTGCTTTGGATTTCAGCCTATGTACTGCACTTCCAAATCTGGGTTTAACATGACATGAGCAGCTTCTTAAACAGTACATAGTATGGACAGTGCCATCATTAATTAACTGAGCAGATTTATATATTGCAAGACATGACAATTTGAAAAATAGATAATCATCATGTCCAGTGCAATACGTCTCTTTATGTCTCCATGGAGCAGAATGGTTATAAGAAAAAAACAGAGCTGGCCTGTGAAAAATTCTCACCAGGAATTTCTTTAGGATCACACACTATCATAGGAACAAAAGCAAGCTAGCCTGTTCTTGAAGTGGCACCTCACGACAGAGTTTTTAAAACAGAGAGCTCAATTTGAGAGAAATCAATCTGATTCCATCTTCTACCATCCTAGTTAACCTTGAAGTTTTTGCAAAATTTCACAGTGGCATCTGTTGGGAGCTGCTAGTGTCTGAGCTGGAGGCCACGCCCTGTCTATTTTAATTTTTTATAAAGGTTTTTAATTTCAATGAATAAAAATGACCAGGTGAAGGAAGCAAACCAACTGATCTGATCATGTAGTCACTCTCACTACAAATGTCTACAGCTGTCCCTTTCTGGCCATCATACATTTACATCATAAAGTGTTACAAGTTGTTCCTTTCATTTCCATCAGTAATGGATTTCATTCTCAATATGTATGTTGTTTGTGACTCAGTTCAACTTGAAATATAACCAAGTTGTTAAACCGTTGCCTCAGAAGCAAAGCTATATTGCAATCCATTTGCTCATTTAACCTGCTCAGCATTACATTTTTTTCTAAAAAAAAAGTGTAAAAAGCATTCAGTTTTTTGGCTTGAAAAATGACATTTTTATTAAATCTCATTTTCTACTGTAAAATGTGTAAAACACTAAAAGTACAAAGTAAGAAATGTAGAAAATATAATAATGATAAAAAATCATAATGACGAATAATAATAATATGAAAAGCACACTGCATATGTGCAAGTGATGCCAGCATCACTCTTGAGTTCTTAGAATCACTTTTGGTTTCATTGACCGTTTCAATATCACTGTCTAAAGACAGATTCACTTTGTCATCACTGCTCATTAGAGGCGTTTTTTACGAGTTGCCATTAAGAGGCTAGGAGAAGACGCATCTACACCATTGCCCGGAAAATGCTCAGGCCTCACGCTTATGCAACACATGCCTATACCATTGCACAAGTAACGCTTGGCACTAACTCTCTTGGCACTTTTACAGCCCAAGTAAACCTCTGGTCAGACATGACATGTGTCTATACCATTGCCCAAGTGACACTTGGGACTAACGCTTTTAGCACTGTTTTTACAGCCCAAGTGATGTTCGGGGTCTAACACTAAAGAGGTTAATGAACTAACCAAATCCAATTTCAGGGTTGGGCGCGAAAAAGGATTATGCCTGTTCTTCACGAGAAACACTTATGAACATACTCAAACCAGTTCAATATAAAATTGCCAGTCAACATAACATGCATGGCTTTTAGATTACGAGAATAACTCCTCAGATCAAATTAAATTGATCACAAAAAACTAATACTGTCTTTGAAATGGTCCATTCTGAAAGGGAGTAGATATGTCTTTTATAAAATAAATTAATGCTCACATATTAGGTGGTCACGTTTATCATTAACCATTCCAAACGTATTACTAATATTCAGATTAAACCACAGAGGTTACCAATAGATTTGTTATTGATTTTACCCAGCTCTCCTGCCCAAAAGTAATAATCGGTTGACTTAATCTTTAGTGGAATCATACTGTTTGGGAAATGTTCATACAAGTTTATTCAATATAATTCCTACTCTTCAAAACCATCCATTTTAGGTTAATAGGCATCTCTGCATGGACTATGGGTCAGAATAAGTTTGCGCCTCAGTGTACATGTCTTCAAAGCCAGTTTTTACTGTAGAATAGACGTAATTTATAGATTTTTTTCCTAATGAAGTAATCTTCTTAATTCTGAATAATTTTATTGTTGGATGGAGGACCCAGGATGTGACTTTTGTATTTGGCCCTGAAAAAGACAGAAATTTTGGTTATCTATAAGAAGAAGAAGTGCAATAAATGTATCAGAAAATAATACTTACTAAAAAAAATGTGAAACTTCTAGTCACTAAGGCTTCAGAAATTGCTGTCCCAAAGAATGCAGGTACTTCTTCATCTAATGATGCAGACCAGTGGCCCTTACATCCCCACATTATGAAGACCTTTAAGAGGCTGGTCCTGTACTATATGAATCCTGCCATGCATGTGCGTCTGTGGATCTCCTCATTGGCTCTGTCAAGGTACGCAATGACCTGCCTAAACAGCCGCTACTACTACTGTCTTCCCCTTTCTCTCTCTCGCAGCACAGAGAAACCTACCAGTGAGGGCAACTGACTACGCCCCTTCCTGTCCCATGAGAATAAAGCCACCGGATTCCCGGAACGAGGTGTCATTGTTTGAAGGAAGCTTCTGCTAGATGGAACTTTCGATAGTGACTGCCTGCTAATCTTTTGTTTTGAAAGCCCAAAGCCAGGGCTAGTTTTCCTGTCATGACAGGAATTATCTTTGGTTATTTTTCCCTAAGATTAAACAGAATGACCCAGCTGGCACCCTAAATCATTAAACATTCATCTCTCATTCCCTCACATGGCTACAGTTTTCTTGTGAATGACCATTTTCACTCACTGCAGTTTACCTGTCAGACAAGGATTGAAGTGAAAGTGATTGGAGTGAAAGATGTTATTATCTGTCAGCTCCGCAAGGCTTGTGGACAATGCTGGCAGCACTGGGAGGATTGTTTTGTATTTTTCAAGTGCCTTCAGTCCCATCCAGCCATCCTTGTTAAGGGGTAAACTGAGACATATGCAGGTGGATCAGCCTATAATGCTGTGGATAATGGGCTTTCTGGACAAGTAAAGATCAACTGATCGATCGATCGACTTATTTACTCAAAGTGGAAGATGAAATGAGTAGAAAGAAAACAATTCTAACAGAATTACACCATTATGAAAAATGTTAAAATGTACCTCCCAAGAGCCAACTGAAAGACTGAAAGAAAAGCTAGTTAGATTATAGATTATGTCACTAGGACCATAAACTAGTCGTTTTCAACCTTTAGTCCTTCAAAGTTCTCCAGTGAATATGTGGAGAACCCCCTATAAAGCCCATGATATCTACCATCTCATAATTCTGTTGCCGACTTTTGTGCTTGTATTTGAACTTACGTTTTTTAACAAAAGCATATTTGCTGCTAGTGCTACTATACTGCCTGTGCTTTTTAAAGCATAAAACGCAAAAAGGACATTTCAAAAACAGTCTATGATTTTATTAATAAGTTATTTTCTTAATCATAGCATGCAACAAGTAGGCACTTTTTACAAATAAATAATAAACAGTAATTATCAAAACAGAGAATTTCTTACTGCAGATATTTTTGATAAGAGCATAAGCAGCTTGTTAGTCACTGGTCTCGAGTGACTCAAAAAAAAATCTGAAATAATTTTTTACATGCAGAATTAGTTGCTGCAGTCATTTTTTCATAACTTAATTACAGAATGTAATGAATTGTCCTATGGATTAAGCACTGGACTGTTTCTATCAATGATGACCACATTTAACAAAAGTGGAAAGGCAACTGCTTTTCTCTCGACATACAACAATCAAGGCATTGTGCAGCAGTCACGCAAAGCTAGTATCACATTACACATATTCAGGCCGTCAGACTTGATGACTGCTGTTGCTGATCTTATTACTGGACTATGCCAGATTACATGACTAGGCTGGACATGTAAAATTAGATGAGTCTGTGACAATACCAAAACATCTTGAGCTTGCTCTTTTTTCTGATAGCCAATAATGTGCTGCCTGACACTAGTGGCGTCCCGTACTTTGGGTTTACAGCTACAAAAATTTCAGCCACAATCTCTGTCCTTTGTTTTTCTTTATTTTTATCCTACGTGATACATAAAACACCAGATGCCAGACACACAACCCTTTCTTCTATTGGAGGTGGTGCAAAACACCTACATTTGTTATTCCTTATCGCTGCATTATACATTGTACTTTCAGGTGAGTGCTCAATGGTTATCAGCTGTTTTGCACATACAGTTAAGCCCAGTGACTTAAGACAAAATCAAATTTGTTTAATTTTGTCAGGCGGAGTCATAGACAGTTCGCGGGGTATGGACACTAGTAAATGTTACAACAGAAAACTGGCGGTCATGGAAGCATGCTGTGACTGCTTCTGACTTACTATGATTACTTATGAAGTTTACAACTGAAAATTGGTGGAAAAAACTGTCTTAATGTGACATTGCCTTAAGATGTGAAAGGTTTGACAGCTCAGACACCTGTACAGCTTTATAAAAGCGAATAAGTGGGAATGGTGGTTCTGAAGTCAACATACCATCTTCTCCATGAGAATGTCACATCATGATAAAAAAGTCAAGTTCATAAAGACAATAAGGCATGTCACCTTCTTTTCACTTGTTTTTGTCAGGTCATTATGAGCAACCCTCTCCCATTATAATTACAGATTAGTAACTGTGATGCATGTAACGATTAAACTGTGAACTGCTGTGCACATGTGGGGAGTCCACCCAATCTCAATCTGAACATGATGTAGACACTGGAGACACATTTTAATGCCAGGTGTAAATGTAATCTAGCTAAACTATATATAGCTATAATCAATATATGAAACACACTTTAAAGGGAATCTTTAAGTAAGCTGTGGGTTGTACGTAACATTTTGATACCAGGAACAGATGTGTCCCACAGGCCTAAAGTTGAACTATTTAGGTATTTTGCAGCTATTTCATAATTATTTTCCGTCATCTTGTGGCTCCCATGGAAGCTTTCATGAGGCCCCCTACTGTGTTGCTGTTCCCCATTAAGAAACAAGGATATAAACGACCACACAAATAACACAACAAAATGACATGCTGATTGTACCTGAAGATGATTTTTTATTGTATTCAATTAACAACACAACTTGATGAGGCCCTAAGGTGCTCCCCACTGGTATGCTTTCAGCAGAAATAGTGCTGTTTTCTGGCAAGTGTTTTAAAAATAACTTTCCTTCAAATGTGAACTGCAGCATCTATGAAGGTTCGCAGACTAAAAACAAAATTTAAAAAAAAAAAGCAGAACAAACTGAAACTTCTTAGTTTGTATGCAGAGAGTACAGGGAAATTATCATGAGGCAAACGTCAATTCCCTAAAGCTCCGGAAATTGTTCACTTTTAAAACGCCAGGAAGTGTACGCATTCTTATTCAACACAGGTCTCATCGAAATTGACTGCAGATCAGTTGGTGACTCATGAGTTTCCAGGACTAGGTAAGTCACTGAAGAAGCCTCTTATAACAGATTGTGTAACTCTCTGCCAACCTTTCAAATATACCACAAAAAAACTAAAAACAAAACAGATATCATCCAAAAAAACAAAACAGCCCTTTTAGGTATATTGAAAGTTATAAAAATAAAGGAAACTAAGGTTTTTATTAAGGTCTTGTAGAAATTACTTAATGTTTTGGATGCATTTTTCAAGCCATTGCACTATAATAAACAGAAAATTAAACCTTACCTGTAAACCCAAGAGCAGCACAAAAAGCAAAGAAAGAGAAGATAAATATTAATGAAATACATAGGCAAATATTTTTCGTAACAAGTTATTGTAGTTCTTAGTATTACAAAATGTTAAGTTATAAATATGACTTTATATTACTTTATTCCTTTCAGATTTTTTTCACACTAAGTTTGTTTAGTGTGGTTTTTTGAAATTCTGGTGCAATTTCCCCGAAAGTCTGGATTATTGAAAGTAGATATGAACACGCTAATAGCATCGACACCCTTTGGAAAGGGGGG
Source organism: Polypterus bichir lapradei (assembly GCA_026402145.1). Taxonomy (NCBI): domain Eukaryota; kingdom Metazoa; phylum Chordata; class Cladistia; order Polypteriformes; family Polypteridae; genus Polypterus; species Polypterus bichir. The sequence continues at coordinate 1,232,601 of JANRMT010062792.1, read as the reverse complement.
TCTCTGTTCAGTACCAAGTGAGCTCTGGATCAATTTTGCATGAAATATGAATGTGATCATACATGGGACCGATCTAATTATGTGAAAGACTGTACATTCTGGGTGAAACTGCATCCTGTGGCAGATTGTAATTAGGGAATCTAATTTACAGCATAATAAGTCGATGATTAACACAGAGCATTAGAAACAATAAAATGGTAAAGGTTGTTGTCAGGCACACGTAAGTGGGAGGCATCCTCAAGGCTGTATGCAGGTAAGCAATACCATCCTTAACGCTATCTCTCTTTCCATCCACAGTCCAGAAGAACCTCGAATGGGAGGCAAGTGACGTCACTTCCTGGTCCACATCACTAAGACCTGCCCCTTCCAGGAATCAGTGTTAGAAACCAACCAGGACCGGAAGGAGCCTAACTAACCACGACTGAGAAATATCACTCAGAAGCCCAACATTCCTTTCTTGTCTTAGCACCCTCGTGTGCTGTTTCTTTTGGCCAATCCCTTGGATTAAACAGGAGCCCACTTGTTACCCAACACTCCTTGGTGGCATAAGTCTCCTATTATCACAAGGTATATATGCACATAACTAAAGATGTAACACTATTTGCATAAAAAAACTTACACATTTATAAATTCTCTTGCGATCGAATGCATCAAAATACATGCAGAGATGGCAAGAAACAAACAGGAATGCCCTGTGAGGCCAGTCATCAACCCCCAATAAACTTATTCCACAAAAGTGTATCTCGCATATGCACTCACCCACTGGCATTAATAATCCACAGTAGCTAAAGTTACATCATTAGCACAAACCTACAAACTGTTTCAAATTCAGTTTGTAGATCTGTGGTAATGACGTAACTTTAGCTACTATGGATTATTAATGCCAGTGGGTGAGTGCATACGCTAATATTTTTTGTATATTTGCTTACTTCAAGGTGGCAAGTTGCCGCTCTTCAGCACTAACACTGATTCACATTTTAGTTGACCAGCATGTAATATGGTGTTTTACCAGCTTTTCTTTTTTGCATTACTTCATAGATTACACACACGTTGTGCAGTCAGTGGGTGAACTCAGTAGCAGCAGCAGTGGTGATGTTTTCTCTACCTATGTTGCCACATCAGGAGCATTTTTAACACAAGGAGGTCAATGTTCAGGTCTAATAAAGCAAACTGAGCTATTATTTTGTGACTCCAATGAAGGATGAACCTCGAACCCCACACGTTAAAAATAGTCTAGACTGCCAGACAACTGTTCCCCAGGAAAAACACACAAAAATACAATCTGAGCTGCAGGTTGGCGTTTACCAGAGGCAAACAAACACAAATGCAACATCATATTGAAGTCAATTAAGTGCTACTATAAAACGCAACTTAAACACCTAGGTCGCTCAAAGCGCATTCATTTAACCAAGATCTGAATGCCCATGTGGACATGGCATTAGAGTGTGAAAACACGTTTAGTGTATTCCTGTGAATTCTGATTCACTGTTTAATGAAAATGAAAACAAACTTTGGTTCTTACCTTTAAACACACATTCTATAAAGGAGCATCACTATTTGCTCAAGTCTACTAAAATTCATTTGTAAATTCTGTATCCAGCCAATCAGCTTTCAGCAAGTAATTTCTAGTCAGTAAGCTGGCTATAATTATGCCACACCATTAATCCCTGGACATTTGTTTTTAAGTTATTGATGCATGATGTCACTTGAAAGCTGCACACTGAGCTCTTCCAGAAATAGCTAGGGACAAAAATAGAATCAAATGACTAGACCATTTAAAGTGCTGCTGCCATTCTTTACTATATATTGACTGTAATTAGATTGTGTCTCCTTGCTTCAGCATTCTGAATGCTGTGATTCTTCATTCCTCACCTAATTATTAAAATAAGATTAATCATCCCCAAATTTAAGTTGATCAGAAGTAAACTTTGAATGAAATGAATTTCACTTCACTCCTAAACTTATAACTTAGTTGCTTCATGGTACTCATACAAAAGGAGATATTTTCATCAAAAAATCATTACTGTGCTTGTTTTGAAACATTCTTTTACTTCAGTCCCACTCTTTATTTTTTGGTTTTTAACTTTGATCTGCTTAATTGATGTGAAAGTTACTTGTCATCCCATAGTCTCTTTCAATTGCTATAATGTAATTTTACCTATAGATATTTTATAATATCCATTATGTAGATTAGATAATACTGATATTTTTTGATTGCTAAAATTTAAAATCACTAAGCGTAAAAAAAGAAAAGCTGAATCAAAAACTAGCATAACTTCAACCAAAATTAAATAGCTGATCACGCCGAACAGTCTTTAGTTGAAAAGTAAAGATTATTTTATTAATATTCTCAAAATTGGACTCTTGGCAGTAAATCTGCCTAGAGAAAAAGTTCACTTGAGTTTATCTTGGCACACCTTTTGTGTGCATTTACGTGTACCACAATAAATGTCATAGTAACCACATCAAGCTATCCCGTAGTTTCAACTTCAGAAAATACACAAAATAATAAAACAATTTAATTGCTTAACTGAAAAAAAGCCAGCCACAGGGGATGCACAAACCAGTGTGTTACTTCGTGCCTTTCCCAAGTCTGGAAAAATGGGGAGAGTTACGTCAGGAAGGGTATCCGGTGTTAAATTTTGCCAAATCAATAAGCAGACAACAAGATTTGCATTGGGTGTGACAAGGATGGATACGATTAGAGAAATAAGTACATCAGAGGGTCAGCTCAAGTTGGACGTTTGGGAGACAAAGTCAGAGAGTCGAGATTGCGTTGGTTTGGATATGTGCAGTGGAGAGATGCTGGGTATATTGGGAGAAGGATGCTAAGGATAGAGATGCCAGGGAAGAGGAAAAGAGGAAGGCCTAAGAGAAGGTTTATGGATATGGTGAGAGAGGACATGCAGGTGATGGGGGTAACAGAACAAGATGCAGAGTACAGAAGGATATGGAAGAAGATGATCTGCTGTGGCAGCCCCTAACGGGAGCAGCCAAAAGAAGAAGAAGAATTGCTTAACTGAAAAAAAAATTCAATTTCTTAATGGAAAAATCAGACATTCTGAAATTCACAATATCTAGAATGCTTTCACTATTTACAGTCCACAAATGTGTGTACATTTTCTTGAGATTCTCATGTACTAGTCAGATTTGTTACTATGTATTGAAGCATTTACAGTAGTTTACTGGTAAAGACCTCAGAATTACTAATGTCACTTGTGCCCAAAAAAAACACAGTAGCTAGTAACACAATTTGTTATAGGGAGTCACAGTTCACTCTTCTTCCCTAGAGGATCTTCTGTTTTCTACCAATTTATTCTCTCATTATAATGCCTACTTGAAGCAGAATTACTGCTAGCCAAAGTTAAATAACCTTCAGCTGTAACATAAGGCCATTTAATTTTAAATTCAAAGCAGCTCCTCGGAAACTTTTATCTCTGTATAATCATTTTGGTTTGTCTAAACTTAACTTCTCAGAGCTTACTTTTTGAGAAACTTATAACAATTTCGATCATCTGCTATACAGTTATGTGTCTCTGAGGAAATCCTTAGATACAGTGGCACCCCCTCAAAACAAAAGGGAATATGGCACACAGAAATTCACCTTGACTTAATGAGAGTACTCAAGCTCTTAAATTAGAAAGGCAAATATAGGAGTGTAGATGAAGAACAACAGAGTTACAGGTCTTCTGATCTGCATGGACAGACAGTGTGTAGAGGAATGTGATTTTATTATTTTGTTTATTTCATGTGCTTGAATGTTTTAAAATCATTATAGACATTTTATAATATTGTAACTATATGTTAAAACTGTAAATTATGTTTACTTGTCTAACCAAAGAAAGAGGAAGTGTTAGTAGAGATATAAGACTGAAAGTTAAAAAAAAAACAAGAATGAAAATTATCAATGCAAAGGTGCAGTCTGGTAACATGATAGGTCAGAACTTTTGATGGTAAAATGGCAATATTCTGTTTTTTCCACAAGTGTAAAAGTGAAACTCTCAAACTATTGGTTATCTTCATGTATGCACACCTTGTGAACATGTACTGATATGGTCTGTCAAATTGACATTAGACAAAGAAAACCTGAGGTTATTCAACTTGGTCTTGAGAAGCTTTAAAAATTCACCAAACAGAACCAGGAAGGTGGAGAAGAATGAAGAACATGGTCACCAAGAAGACACACATGCCTTGTGTCGCAGCAATGTAACCTCAAGAGACTGAATGGAACATACATTTGGTGTGTCTGCTAGCGTACTCTATGACAGCTCCTGAAAGAGCCAGGTTGATTCAGTGATTTTGCCTCATCCATTAACTTTTATTTGCTTTTGGCATTTTAAGAATATTTAAGAATGTTAAAGACTGTAATTGTTGTGTCACAGGCAAGTAATTTGATGCAGGGCAGCATTCACAACAAAAATTAATGACAGTGTGGAGACAAATCCAATTGAAAACCACCTTATTTCAAACATGAGCCTCAATATAAAAGAAATGTCTGATGAAATCAAAGTATCACTGCATAGATGTATTACCTTATATGGATATACCCTATACCAAGGCGTGGTACACAAAACTTTAATAGCCAAAATAAAAGAACTATTTTAAAAACAGACAAAACAACTAATAAGTGCTATTCTTCATTAATGATTGAATAATATTGCCTTATTGTCTTGCAGTCTGGAGTTTAGAGAAAAGAGAAGACATGCTCTGATAGGAGAAGTGAGGCATAGTAGTGGTCAGTAACAGGCACAGTCAGATCCCTATGCCCAGCTACAAGTGCATTATGTCTGTAGGCTATGCGTCCTTTCAGGCCAGGGGCCTCATGTATAAACGGTGCGTACGCACAAAAATGTTGCATACGTCCGTTTCAATGCTAACATTGCGATGTATAAAAACTAGACTTGCCGTACAGCTTGCATACGCAAGTTCTCCGCTCAGTTTTGCAAACTGGTGTCACCCAGCGTTAAAGTAGTCCCACTGTTCCTGTGTGGCATCCGTTTATTTTTTAGATTCACATCCCTGACGCGGCTTTATCAAATACACTGATATTAACTGTATATCGTTTATTAGTTTAAGGCATCCAATTGTAATCAACCTGTAACCATATACTGGTGCACAGAATGGCCAAACTATTCCATATACTATAGCTGCTTTAGCGTTGTCACTGTCAGTGCAGTATTTAACTCACTATATCTAAGTGTGGAATCACAGCTCTACAGCAGCTGATCGGATTATCGGGATACAGCATCTAGTGCACACTGTCTCAGCCATGCATACAGTATATTTGAACTCCTGCCATACAGTACAGCAAACGCTTCAGAGCCTTTCCTGTAGGGACCTTGCTCTTCAGAAACAGTTTCATCCCAAGAGCTCTAAACGCATTCAATCAGTCTATCAAGTGATAAGTACAATCACCTCACTGTAAACTTGCATTACAGTTATAATATTGCACAACCTGAGCAACTTTATAAAGCGTGTGTTTACATATGATGACTGGCTTCTAAGTCGATTTAAATTTCCATTCTTGGAGCTCTTGATATCATTTTTAAGATGAAATGCAGTAAAGCATGTTTATTACATTATACAGATAAGTTTTAAACTTGATTAAAATAATGTATATTGTTAATAATTAAACATGTGAGGACACGGTGGACAGCGGCAGTGACGAGCTGGCACTCCGTTCGGGGATTATTCCTGCCTTGCACTGTATGCTTGCTGGGATTGGCGCAACCCTGGATGGCTAGATGGATGGAATAATTAAACATGTACTACGAAGATATTTCAATGTTCCAGAAAAGTTTTGAAGAATCTGCATTCTAAGCTTACAGATGGCTTGACATTTATTACAGAGCTGATCGTGTGGCGATTGGTTACTTGGAGAAAAAAAAGAAAGGACAGGAATTGGAGGTTAGTATGTTTGAGAGAGACAGTACTGCTGCAATAAATTATTTCATTGAGGGTCATGCACGGCACAGCAAGCATCTTGTGGAAGGCAGGAACAATCTCTGGACTGGGCACCAGCTCATCTCTAATACTGCGCCACCGTGTCCCCATGTTTAATACACACTTTAATTCCTATCATTATGAAAATTATATCAAGTATACATCTTAATATTTAAATTAAGAGAACTATAATATCATTAATGTAATGTATTCTGTGTCCTGTTGGTGGAAAAGAAAGCCCGTTTAAGAAGCACGTAGTGATTCACACACATAGAGTACGTAAAAGAAAACATAGAATATGAAGCATTTAACGTGCTACTTTAGTTATGATGAGATTTGAGAAACTAGTAAATTAAACGATTTTAAGATGATTTAAAGTACGTGAGTAAAGTGGAAATTTCAAGATTAAAGTTGACATTTGGACATTTTTTTCAACTGTGTCCCTATTTTGTTTTTCTTTTCTCTGTACCCTAATACCCTTCCATATGACACTCAGACGGTGTGCTACGACTTGCCTTTTCACAGCGACTTCTTATTTATTTCGGGCTTGTTCTTGAACTTTCGAGTTTCTCTGCCACTCTGTTACTCGATCAGCTTCCTTTTGTTGTTTATATCACTGCTTAAACCAACAAATAGTACGTTTTTCCTTGCCTCTACTTGGTATTCGCTGAAATTCTTTTTTTTCTCCTGTGCTATTGCCATTGTCTTTTCACAGAACGTAAAACATAAGGGGCTATTTATATGGATTTACATAATCAAACAGGTGTAATTCTGGGAGGGGTGACAGGCACTTGTACCATTATTACATTTCACGCAGACAATGATTTATGTAGTGAAAGAACATGGAAGTTGGCATATGCACAGATTTATGCATCTGTATTTGTTTGTGCATACGAACATTTCCGCTTTTGCCTATATGCCATGTTTTAGTGTGAATTCTACGCACAGCGTTATGCATGAGGCCCCAGGTCAGTGCAAGAACAAGAGTGGGGGGTGGAGGACATACTGTATGTGTGGTGTAAGTCTACCTAACAAAGAAACTGGGCGTGAAAATAAAAGAATCTGTTTTATAATAGGGTCACCCCAAAACCCTTCCACAATAAAACACAGTATTAAAAGAAATACTGCAAAAAACATCTTGTTTTGACTCCTATTCCAGATTAATAGATAAAAACAGCAATAATACTCATGTACATTTGCTAATCTGGCAAATGGGAGCTCTGAACCACCAGGAAAAATACCTACAAAGATTAGCAGTACAGATTTTATGGACTTCTTTAATGAAAAAATGTATAATAAAATTCCCAAATTTCAACATCATCTCACAAACAAAATATTGCAGTAACAAACCCTGTCTTTCCTTGAGCACACCACTTTAGTAATTTAATCAGCAAATCACATCTTGAATTTTTAAAATTAAACCTGTGAAAGTATCAATCACAGTTCTGGCAGCACACATTACAGTACATTATCAATAGATTGGTATTGACTGATACATTTCCTAATGCACTAAAAGTATCAGTTATCAAACCATTATTCAAGAAAATAAGAGCTAGACCCAAATTTGCTTAATAATTAAAGAGACTTATTTAAATTTTGCCTTTTTCCTTCTAGTGTACTTTAGAATATAGTTGCTATAGAGTTTCAGTTTCACCTCACACATGACATTTCTGGCTTTCGTACTGGTCACAATACCGAAATAGTATTAACTCAAGTTGTGAAGGAGCTTATAATATCTTTCCACAAAGGAAATGCCACAGTTATTATGTTGGCAGATTAAAGTGCAGCCTTCAACAGCACTGATTTTTCTAGTTTGTTACATAGGCTGTAAAATTACATTGGGCTGTCAAGAACCATCGTTGAGAGGTATAGGTCATATTAATCAAAATGTGATCAGTGCTCAGACCTATAATACTTACACTTTACATGCTTCTGCTAGGGAAATACCATTAGAAAATATGTCATTCACTCTTGTCCATACTGATGGAACTAAACTGTACCTTTCTTTCAAACCAAACAGAAATGTCATTCACTGGGACAGTGATGCAGACTACAAACGTTTTCACTTTTTAACTTAGTCAGTCTAAACATTAGTTTTAATTATTCAGCATGCGAATTAGGTGTTGTCTTTGACACCAGATGGTGTTTTATAACACACATTACATCCATCCATTATCCAACCCACTATATCCTAACTACAGGGTCACGGGGGTCTGCTGGAGCCAATCCCAGCCAACACAGGGCACAAGGCAGGAAACAATCCCCAGGCAGGACGCCAGTCCACCGCAGGACACACACACAACCACACACTAGGGACAATTTAGGATTGCCAATGCACCTAACCTGCATGTCTTTGGACTGTGGGAGGAAACCAGAGCACCCGGAGAAAACCCACGCACACACAGGGAGAACATGCAAACTCCACGCAGGGAGGACCCGGGAAGTGAACCCAGGTCTCCTAACTGCGAGGCAGCAGCACTACCCACTGCACCACCATGCCGCCAACACACATTACAACACTCTCTAAAACCTACCTTAGAATATGAAAAAATTAAATACTATAAAATTAAGATGGTTTATAAAAAGAAATTAACGATTGAAATTGATTATTCTCAGCCTGCTCAATTCATTCTATATGCAGCTGTCAACTAATTCAGAATTTATTATTTACAAACCAGAGTGCAAATTAAGACCTTAAGATGTGGGTCTACTAAAATTTCCATGGATTAATAAGATAACATTAGGAAGTTGAGTTTTTAGTTGCAGGACCCCAAAGCCATGGAATGATTTGCCTGTTTATGTAAGGGATTCCCCTTCAGTCTCCGTTTTTCAATCCAGGTGGAAGACTCACTACTTTAGTTTAGCATACCCTGACTAGAGCTGCTGAGTAGCTGTGCATAATGCATCTGTTTCTCAGTCAATTGCATAATAATATAAGTGATGCAATAATAACACAATGTTCTGATAATTCCCCACTATCAATTATTTCTATCTAAATATCCTTCATCAGTTATTCACTTGCATTGCTACCTCTCATATCAAGCATCTTGTTTTTGAGTCTCAAGGTCACTTACTATCTGTATGGAGCACATTATTCCTGTGTCTGTGAGGCTTTTTTGCTGGGTACTCAGATTTTCCTCAAACATCCCAAACGTGTATTTTATGTTAATTTGGTTTCTATATTGGTTTCACCTGTATGTGAGTGAACATTCTTATTAAAAGTTCATTCAAACCTGGCGCTTCAAAATGTTGGGCTAGTAACTTCCCTTTCTAAATGAAACCTTGAATTGGATGAATGGGTTTGAGAATGCCATTTTATGTTATCCACTCCTCTCAAACTGAATGCTCCTGCTTTTTTTGCATACTTTCTTCTTCTAAGTCATTCCATAATCTTCGTTACACTTATTGATTCATGATTACATTTTTGGAATCTGCTTACTCAATTATGAAGCCACATCCTATGTGCAAGGCTAAGGCCAACAGTAGTCAGGGCTCTAGTCCTTTGCATACAGTATTTATACAAACCTCTGCACTTAACCATAATGTGTCAAACATCCAGACATAGACATTAATTAGAATGCATAAGGAAACTAAGCTGCCTGGACAAAATGTGCACAGACATGATGAGAATTAATTAACTCTGAACAGCAGCAACCAGGCCAGGAACTGAATATAGTGTCCAGTATCTGTGAAACAGTAGCACAAACTGCTGTGGCATTGTGCTGCCTCCTTCATTCTATCAAAGTAAGATCATTATGTGGGTACTGTTGCTCCCAAGACTCAACTTGCCTGCAGATGGCATTGTACTACTGCCTTACCTTGGACATGTCCACACAAAAATTCAACCAAATATCTGTGATGCACTATTAATTCTGTAGCAATAAGAATCCCATTGAATTCCAGGGTTACATGTGAGTAAAAGGGTTGGAAACTTGGTATTGAATCTTTCATCTTTATTTTGCTGTCCTGTAGTTCTACTAGCTTCCTTTTTATTCTATCTGCAACATCATTCTAACTGTAAAACAATGTTTTAAAATGCTTGAGTGAAATATTTAAAGCTTTTACAAAAATCATTTAATATAATTTGATGGCTTTTCCAATAAACATCAAATCTATCTTTATTTTTCTTGACTGTGGTTTTTACAAATTATTATTTTAATTTAGAATATACATAGCTAATGGGCTGATTATCCATTTATATAAACTATAAATCAATGAAGATATTAATATTTGTGAGGCTGGTTAATATATGGTTAAGTGCAGAGGTTTATCTTTTGAGATGTGACTGAGACTCATGTGAAGTACCTAAAAGGTAGTAGTAGTAGTAATAATATCAATTGTGCAAAATACAATGGAATACTTATTTACATGCAATATACAACACGTTACCACTCTCTAGTGTCATCATAAACAAGGAAAACACAAATCAGTTTTCCTTATGTACTCCCTTCTGATTCTATCCTCCAATTAAACTAAACTTTGTGGAAGAAACACAGACTCTGATAGATCACTGATTGTTTTACACTTTCTTCAAATGGAAAAATGGTAATTAAAGTAAAAAAAAGAATCAAAGCAGACAAAATATTTTAAGTCAGTAATGTGCACATTATTGTAATATTAATACAAGATTAACCTTATATCTAGTTTATCCAATCTCCCCATCATTATAAGACTTCCTTTTTCTAAAGGAGGGTATCTTAGTCACAGATTAAATGTAGCACAGAAGAAATATCATATTCAAGAATAAATCATTTAAGCCTCCATGAGGTAACAAATGTAGTGGTTAAGGCTTTGGACTTCAAACCCTAAGGCTGTGGGTTCAAATCCTAATACTGACTGTGTGTCACCATGAGCAATTCACTTAACCTGCCTGTGCTCTAACTGGAAAAATCCAAACAAATGTAACCAATTGAATCATAAATGCTATAAGTTGCCTTGGTGTCAGCCAAATTAGTAAATGTAAATATAACTAAAATGCAAGCACTGCAAAGGATAATGAGATCTCTGTTTACTTACTAAAGTTTGCCTTACACACAAAATTTTATTAGTTGAGTACATCCTGGATTAGAGTGATTTAAAATTTTAAAACCTCCAGGAAAATACCTATTTTAACTCTTGAATTATCAAAACTTTTATCTGATCTAACTATAAAATTAAAATAATCTAGAAGAACGATTTCAGGCAGATGAAATTTAATGTAAGTAAATGTAAAGTGATACACATAGGAAGTGAAAATGTTAGGTTTGAATGCACAATGGGAGTTCTGGAAAAATAATGTACACCTTATGAGAAGGATTTAGGAGTTTTAGTAAACTCTATGCTATCAACTGCCAGACAGTGTTCAGAAGGCTAACAGAATGTTAGGTTATATAGCACAATGTGTAGAGTACAAGTCCAAGGAGGTTAGGCTGAAACTTTATAATGCACTGGTGAGGCCTCATCTGGAGTACTGTGTGAATTTTGGGTTTCCAGGCTACAAAAAAGACATAGCAGTGCTGGATAAATTCCAGAGAAGAGCGATTAGGCTGATTCCGGTACTACATCTGAGTTATGAGGAACAATTAAAGGAGCTGAACCTTTTCAGTTTAAGCAAAAGGAGATTAAAAGGAGACATGACTAATTTGTTTAAAATTATGCAGGGAATTAGTACAGTGGATTGAGACTGTTATTTTAAAATGAGTTCATCAAAACTAGACGATGTTATTTTGGAAGAATTAAGTTGATAAGGCTGGTGATCTTTGTTGGGCTGAATGGCCTGTTGTTGTCTAGATTGTCCTAATGTTCTAATGATCAACTTGCTAACCTAAATATGGGACTGGATACCCTTAGCATTCACAACTGTAGGAGTTTATTAAAAGGCATGAAACTCTCATTCGTATGTGTCTGATGTAACTGGTATTATTTATGTCTTATTCAAATTAAACAGTTTTAGATTACAACTGAATTAGGGTTAAGGGTAGGGTTAGGGTTACTAACCTTAGTTTTTTGATATGGAGAAGGCTTATGATAGAGATTAGGGTTAGGGTTAGGGTTGCCATGTCAAGAGGTCTGTAGGTGCATAAGATAGAAAGGAGAACCAGAGAAAGTATGTGAGAATTGTCCAGGATGTATATGAGGGAGTGAGGACTCAAGTTAAAAGTGGTGTTGGAGGGTAACAGATAAGATCCCATTTACAGCAGATCTGCACCAGGGATCTTCTTTAAGTCCTTACCTCTTTGATCTGGTTATGGATGTGTTGAGTCATGGGATAAAGGACCAATCTCCTTGGCGCATGCTTGATGCTGATGATATTGTGTTGTATAGCACCAGGAAAGTGGAAACAGAGAGACAGAGGATTGAAGATAAATAGGAAGAAGACAGAATATATGATGTTTAATGATGATCAAAATTCAGAAGTTAGCCTGCAGGGAGAGCTTTTAAAAAGAGTGGATACATTCAAATACAGTGGAACCTCGGGTCGCGAACGTCTCTGAACAAATACAAATTAGGTTACGACCAAAAAGTTCACCAAGATTTTTGCATCTGTTCACGACCACACACTCAGGTGACGAACAAGCTGGTTTCCCTTCCGGTTCGTACGTGCCGATGATTTCCGCATGTGTTCAGTCTCTCCCTGTACTGTACATTGTTCTCAGTGCATCACGTAGAGGGACTCTCCCTCAAAACTGTAACCTCCTCTCAACCCAGCTTCCTCCTGTGAGATAGCGGGTCCACAGCTCCTGTCAAAAAGGCCAGTTTTAATAAATAATCACCACACTTGCGGCTTAGCGAGGGGGCATGGTGGTGTGTGGCCGAAGCGGTTCCTGAGGAGTTTGTGATGTGGGCATTTCTTACAGGTGAGAAGTGGTCCGCATCTGTAATTGTTCCCAGGAGCTGCTGATTGCCACGACTACCATGTCCTCTTTATAAACAGAAGCGCGACTCGGCTAAAGGGAAAAAGAAGAGAACAGGAAAGAACGGGAGGCTGCAGGAGAAGGCAGGAAGCAGGAGGAGAAAGCCGGTGCAGGAGAGAGAGAGCGAGTGAGAGCAAGCGAGCGCGAGAGAGCAAGCGAATGTGAGAGAGAGAGAGAGAGCGAGCAAGCGCAGGCAGGCTCGCTTGCAGCTGAAAGCGAGCGAGCGCAGGCAGGCTCGCATGCAGCTGAGCAGGGAGCCTGGGGGTTTGTCTCAGTATTATTCAATGTTTTTACATTTAGTTTACTATTAAACTGTGCATTCTATGGTATAATTAACTATATTTGTGCTTAAAAATCTTTAAAGAAAATATATTTAAGTATAGTTTGTACGGTTTGGAATGGATAATTTATATTTACATACAATCCTATTGGGGAAATTACTTCAGGTCACGACCAAATCAGGTTACGACCAGAGTTTTGGAATGAATTACGGTCATGACCCGAGGTTCCACTGTATCTAGGATTAGTAGTAGCCCGAATGGAAGAGATTTAGAGATAACCCACCAAGTGCAGTGTGGATGGAACAATTGGAAGAAGATATCAGATCAAAGAATTATGGCAAAAGCTACATGTAAGGTTTTTAAGACAGTGGTAAGACCAGCAATGCTGTATGGAGATGAGGAATGGGAGCAGAGGAAGTGCAGTAGAAGAAGTTTGATGTGGCTGAAATGAAAATGTTGAGATGGATGTGTGGAGTTACAAAAAGGACAGAATAAAAAATTAGATAATCTAAGGTACAACAAAAGGGGGCAAGATACCTAAGAATGTGCACAATAGGAGGTTAAAGTGGTGTGGACATGTGATGAGGAGAGAAAATGAATATCTGGGCAAAAAATGAGAATGGAAGTACTGGGGAAGAGAAAGCATGACAGGTCAAAGTGGAGATGGATGGGTAAAGTAAAAGAATATCTATACTGAAGGAAAATGGTTTGACTGGGGATGAGGTGCAGGAGAAGGTTGATCAAGCACATTGACCCCACATAGAAGTTTAAAAAGAAGAAGAAGATAAAAAGGAAGATAATTTAATTGAATTTTCAATCAGTTTCTCTTACTATCACATGCAGAGGTTAAAACTAGAACAGGATGACAACCTCAAATATCATGGTTACTGGAACTCAAACTTTATGCATTCAAAACATATAAATCAACTTGAATACAACTTATCTCAGTACCAACCCTTAGATGTAGTATTTCCCCAGTTTTTAGCAAACTGCAGAGACCCCATGAAATTATTATTATAAATTACCAGTAATAGGTGAGCACAGAAACTAACCTGATACTGTCTGATATATAAAAAATATAAACTGTTATAGAAAATTATTTAAAAATGAGTACTTTTAAGGAGTAAACTAGATAGTTTAAGACTAGAGATTGAATAATCTGCCTCAAAATCTGGTATTTACAGTTGCTTATTATCAATTATTGTATTCTATACCTTAAAACGTTTACCTTGGAAACAGCTCTGGAGGATCTACTGCTGATTTCTAAAAATGAAACCAAACATCCATCCTGTAGCTCATGTTCCCTTAAACAGTAATTTACTTTACTTGCACTGCTTATTCTTCTAATTTTTAAAGCCTCTTTATTCACAGAAAAGGCACTGTTTCCAACTTCAAAAGAGCCATGGAGATTTTGACTCAAAAATGGCTAAATATGCATTGATTTTACTCATTTTCTTTCATTCTAAAATTTCTGAATAACTTCAGTAGCACTTTGAACACTACAAGCTATTTAAACATTTCAGTCTGGCTTTTATCCCAGTCATGAAAGAAATTAATTTAACCCATGAGTTTAATAATATTCATATATCCTCAGAATGCTACAGTCATTATGGTTTTATATTTAACATGATTGACCACATCAGTCTTATACAGGCTTTGATGAGAATTGCTTATGCAGGGCTAATATTTATTAAACCACTTGTAGTATGTATGCAAATATAAGAATAGTTCTTTGACAGCTCATCTGTTTTAACATAATACAGTTAGTCTCATTCATTTTTGTCAACATTTTTACCATGTTCAAATTGGACAGTTGGATTAGTCCAATCAAATTGACTTCTTAATTTTTAGAGCATTTCACAGATTAGAGAAAGCCCTGCTATGCTGGTGGACACAAAGAGGCTGGTTATAGAGACTCTGCAGAGACCACTGTCATGCAGTCTATGAATCACAAACCTGGAAAGGCCCTTTACTTTAAAGTTTGGCAAAAGGGTTTGTTCTCTACATGAGATGTTCATCTGAAAGTTACTCCCCAAAAGTGAGCTCCAAGACTTACTGATTCTTATTCGATAGTTCAAACAATTGACCGGCTCCCTATAGACCAGCACATCCTCCTCATTTTAACACCCACATAACTTTGGTGTGCGTGCTTCCTGTTATAAACATATTTTGGTTACTAGCTTCAAGCAATTTTTCGTTTGACTTTATTAATGGTTTAGCATTTAGGTTCTGATGACAGTTTTTTGGTTAGTAATGTCTGATAATACTCCTTTTGACAAAGTTCACAGTTTGGCAACAGTTTTTGAGGCTTTTGAAATTGCTACCTCACCAGCAGAACAATTTACATTTATTGCATTCTTGTTGATCATCTTTATAAAGGTGTTTACCATGACTTGGGAGATTTTCAGTACCTTGTCATGAACATAAGCCTTTTAAATAACCTTGTGTTCTTTTCATGTTTCTTAATGTAGATTATGTTTTTGTTATACTATCCCATAATGTGATATTTAGCCTGAAGCACCTTAATTGGACATAGACAGACCTAATTTGCTTAAAGACAGCTGATTAGTCCATAATTTTGCAGCACCATTGCACAAAAATAATGGGCGTGAATTTTTATATTTTAATGATTTTTAAGGATCTGACGACTTTTGTTGTTATTTGAAAACACAATCTCAGTTAACTGCATTCTGTCTATGCCTTAAATCTACTTAATCTAATTCAGGGCTGCAAAGAACTGGATCCCGTTACAAGGCAGAAACTAATTCTGGATGTGGTGTCAGTTCAATGTAATGCATGCTTATATTTACTTGTACATGGCCAATCTAGAGTAACATATTAAGTTAACAAATCTTTAGATGTGTAAAGAAAATGTTTCGAACAACCCACACAAACATAGGGAGAACTCAGAAACTCATCATAGACAGTGACCCAGCCAGAACTTTAACCTAGGAATCTGGATCTGTGAGAAAATAACACTAACCACTGCTCCACTGCTTCAATGTACTGAAGAAAAAAAAATGGTAATATCTAGCATGATAAATATTTGGCAGGTCTTTATTTAATTGCCTTTGTACTTTTAATTTTTTTATCCAGCCCATTCACCAGATAAGATTTCAGAATGTACGTAAGCCCTAGCTAAAATTCCAAAGCAGGAATATATTTGCAAGGCCTGCTAGCCTGGGAGAATACAGGTGGCTAGGACATGAACAGGCCACAACTGGGCTAAAATGTGATTCAGGATATAAGTCAGAAACTACAAAGCACCAACAAGAGAAGACAAGGTATAGTCATTTTCCATACATGTAGGAGAAGAAGACAATCTCTCTCTCTCTCTCAGTAGCCATATTCCAAAGGGCCTTGCTGGCTTGCCCTATGCAGACTACAATCCAGCACGGCCACATGGTAGTCTAAGTGGAATGAATGGATTATTACCTAGGTTGTATTATTAATAATCATTTGAACTCTGCTTACATTTTGGGCATATTATCTACAGGTATAATACAAAAACAAATGTACAACTTTTTCTCAAGCCTGCCCTGGCACTCTATCTTGTTGCCTGAGGTCATAGATATAAAAGGTAATATACAGTATGAGGGCAGTAGTGGAGATTTGGAGTCATTTTGTTAGTGTCTAAATTATAAAGAGCATAAAGGGAAGAATCAAATCAACCTAGGACCCTACCACAACAAAACACCACCTTTAAATAATTTAAGATTTAAAGTTATAATAAAAAATGTGAAAAAGTCCAAGTTGGCAAAACATTTTTTTTGCAGTCACTAAAAGTAATTTTTATTTGTTTAAAAGTAATAAATGTTTCCCAGCATAGCTGCCTAACGAGAAAAAACATATTTAGAGCACCTGCCGCTAAAGAAGTATAGTGCCCTTTGTGATTTTAATTGTTAATTAAGGAAAAACAAAATGCAAAGTTTAAATGTTAAATATCAAGAATACCCAATCAAATGAAATTTAAACTCTAAAACAAATTAATGATAGCATTTTCATAAAGCTATAGCACAGCAGTCATGTGTACCTACATAGCCTTTTTCCCCTAACCAGCCTCAAATTGATTTGAAAAGTTCTCCTTTAATATTGTAATACAGATAATATGCTGTAAATATATACTGTAGGAGCAAATCGACATGCTGAGGCCTGATTTTACTGTAGTATGTACAACACAGGAAATGCATTTGTCATCTGCCTTAGACAAAAAAGAACACAGGTGATTTTCTGTTTTTGTTGATTCAGTTAAAGCCAAATATGTCAGTGAAGTCTTCAGCAGCATCCCACTGACAGACCTTGATTAAACACAGCAAGAAGTCAATGTCCAATTTATGACATCGGTTTGTCAGGAAAGGGAAGGCTTTAAATAAAACCACATTTACACAAAAACAGAAAGATTACTTTTACATTTTTATAGTATACGTGATAAACAATGCAAAAATGCATTCTATGGTTTTGAAAAAACAATATTTTTTTAGTACCTAGATTTATTTTATGATCAGATTCAGCTGATTTAAACATGATGAGTAATATATCAAAAAATGAATGCTGTTGTGACCATGTTGAAACTCTTACCACACAGAGAGACACACTAGCAATTTCCCTCTTCTCATCAATATTTCAATCTAACAAACTGGTTTTTTTTTTACTAAGTTACTCAAATATACTTGTGGACAAGTTACACTATACAATCCATCTTTTGAGAGGAGCGAATATGAAAGGTATAAATAATCTTAACATTACAATATGGCTGCAATAGCACAAATACTTAATCCTAATGTAAAATGTTTATATTTATTTCTTAATGCAGCACGTGTTTACAATATTTAGTATCTAAAGTGCAGAAATGAAATCCTTCAGAGCTCACCTATTAGACTGAGAGACATTGGTTACCCCCTGATGCTCCCCATTAAGCAATATTTGCGCAAACGTCCTTTCAAATAATGTACAGTATGTGGCACTTTTTTTTGTTACTGTCTCTTTCCTTCTAAGAGACAGTCATGTCAATGTTGTCACAGACAGCTGGGGTCCTTGTCCAGTCGGGATACCTCTTCACTGTATGGACCAGGGAAGCAAGCTTGGTCAGGACCGTTCCTCCCCCGGAATGCTAGATGGCAGCCCCCCTGGGCTGCAGCGGTGCCTTGGACTCCAGCAGGGCTTCATGTGAGTTGGAGTTTGGTGCAGCCCTGTTGGGATCCGTGGGTGCCGCTAGGGGGTGCTGTAGCTGCTGCTGAGCCCTACAGAGCAGCTCTTCCACCACACCCGGAAGTGCTGCTGGAAATAGGTCATCAGGCCCTTGGAGCACTTCTGGGAGTGTTATAAAAGGAGCCAGAGTCGGGAGGAAGTGGACAAAGCTAGAGGAGGTGCGGAGGAGAAAGATGTCAAAGAGAAGTATTGTGATTGGGATAAGGCTTTTTGTGTATACTCCAAGGACTGTGTTGTGCCTGTGGGAAAGGGGAAGGTGTTGCTCACAGGTGAAGAAAAGAAAAATAAAACATTTATTTGTTTTATCAGTGTGCCCCCTGTGTCTGTCTTTGTCGGGTTGAGCGCTAGTATAGCGGCTTTTGTCATTAAAAATCAGAACACAAAAATCTTATCACATTCTAAACTAAAAATAGGAAATGCCTGCAGGTGACATTTTATTTTAAAGAATGAATGAAACTTGAGTTGATCTTGCAAAATAAAGTTATTTTCATCCTAGAAAGCTCTGAGGCTAAATCATGTCACATCTATGGCTATGGCTTGTCACTTTCTCAAATTAAACCCTTTTCAATTCCAAATGTAAACACTTGTGTATCAGTGGGTCAAAGGATAGCATCAGAAAAGCATTCACCCATTTCCTACCAAACCCATCTACAGCATTCCAGTTGAAGGTGGCATGGGACTGAACTTATACTGGCAGCATAAGGTGATAAATACCAACCAACTCCTGGAAAGAGTGCTACTCCATGTAAGACACCCTTATGCACACACCACACTCACTTATTCCCAGCCAATTTAGATTTCCTAATGAACCTAAGACCTATGCCTTTTGGATAATAGAGAGAAATTGAAATGCTTGACTAAAAACATGGGGACCCTATGGAGTTGATCTCATGAAGCCTGAGTTATGAGACAGGAACATCAAACACTGTAGCACGGCTCTGCCTAAAACAAAGCAATAACGCATAAGTCTAGTCATGCTAGAAAGCATAAAACTAATTCTAAACAAGCAGAAGAATGAAGACCTGACTATTGTGTGTGTATGTGTGTGCTCTTTTACAAGGGTTAGAAGGTCTTTTTGTGACCAATAGACCTGTAACAGAACCTTTATGGTTTTCAGAAATAAATAAAACTAATGAACTTAGCTATTTTATTTTGAGATTGTGTCTTGAGCAATAGTTAGCATTGCTGCCACAAAGGACCATGGAGTTGCAGTTGATTCCTGACCGGATCACTTTATTATTTGCAGTTTTCATGTTCTGTTAGTGTCTGTCTTCCTGAAAATCTTTCCACATCTTTTCTGTTTCCTCACATCTGAAAGATCTTCAGTTTAGGATAAAAGGCTTTGGTAAACTGGCTTAGTACAAATGAGTTCAGGTTAGTGCTTAACTCTCTCTACTGTGGTGAATTCACATTCCATTTAAGCTTCTTGTGCCCAGTCAAGCTGGGATAGTTTTGGCTCTCTGCAATCTTGAAATAAAAAAGGCATTATGGACAGATGTTAAGAAGAAGGAGTCCAATGATATGGCAACATGAAACATTCAGTTGCCTTTAGGCTTCCTTCACCAGTGGTGGGCGAAATGGATTATTTAATTACTGCTGGGTTAAATACAGATACCCATTTTTTTCTAGATGTACACAAAAATATTTACATTTATTATACTTTCACCCATTCACAACTTCTTAAAATGTATACATTTAATTTTGATATAAACGGAGTCAGGTTAGGTTCAGCTTAGCTGGTAGCAGCAGGGAAATACACATCTTGCATGTGGCCCTACTCATCTTTATGTATAGACCTCTGTGCAGCTGCAAGGACAGCATACTCCACAAAATAAAGCTTTGAGCATGTCACTTGGGTTAATGGATAGTTTGGGCCTTGGCTCTCAAGTGTTTCTAAAGGGACCAGAAATGAGGCAGGACATGCTTATGGACTGAGGTTTTAAAAGAGCATTTTCACTACAAGGCAGGGAACCCTTGGATTTGGGTTGGAACTGAGAAGAATGACAGAGATTTGACAATCCATTTGATACGTACACCCAGATGGAGCAGCCAGATGTTAGGCTTTATACTTTAATTTGATATTTTGTACTTATTACTTTTCCTTCCCATTGCTTGTTATTATTACTTTGTTAATGAAACACTGTACCTTAGAGTCTGGTTTGATATTCTTGGTGTCTTTCTGGGTTTGGAGATTGCCTATGAGTGGCTTAATTGTTTATATAGTGGGTGTAATTTTGACAGTGTTATTTGCACTGTACTCTTGTTTTGGGAGCTTGCACTGATGTGGTGTTTTGCCACACTCACCATAGGATGAACCACCTCAGGATCCCAGATTAGGACCTAAGTGCAGCCTAGCAATGGGTGACACCTCAACACCACACTAGTTCAAATGGAATGGAGATTGTGAGAAGTGAAAAGTCCCCTTGCCATCACAGGTGTGCACCCAGAACACCCTGATGGTAGATCTACCCATGAGTTAGTTCACTTAATATGCACTCAATAAAGTGACTGATTGGATAATTGATTAACCATTCCAAACCATGTGAATATTTAAATAATCCTGGAATATCCATCCATCTTCCAAACCCTCTTATCCTGAGCAGAAGTGCGGGGAAGCTGGGGTCTATCCTAGCAAGCTTTGGGCACAAGGCAGGAACACGCCCCAGATAAGGTGCTAGTCCATTGCTGGGCGAACACACACACACAAACCCACACACACTAGGGATATTTTAGCATCACCAACTCACCTAACCTGCATGTGTTTGGACTGTGGGAGGAAACTTTTGAACCCAGAGGAAACCCACATGGACATTGGTAGAACATGCACACATCAGTCTTACTGTGAGGGAGCAGCACTGCCACTGCCCCAGCATACTGCCCTCCTAGAATATGAGATTACTTTTTGACCTTAAACCTACATTACTAAAGAAATACTACACACTAAGTCATTTTAAAAATACATTGATCTGTTAACTAATGCATTAATGCCAACATTTATCTAATTAAGAAAGACTGTGGATTAATGAATAAAACAGTCTTTAGAATGCAGGAATTGGCAAAACCTACAATGGCAGAACTGAAGAAGATAAAGCTCATGGATGCATGCTCTGAGGCATTTAAACAGGGGTTTTCCAGGCCCCTGCTGGTGGCTTCTCTTCTAGACAGTTTTCTGCCTTAATCCGATCTCTTCATTAAAGCAAATGATTAATTTACGTTTTTGTTTGTAGAGACAGCGCTTCACACAGAAGCTGAAGTGTGTGCTTCAGCTTTCAGAGACGATTAGAAGGACTTTTATTACACTTAAAGCTTGTAACAGATGGAAGTTTTGTCTTTGATTTCTCAGGTGCATTCATTAGGTAGTAGTAAACGTAAAAGGGGAGACCTTCCTCTTTCCTGCTGTGTTTTAAAAGGAACACTGTCAAATGCTCTAGTATTCATTTTTAATTAGATAAACTGTATTAGATTGTATTACAAATATTACCTTGTTCACTCCTAAACTCTTTTACATTTCTGCTTATTTAGCATGCCTAATCTGATATTTACTAGATACTTGAATTCATTTTGTTATGTGAAATATTAAATGTTTGTCTTCTAAAATACTGTGTGATATATCAGCTAGTAAATATGCCTCTATCTATTGTTGCACACGTGTCCTTAGGGGGCAGTTTAAGGGCTCTGGTGATTGCAATATCCTACTGCTCCAGGGGTTGGCGCTATGTGCTAATCTTTTCACTTCCTCCCTCTGCTGACTGGGAGACTGACGGCTATACTATCATCTAGGTGTTTAAGTCATTGCTGAAGACTCATTTTATTATTATAGAATACTCTCATTTGAGCTATAAGTACATACATGTCTTCCAGCTATTTGTCTCAGACTTAATAGTGGCAATCATAATGGCTGGCTTTTATTAAGACTTTCTCATTCATTTTTGTTTATAAACCTGCTGTACCACTTGCATTATACCAGGGTGAGAAGATATCATAGTGGTCAGAAATGAATGGCAACAATTATTAGACAGACAGGCACAAAGATAGATAGATAGATAGATAGATAGATAGATAGATAGATAGATAGATAGATAGATAGATAGATAGATACTGTCATTCACATGCGCATGGGAGGCAGCTAAAGGGCTTGAGTAAGGACACTTCCGAGACATACTGGGATGTGGCAGAGTGCACTGACTCTTTTACTCCCTTGCCTGCAGACCATTCACGGGAGATTCCACCTGGTAGTCTTGACGTCAGTTCCGGGATGGAGCCAGTGGAGGGAGACCTTGCCGGCTCTGGCCCCTGTGATGTCACGTCTGGGCTCGTACCAATGGCAGAAGTCCTACATGAGCCCGACCTCTTTGACTTCATTTCCTGTCTCCCCCTTTAAAAGCCTCCACCTTTTCCCTTTTTCCTCAGTTCTGTTTTGGACTCGGTTTTGTGCACATCAGTGCTGTATCAATTGAAAGCAACTTTGCAGCCAGGAAACCAAATTATACGGTTGGCTGCCCCAAACCTTTATATGACTCTGTCTCGAGTTTGTAACGTTGGCGTAGTCGGCAGGATGGAGAAGTCCTGGAAGAGAAGGGGACAGGACCTGCAATGCACCCAGGTGGGAGCGTACCGGGGCCGAGTGTTCAGGTGGGGAGGGTGTCCCATGGTTCGGCGAGATGGGGCTTATTATGTTCTCTCGGAGGAGAGTGTCTGCCCCCTGTGAGACCAGAACCCCGAGTCCACCTGGGGTGCCCCAGACTGGCAGGTGAGTAAGGTAAAAAACTGAAGGTTGGACCCAGAGTGGCCGATCCTCAAACAAGCCTGGTCCTTCTGGGCAAGGGTAGGGAAGTAGTTACAGCCGAATGAAAATAAGCCCTCCCAGATAATAGAGAAGGTAGTTTGCTATCTGCTCCTGAAAGCGCTTCCCCGTGCATTCATCCAGCCGGACTGGGGTAAGCAGTTTAAGAACCTGGCAGTGTTCATAGAGCTTCTAGAGACATAAAGGACGGGCTCACAATTTGATGGAGCAGAACCGTCCCTTTTGTCGAACTCAGCCGGAGTACGTCCCAAGACCTAGCCCCCCCGTACAACATGGAGCTTGTATCGGCGTCCCCGGAGCCATGGGCGCGCAAACTGCTTGGAGGCAAGGAGGAATGCAGGTGGAGGGCGAGGAGGGGTTGGTGTGCTCTGGCTAATCCGTTGGTGGTCCCACATACTGGCGTGGTGATAGTCAACGGACACAAGACCACAGCCTTATTCGATTCCGGTAGCAACATTACCATTGTTGCCTGCCGGTTTGTGCTGCCACGACAGTGGTTAAAGATTAAGACCAGCATAGCCTGTGTCCACGGAGAAATCCGTTGGTACAGCTCTCCCGCTTGTGTCATCAGTTACGGGGGATCGGTACAAAAACTAACCGTGGCCATCCTTCCAAATCCCCCACACCTGGTGATACTGGGGCAGGACTGGTCTAATATTAAAAGCGGTGAGACACATACCACTCCTGAGGTTAACTTGGGCCTAGTTATAGACGGGGATGAGCTGTCTCAAGCTGCCTCCACGCCTTGTAATCAGCCAGCAGAGAGAGACAAAGGGGCCGCCCTCATGGACCTTCGCGTGCCGACACATCATCCACCAGCGTCACGGCGGAACGGGAGACAACCACGCCCCTTGAGCTTGACGCCGATCCTCTCTCCCTTTTGCGGTTTCAATTTAGAGAGGCGCCAGCTTCTTTTAAAAGGGAGTAGTGGAGTGACGATTCCCTGAAGCTTGCCAAAAATGCAGTGGTCCTAGTCAACGACCAGCGCACTAACCAGTCGATGCCACAGGGTCATCACTTTGTGTTGGAAAATTACCTTCTCTATCGCGTAGCTGAGTATGATGGGCAGGAGAGACGGCTACTGCTAATCCCGCGGACCTTCCGGCGGCAGGTCTGTGAGTTAGCACACGCCCACCTCCTAGGTGGCCATTTGGGCACTGAGAAAACCCTGGAGCGGATCAAGCTCCGCTTCTACTGGCCAGGAATCAATGAGGAGGATTGTCGCTTTTGCACTTCCTGCCAGGAGTGTCAATTGCGACAAATTCCTAGGAGGGACTGTGCTCCTCTCGTTCCTATGCCCCTGATTGATATTCCCTTCCACAGAGTTGGGGTCGATTTAGTTGGACCCCTAGAACCCTCAGCCTGAGAACACAAGTACATTTTAGTCCTCGTGGATTACGCTACCGAATACCCCAAAGCTGTTCCGTTGCACTCAGCCACTTCCAAAGCCATCGCATAGGAATTACTAGGGGTCTTTGCGCGTGTGGGCATCCCCAAGGAAGTCTTGATGGATCAGGGGACGCCTTTTAGGTTCAATCAAACTCTCAAACAAATGCTACATAAGGTGGTCAGCGAGGATGGAAGAAACTGGGATCAGCTCCTCCCCCTCGTCCTTTTTGCCTATTGGGAAGTCCCTCAAGCCTCCACGGGGTTCTCCCCTTTTGAATTACTGTATGGGTGACAACCCCGGGGCATATTAGATATCTTAAAAGAAAGATGGGAAGAAGAGGCTCTTCCCTCTACAAATATATTGTAATATCGCGCAATTACGCGATAGATTTGGTAAGATTTGGCACCTCCATGAAAGGCACATGGAGGAGGCTCAAGCAGCACAGGTCCGTTATTACAACCGCGGCACGTCTCTCCAGGAGTTCCGCCCAGGAGATCGGGTCATGGTCCTAGTACCTACCTCCCACTCTAAGTTGCTTGCCCATTGGCAAGGTCCCTACGAAGTTAAGGAGAGGAAAGGACTCGTCAACTATTTGGTGAGTCAACCCAATTGTTGGCCGAGGGAGCGGGTTTATCATGTAAACCTGCTGAAAACGCGGAATGACAGGGATCCCGATCCCTCCTCTGTTCAGCCCCGCTCACTCTTTGCTCACATGGCTAGCCTTAACTTCGGTGCGGATTTAAGTCCCAGACAACGACGGGAGCTGGAAGCAGTTATCCTGTCTGTCCTGGAGGTATTGAGTGAAAATCCCGGACGGACCTCTCTGGTTTAGCACGACATTGTGACAGAACCCGGGGTTATAGTCAGAGAACGTCCGTATCGGCTTCCCGAGGCAAAAAGGGCTGAAGTGGAGCTTGAGATCAAACACATGCTGGAACCAGGTGTAATCGAGGAAAGTCATAGTCCCTGGTCCAGCCCCATTTTGTTAGTCGCTAAGCCTGACGGGAGTTGGAGGTTTCTCAGAGAGAGCGGCGCCCTTGACTGATTTGACAAAGAAGAGGGCCCCAAACATTGTGGTATGGACTGAAAACACAGGTGCTGCATTTAGTGACTTGAAGCAGGCCCTTGTGTCTGCACCTATTTTGAAAGCTCCTAACTTTTCCTTACCTTTCATTCTTCAGATGGACGCTTCGGACACAGGCCTGGGGGCCGTGCTGAGCCAAAACGTCAATGGTGCGGATCACCGCATTATGTTCCTGAGCCAGAAACTGTTGGACCGGGAGACCAGGTATGCGGCGGTGGAGAGAGAGGCTTTGGCGGTTAAATGGGCGATTACTCAGCTGAGGTATTACCTGCTGGGCCGGGAATTCACCCTTGTCACAGACCATTCTCCTTTACAGTGGATGGCCCTGCAAAAGGAATCGAATCCGCGGGTCACCAGATGGTTTCTTGACCTCTCGGTCAGGGTTGCCTGATCCGATGGGTCTGGGCTGAGTGGGGGGGCTTGTCACACTTGCGCATGGGAGGCAGCTAAAGGGCTTGAGTAAGGACACTTCCGAGACGTACCGGGATGTGGCAGAGTGCACTGACTCTTTTTCTCCCTTGCCTGCAGACCATTCACGGGAGATTCCACCTGGAACTCTTGACGCCACTTCTGGGACCGAGCCAATGGATGGAGACCTTGCTGGCTCCGGCCCCTGTGATGCCACGTCCGGGCTCGCACCAATGGCAGAAGACCTACATGAGCCCGACCCTTTTGACTTCACTTCCTGTCTCCCCCTTTGAAAGCCTCCACCTTTTCCCTTTTTCCTCAGTTCTGTTTTCGACTTGGTTTTGTGCACATCAGTGCTGTATCAATTGAAAGTAACTTTGCAGCCAGGAAACCAAATTATACGGGTGGCTGCCCCAAACCTTTATATGACTCTGTCTCGAGTCTCTGTAACATTGCCGCAAATGGCAGGATGGAGAAGTCCCGTTAGAGAAGGGGACAGGACCTGCAATGCACCCAGGTGGGAGCGTACCGGGGCCGTTTGTGACAATAGATAGATAGATAGATAGATAGATAGATAGATAGATAGATAGATAGATA